>QEPC01006813.1:604053-615192 GCA_003113815.1 Sphenodon punctatus
GGGGGGGAGAGAATGGGGCTTCTGGTGGGCAGCTTGGGAGAGAGAATTGGGCTTCTGTGGGGCTGCTTGAGAATGGGGCTTCTGGAGGCTGCTTGGGGGAGAGAATAGGGCTTCTGGGGTTTTCTTGGGGGGAGAGAATGGGGATTCTGGGAGACTGATTAAAATGGGGCTGGGTTAAAGGGGATGCTGGGGAAATGGGGCTTCAACAGAGCTGTAACAGTGAAGTATGTTTTGGGGGACAAGTGGAATTCCTCGCTGATGCTTTTGTGGTGTGCTAAGACTTCACATAATATAGTTCAGTTGGTTTAAGATCTGGTTTGCTTTTGCTTGTTCTGTGTTTGTGTTTGCGCGTGCACTGCTAGTTTTTCCCGCTCCTCTCCGAAACCCCTCCAACATGTGCAGAGGCCATGGCCATTTTCTGGTGCGTCCACTGGTCATGGCTACTTTTGGTTAAAATTGGTCTCTTTCTTGGCTATTTTTGATGTAAACTATCTGCTTTATGTTTTACAGGTAGGAGACCTAGGGGCTTGGATGGAAAGGTTTCCAATTTTGCTGAAATGTTCCTTGCATTATAAAATGGCCCCACCCTTTTCAGTTTGGTGGGATATTGTGGCAGGATTTTTCACTGATGGCTAGTCCTTGCATGAATTCTCCGTGCTTAGTTTCAGCAGAAACTACCTCTTACATTGCAACAGAGTTGTGTAGCATGTTTTGGGGAACAAGTGGAAATCCCTGCTGCTGATTTTATGGTGTGCTAAGGACTACACATAACATTGTTGCCTTAAGATGGTTTGCTTTGCTTGCTCTGTGTTTGCATTATGCATTTCTGCTTTCTTTCTCCCCTCCCAAGCATGAGTAGAGAGGCCATTTTGTAAATTTGTGGGTCTACTGGTCATGGCTACTCTTTTTTTTAAAATGGTTCCTTCACTGTTTTACTGCTGCTCCCTGCTGGAAAGTAGTTTCTGGCCTCTCTACTTGTGACTGTGTGATTTTGAGCATTTTGCCTGGGTTTTTTGTTGAGAAACAGAAATATATTGCTTACATTTTGATGGGGTTAGTTTGATGACAACAGAGGCCTGTAAGTGGCCAAACTTTTTTAAAAGGCCTGTGTGCTTGGATAGGTATTTGGCTGCCAGGAATACGGTTTAGGTACTAGGGATGCTGGTCTCGATGGGCCTGGTTTGGTGGTAATGCAGCCCTGAAACTGGCCAAACTTGTTTAAAAGGCCTGTTTGCTTGGACAGGCATTTGACTGCCGGAGATACAGTGTAGGTACTAGGGATGCTGGTCTCGATGGGCCTGGTTTGGTGTCAATGCAGCCCTGCAACTAGCCAAACTTCTGTAAAAAGGTCTGTTTGCTTGTAGAGGCATTTGGCTGCTGAGGATACAATGTTGGTACTGGGGATGCTGGTTTGGATGGGGAGTGTTTGGTTGCTATACAGGCCTGCAACTGCTCTCCTTGTGAACAGAGGAGAAAGTACGTAGGAGCATGGCAGAAGAGAAAGTTGCAGACAACAATGAGACCCCTTTCCCCTGTCCCTCACTGAACCCATCTCTTCTCCTTCTCGTGCACCAAAACCAAACCCTTTCCCTCCTACTTCTCCACTGTTGTCCTTCTCTTTCCTTTCATTCTTTTCTGAGAAGAGAATAAAAAAGATGCCATGAAAATCGAGGATTCGAGGGTTAGGATAAAGGTAGGCGATGGCAATGTAATCTATTTTTGTAATCTGCTATGGTTAATTTGGACCCGGTGGTAAAGAGAAAGTGGATGGGACCCCAGTAAGAGGGCTCTCTATTCCCCAGTGAGAGTGCTTCACACAGCAGCAAGGAGTTCCCAGTAATAGCTAACATAATGTCCATCCAATGTTAACCCTGGGAACTCCTTGCTGCTGGATTAAGCCACACCAATGGCCTACCACTGCCCCCATACCACTGCCCCTGACTCTGCCCCTATGCTCACCTGCAGTAGGTTCAGCCCACCCACAGCTCTACCAGCCTCAAAAACCACCAGCCGCCACTGCAAGGCATTGACAGAGAGGCTGTTGCGGTCAGTGGATAAATCTCCCAGAGATTTCTGGAATCTCCATCATAGATGTGGTCCATCCTCTTTTAGTGTCTCAGGTTCGTAGTATGGGGGTGCTCCTGGACCCACAGTTTCACTTGGATGTTCAGGTGGCAGCTGTGGCGAAGGGCACATTTTGCCAATTACATCTGGTGCAACGGCTTAAACCATACACCTCAGACTCGGACCTTGCCACCATCATCCATGCTTTTGTCACCTCAAGACTAGACTACTGCAATGCGCTATACGTGGGGCTACCATTGGTGATGGTTTGGAGACTGCAGCTGGTGCAGAATGCAGCAACCTGTCTCTTTATGAGGATGGGTCGCTGCGAGCACATTAAACCAGTGCTCCGTTTGCTAAACTGGCTGCCTATAGTCTTCTGGGCCCAATTGAAGGTGTTGCTTTTGACCTATAAAGCCCTAAACAGCCTGTGCCCTACCTATCTGTGGAATTGCCTCACCCTCCAGGTCTTGGATTGACCCCTGTGGCCAGCACTCCTCCAAGTCCCCCATGTATCCTGGGTGGTGACGTTGAGGAGGGCATTCTCGCTGGCCACACCAAGGCTGTGGAACTTCCTCCTGATGGAGGTCCACCTGTCTCCAGATCCCCATCCTTTCGGAAGACAACGTAAGACATTGCTGTTCTGCCAGGGTTTTGGTGAAGGATACAAATGATGGGTGGAGGGTTGGATTTGGTGGGGTGGGAATGGATTTTAAACTCTGCCTGGGTTTTATTGCTTTTTTTATATATTATTTATTTTTACTGTAATTTATATTATATTGTTTTTATGTTTGATATTTAAATTTGCATGAGCCACCCCTAGCTGCCATGGCAGGAGGAGGTGGCAAATAAATAAATCCTATTGGATCTATTAGTCTCTGGTGGCAGACCATCTGAACCAGTCCACCACCCTTCTGGGGACAAAAGAGGGTAGGGATCTTGGCCTTTAGATCCGTTTGGGCCACTGATTGTGGCCACTTTTAAATGGACCACTGGTGGGGGAGGGTAGTCTGTTTGTAGTGAGTGGAGCACCGCTGTGAGGGCCATGCATGCAGGGATGGAGCAGATGGGAACACACCCAATATCACGAGAATAGGGGAAGGGAATAGTTATGGGGAGGAAGGAAGGGGGAGGGGAAGGGACCTTCTTCTCTGAACCACACACACACTGGGAAAGAGGCGATTTGCAAAAGGTTCCAGCCGGCGTTGCAAACGCCGCACGGGAGGGTATCTGCTGACAGTACCCCCCCCCGTACAAGCCCCCTCACCCCCACCCCCCTCCCCTGACTCTGAAGACCAGGTTTCGACGGGTGGCGAAGGTGAAACTGTCTAATAAGACGAGGAGCGTGAACATCACTAGCTAGTTCCCATGAGTGTTCGGCAGGTCCATAATTTTTCCAATCTATAAGATAGTACAGGCGATTTCCAAACATGCGGGAATCCAAAACTTCTTGAACTTCATACTCAGGGCTACTAGGGAGCAATACGGGGGAAGCGGGTGATTGACGTTGGCTAGAATAGGCGGAGACATGGGCCTTCTTGAGCAAGGAGACATGAAAAGAGAGGTGCAAGCGGATATGGGAGGGCAATCCTATAGTATAGGTCACGTTATTTAGCTTAAGCGTGACAGGGAAAGGGCCAATGTAAGCATCGTCAAGCTTTGAGGAGGGCTGTAGGGTGGGATAATGGCGTCATCTGACCCAGATCAATTCTCCTACCTGAAAGGAGGGTTCAGGAAGTCTCCGTTTGTCTGCAGAGCATTTATACCGCGTTTGAGCGTGGTGTAAATGTCGCAGGGCCAGACGTTGAACTTTACGGATTCCACGAATCAAGGCCCCAGCGGCAGGGACTGACGTATGCGGTGCATCTGGGAAACAAAGGGGGGGATGAAAGCCATAGGAGATGAAAAAAGGAGAATGTCCAAGGGAGGCGTTGGGTCCGTTATTATATGTAAATTCTCCTAAGAGTAAGTGTTTGACCTAATCATCTTGAAGATAAGTGCAAAATCAGCATAGGTATTGTTCAATGTGTTGATTGGTGTGCTCCACTTGTCCGTTGGCTTGGGGATGGTACACCGTGGTTGGACTAAGTTTTATCTGCAACAGAGAAAAGAAGGATTTCCAAAACCGAGAAATAAATTGAGGGCCTCGATCAGACACGATTTCCTTTGGTAAGCCATGAAGGTGCACTACCTCTCGGAGGAGGCCGAAGGAAGTCCCTTGCAGGGGATAAAATGTCCCATTTTGGTGAAGTAGACAATAATAACAAGAATAGAATCATGTCCGTCGGAGGAAGGGAGCCCCACTATAAAATCCATTGCAATCTTTTGCCATGGGCTGTCTGTGGTTTTTGTAAGCTGGAGTAGCCCTACAGGTAGGGTTCGAGGGGTTTTGGTCCACGCACATGTGGAGCACCCTTGAACATAGCAATCAACGTCTTTTTGAAGGGATGGCCACCAAAATGATCTGTGGATCAATAAAAATGTGCGTTGACGGACAGGGTGTCCGGCCAGAGGGGACATGGGGTCTGTATTTAGGTGGTATTACTACCTTACCCTTGTAATAATATAATCCTTGTTTCAAATAAAAGTCTGAACGTGGCGTTTCTTTTTGGCTCACCGTCTGTAGTTGGGTAAGAGATGGAAAAGTTGCTGCAAATACTTGAGGGGGGAGAATAGGTCCTTGGAGGTCCCCATCTTTATCCGTTGACGTGTAATATCTGGATAATGCATCCGCCATGGTGTTCTGAGCCCCTGGTCGATATTGGACAGAAAAACAAAAACGTGCAAAGAACAATGCCCATCGGGCATGTCTGGCATTAGGAATACGTGCGGAATGAAGGTATGCAAGATTTTTGTGGTCAGTATACACTAGGATAGGGTGAGGGCCTCCTTCCAGGAAATGTCGCCAGACTTTGAAAGCCGCCTTGATGGCAAGCAACTCTTTGTCGAGGATGGGATAATTCCTTTCTGCAGGGGTTAGTTGGCGGAAATAAAAGGCACATGGAAGGCGACAGCCTGAAGGTCCCACAGCTTGTGTTAATACCACTCCGATAGCGACACTAGAAGCATCAGCTTCCACAATAAAGGGCTGAGTAACATCTGGGTGTCGTAATAAGGGGGCCGACATGAAGGCTTGTTTTAAATAAATAAAAGTCTCTTGTTGGGGTTTTTCCCACTCAAAACTTACCCCTTTTCGCAACAAGGAAGTAAGCGGCTTGGTGAGGTCTGCATATCGGGGTATGTATTGGCGGTAATAATTTACGCTTCCGAGGAAGCACTGTAAAGCCTTGACTGTCGTAGGAGCCGGCCGTTGATTAATGGCTTCTAATTTGCTGGGGTCCATGTGGATTCCATCGACTGAAATAATAAAACCCAAAAAGGGAACAGAGGAGGCATGAAAGACACATTTTTCAATTTTACAATATAGTCGGTTAGCGAGGAGGCGCTTCAGTACTGTCCTAACATGGTGGGTATGTTTTGCCTACGACGTGGAGAAAATAAGGATATCGTCCAAATAGGCTATTACGTATAGGTCTAGTAAATCTCTCAGAATATCGTTAATGAAGTGTTGAAAGGTTGCCGGAGCATTAACAAGTCCATAGGGCATGACAAGATATTCAAAATGTCTGAACCGTGTTCCGAAAGCCGTTTTCCATTCATCCCCCTCTTTGATTCGCACCAGATTATAGGCACCCCGAAGGTCAAGCTTCATGAAAATGGTAGCTCCTTGGAGTTTTCCAAGGAGCTCGGGGATGAGCGGAAGGGGGTACCTATTTTTGATGGTGACCTTATTTAATCCCCGATAATCAATACAAGGCCTTAAATCTCCCTCCTTCTTAGGAACAAAAAAAAGGGGGGCCCCTGCTGGGGAAGTTGAGTGATGAATAAAGCCTTTAGCTAAATTTTCTTTAATGTAAGATCTGAGGGTTTCGGTTTCCCCAGGAGAGAGGTTATAAATCCGTCCAAAGGGGGGCTCACTTTCCAGCATTAATTCAATGGGGCAGTCATATGACCGATGTGGAGGGAGTTCTGAGGCTTCACACTCACTGAATACTATAGCTTTGTCTGAATACGGAGAAGGCACCTTGTTTTCAATGGATGAAGATATGGTCAGGGGAGTGGTTCTTTGGGAAGGAGGGAAAGGGATAAGATATTGGACACAGGAGGGGGAGGTGAACTGTAAAGTCTTTAGGGTCCAGTCAATCATGGGGTTGTGTAGCTGCAACCAGGGGAGGCCTAAGACAAGGGGGAACAGTGGGGAGGTAATTAAATCAAATTGAATAATCTTGTAATGGGAGCCAATGGTGCATTTCAGGGGTACTGAACAGGTCAATAGAGGTCCGAAGGTGAGAGGGGACCTGTCAATGGTTTGGACCAGCTCAAAAGAGGACCGAGGTAGTTGTGGGACCCCACATGATGTAGCAAAAGCAAGATCCATAAAATTCCCCGAAGCCCCAGAGTCCACCAAGGCCTTAACTATAAAGGATTGGGAAGGAGACCATTGTAATGTAAGGGGTACGTTAAGTTGTCGTGGAGATAGAAGGGGGTTACAGCAGGTTACCGGGAAGCTCCCCCCCCCTTCCCGCTTCCATGCGTTTCCCGACCCCACTGTGAGGGGGAGTTTTGCGGGACACTCTTGTGAAAAATTAGTGCCCGCCCCACAATAATAACAGAGGCACAACTGGCGGCGGCGTTCTCTCTCCTCAGGGGTGAGAGGACCTCTTATGACTCCTATTTGCATGGGTTCTGGATTTCCAGGCACAGAAGGGCTTGGAGGGGGAGGCATCGATATCCGGGGGGTCCGCATTTCCAGTCCCCTACCTTGGTCACGACGTTTTTCTCTTTTACGCTCAGTGAGGGGCTCGTCAATTTGTAAAGAAACGACTACCATCTCCTCTAAGGTTTTAAGAGTGGTAGTGAAACAGGCCAGTTGATCCTTAATCTCATCGTTAAGACCTTGACAAAACATAGCTCGAAGGGCGGAGTCACTCCATCCTAAATCAAAGGCCAATTTCCTAAACTGAGTAACATAATCCAGCAAGGGGGTCTTTCCTTGTCGAATATGGAGTATAGCCTGCTCCGCATCTCTAACCCGATGTGGGTAATCAAAAAGAAAACAAAATTGTTTTAAGAACCCCTTATAATCCTGGAGCAGGGCATCATCTGCGGCCAAGAGGGGGGTGGCCCAATCCAGGGCCAACCCACCCAACAACCCCACTATGTAGGCCACCTTAGATTGATCAGTACTATATGTTAGGGGCTGAGTTTGAAAAGTTAGTTTGCAAAGGGCCAAGAATCCCTGACAAGCTCGTCTATCCCCATAAAACTTATCGGGCTTGGGAGCTTTTGACTCTCAGGGAACTGGGGTGGTTACAATGGGAGCCGGGGCCATTGCTCCTGTAAGATTTCCCCCTTCCTCCATAGGGGACAGGGGGTTCATATCTGTGGCATCCTGCAAGGCCCGGTATTTTGCCCTAAGCTCCTTATTTTCTTCCCTTAAGTCTTGTACCTCCATAGTAAGGGATTGGACTGCATGCAGTAATTCCTGTATCTGTTCCTCTGCAGCCATGGCTCCTTAATGCTTGGGGGAAGGGTGGTGGTGATTCTATCACGAGAATAGGGGAAGGGAATAGATATGGGGAAGAAGTAAGGGGGAGGGGAAGGGACCTTCTTCTCTGAACCACACACACACTGGGAAAGGGGCGGTTTGTCTCGTTCGAATAAGCTGTCTCAGGTGAAAGATGGTCCCTCAGGTTGGAGCGTGAGCTTTCCCTCCTAATCAGAAGGCAACCCGTATCATCATCGGGACAACGAGAGCAAACCAATTGCCCCACAGGGAAAGGGAAGACAATAGACTCCAAATCCTTTCACGCAAGGTTGCAGTTTTGGGTCCAGGGAACCGTGCAGGCTGGTGGGGGAAGTAAGGGATAGTAAGTACCCAGGGAGGGGGAGAATGAGGAGGGGAACAAGGAAAGATGGGAAAGGGGTAAGGGGAACAGGGAAGTGAGGGGGCAAGGGCTGACAATCTCAGCAGATACAAGGCGTAAGGAGCAAATCACCACCGGAGCCCACTATGGAGGGATAGGGTACAGGGGTCAGGATTTTCCATGGGCTTAGGCTGACACTTTCCACAAGGACAAGACTCACAACAATGGATATCACTCACTATCACACACTCACCTCCGAAGTATCATAGGCGGGGGGGGGGGAACACAGGGACTCCAGATTCACTCTCCACTCTCTCTCTCTCACACACAGAAGGTCTATCAAGTAGGGAACTCAGGCACAATAGTCAATCAGGCAAGGGGGCCAGTCTCTCGCAAAACGATCACCGGTGGGGGCTCCAACCCCCGCCGGTACCCTTTATAGTTCCCTGCCCCACGCCCTTCTGCTACGTGCAGGGCGAGGCCCGAGCTTCCTCTGCCCCCTGTGAGCACATCAGGGAGCATTGCGTCGGGGCGGGGCTTCCCCAGTTCCTCCAGCTTGCGGCGCTAGCCCCTCCCTCTGCTAGCGTGATCCGGCCCCCGCCTTTTGCTGCTTATTGAGGCGAGGTTCCAGCCGGCATTGCAAACGCCGCACGGGAGGGTATCTGCTGACATCCATCTCCACTCACCTCCACTCACCTTCACACATGGAGCCACCCGGCTTTTCGCCAGTTGCTCCATATGTGGTGGTGGGTGGAGATGGGTAAAGGTGTGTGGATCATGTGACCACCCACCCACGCACCTCCACATTCAAATGGGCACTCCCACTCATGTCCACTGGGTGAACATGAGTGGGAGCATCTCGTTTAAAATGGCCCATGTTTAGTTTGGGCACCACACTTCAAGAAGGATGTTAACAAACTGGAGAAGATTCAAAGGATAGCAAGATGATAAGGTGACTGGAATATAAGTCATACAAGGAGTGAAAAAGCCAAACAAACAGTAGCCTGTAGTAGCCTCTGAGTCTCCTGCTCATCAGTTCATTGGCTGCCAGATGCATACCCACTTCTTCCTCAGGGCAGGCGGCTGGCCTGGCTGCTATATGATGCTTCATCCAGAGAAGGTCGGTGATGTAACCTGGGCTAAGTCTAGCCTAGCCAGATTAATTCAGGCTAATTTGTGCCCTCTCATCTGTTAGGCCTCACCCAGCCCAACAGCAAGGTGATGTCCAAGGATCGATCCCAGGGGAGTTCACTCACCCTCGCTGCCAAACAGCAGATGGTGCATGTGTGTGTGTGTGTGTGTGTGTGTGTGTGTGTGTGTGTGTGTGTGCTGGAGGAGCATGATCATCCAGGCCCCCAAACAGGAAATAGAGGGAGTGAGTGGAGGAACACCCTCACCCTGGTCTCCAAGCAACTGATTTGGGGGCCTGGAGATATGAAATCATCCAGCCCACCAAACATCTTTGGGGGTGGGGGGTTGGAGGAGTGCTCTCACCCCGCCTGCTAAACATCTGACCATGGGGGCCTGGAGGAACACTCTCACCCGACCCTCCAAACAGCTGTTTGTAATGGAACCTGGAAGTGTGTACTTCTCCAGATACCCCCCCCCCCAATTAGCTGTTTAGTGTGCACACCTGGACTGAGTAAGAGAGATTCCCCTCCCAATCAGCTGTTTGGTATGTGCACCCAGGTCGGATGAGGCCACTCCTCTTGTCTGTTGACTGATGTACCGGAGGCCATGGGTTTGTTTTTTTTCATTTTCATTTTTCATTTTTGTTATTTAAATCTGTTGCTTTCTCTTTCATAACTATCAAATTTTCATTTTTACTTGTTTTCCATTGGTTTCAATGGAAAACACATTTTCAGCTGTAACGTTTTTGATTTTCATTATATTTGACTGACAGTTACACCGTTTTAAAACAAGGTACTGAAAAGTGCCTCCTGAGCCGCACGTTCAGAGAAAAGCTGTGCGGGGAGTGTTTACATTCTCCCCACGCTGCCTGAAGTGACATGCTCCCTGCTGCCGGCAGCAGCGGCGGCTGGAGATGCTATGCTTTGAAGAGGCACGTTCTGAAAGCCTCACTTTTCAGGCTTTCAGAATGCACCTCTTCAAAGCACCGCATCTCCAGCTGCTGCCACTGCCGGCAACGGGGAGTACGTCACTTATGGCAGCGTGGGGAGAGTGTAAACACTCCCCGCACAGCTTTTCTCTCAACGCGGGGCTCAGGAGGCACTTTTCAGCACGTCGTTTAAAAGCAGTGTGTGTGGTATTCTACCTGCAATGGAAGGCATTAATTGTACCAAATTCTAAAGAGAATGGATAAAGGAATCCAATTTTATAAGCAGTTGAATTATATTATTTTGCAAAAATATTCATATACATTCTTGGCTGTAACTTCTTTGCCTCACATTTAATGTAGATGAAACGTTTCAAGTTTATACCCTTTCCCATATTTACTATATCTGCAAACTGTCAGAAGGATTGGATAAAGGGTCCCGGTGGTATAAGAAATTAACTTATAAATGTGTCTGACTGTAATATCTCTGTAGTACAACCAGTGTATATGGAATTTGGCAGGACTGTATATCACACTTTCACAATCATCTCTGCCAAATATCAGAAAGATGTGATAAAGTTCCCAATTTTATATGCTTGCACAGCATATGCAGAGAATGAGCCTATGCTAGGTATTCTCTTACGTGTGGTATAAGATCGGTTTTTGATGCCAAGTGCCCAACAGAAATGTCAACCAAATACCCTCATTTTGTGCTGTGACCATCACAACATCTCTCCCCCACTTATTACTGGGAAGTCAGAAACATCTGTTTAGGAAAGAGTCAATAGGGAGCCTGCTGCGGGGATCCTCCTTCCCATCTCCCCCCCACCTGGACTTACCTGCTTGCAGGTGGTGCCGGGGGGGGCTGATCTCCTCGCCACCGCTGCCGGCGCTGTCACCGCCGCCGCCGCCTTCTTCCTTGCCGCTGCTGGGGCCGCTGCCGCTGCTGCTTCGTCCCCGCAGGATACCTGCGGGGACAAGAAGAACGAAAAAACTGTGAGTTGGGGGCAGGGGGGGGAACGCAGAGGGCAGCCACGTGGGCTGTCCTGTCCCCTCCCCCCCCACCCGGAAGTAGCAGGGGCTAAAAGCCCA
>QEPC01006813.1:618707-631969 GCA_003113815.1 Sphenodon punctatus
TAGGGCCGCGGCTGTGGAACTCCCTTCCGGAGGAAGCTCGCCTGGCCCCAAGCCTTTTGACATTTCGGCGGAACTGTAAGACCTGGCTGTTTGCCCAGGCCTTTGGGAGGGAGGGGGGGGGTGATTTTTAATCCCCCACCTGTATATTTATTTTTATACCACCCTGTTTTATTGATATGTTTTATAATTGTATTTTAAATGTTTTAAATGGTTTTTATTGTTGTAAACCGCCCCGAGCTGCTGTGCAGGATGGGGCGGTATAGAAATTTACTAAATAAATAAATAAATAAATAAATAGAAATTCTTCTATGTCCACTGTCACAGTGTTTCAGGATGTGATTGTGATGATAATTGGTCAGCCTGGATGTGTAAACTATGTCTCCTTATTTCTGGGTTGCTATCCCCCAAATCCCAGTTATGTCCCTTCTATGCCCGCCTGAGGGCCGCCCCCTATGCCCGCCTCAAGGCCACTACCAATTGGTCCTGTAACGCTGGAAGCATGCAATAATTGGCCAGTTAATGTGTCTGTCAGTATTTTGGGTTGTTCCACACCCCACATCACATCACACACACACCCCACATTCCCTGTTCCTTCAGCCTTTCCTTGGGTGAAAACAAAAGAGATGGGGAAAGCCAGATATCTTGGCTACCCCAGGGAGGGCCACCGTAGCCACCATTCCTCTGGGCAGCAGGGAGGGAAGTTCAATGAGCAGTCCCCCCCCCCCAGGAATCTGGGCTGGGGTGCTGCGGTCAAAAGTCCCTGCAGGCCATCCCTCCTACAGCCTCCCTCCCCCTGCCATGCCAGGTGCCTATCGCTGACTGGCACTGCATGTGCTGCTATTTATCTGAATAATGGTCTTCAAAGGGACAACTTCAATTGCTTATAAAATTGGACCTTTTATCAAATTGTACTGTAGTTTGGCAGAGATGACAGGGAAGATATGATACATTCCTGCCAAATGTCTTGTAAACAGGATGGAATAGTTACAACTGGAAATGTATTTTTAAGTTAATGTCTTATAACGTCAGGACCCTTTGTCCAATTATTCTGAAAATTGGCTGGAATATTAAGCTTGTGGAGAGACATAATATTCACAGGTGTCGTGCAAACTGGATGGAAGATAAGAAAAGGTGTAATTATGAATGGATGTGGATCTTTTCTTAAAATCACAACGTTCAATTGCTTCTAAAATCAGTTCCCGTTATCTATTTTTTTCAAAAAAGGGTACACATAATGCCCTCCCTTGGGGGTACAATCTTCCTAATTGTCATTAGAATTGAATAAAAAACAAAAATGTTATAACTGGAAATATGTTTTTCATTTTCCCCCCTTTATTTGAAAAACACAAGTCTTTTGCATTTCTATTTTTGTTATTATTTTTCCTTTTCTTTATTGCAACAATGATAATGAAAATGACAGTTTTCATTATTGTTAGTGTGATAACAAAAATGACATGCACACTCCTATGTTTGCTGGCAGCTCCTCCTGGGGGCCTGATCTTACTGGGCAGCAACGGTCCAGGAGTTCTGTCTTATGTGAAAGACTCCTTGGCTGACTCATGGCCTGCAGGAACTTTTGACCGCAGCACCCCTGCCCAGATTCCTTGAGGGGGGCAGCTGCTCATTGAACTTCCCTCCCTGCTGCCCAGAGGAATGGTGGCTACGGTGGCCCTCCCTGGGGTAGCCAAGTTATCCGGCTTTCCCCATCTCTTTTGTTTTCACCCAAGGAAAGGCTGAAGGAACAGGGAATGTTTCACCTAGTGAAAATAAAATGAGTGTGGTGTGTGTGTGGGTGTGATGTGATGTGGGGTGTGTATGGTGTGATGTGATTCTAAATGACTGCCACAAAAAAGACAGAGAACACTTATTCTACACCAAGACAAAAGATAACACAAGAGGCAATGGGCTTAAATTGTGCCATAGTAAATTTGGGTTAAATATTTGGGTGGGGGAATTCCTAACAGATGAGCAATGGAATTGAGAGACTGTAGAATCACATTTATTTCCTTTCCCCCCAAACTGTCTCAACATGCATCTAAAGTGTAGGTAGAGGCTGTCCCCCGATTCTTGCCTTGGAGCAGGGGGTTGAACTAGATGGCCCTGCCCTGAGATTCATTTGAATATAATGATTTTGCGATTTTATGATAAGAACAACAAGGTGGTAATCTTTCCCACATTGAAGTCCATGAATAGGAATTCTAGAAGGTTTATTTTTCTCTCATCTGAAAAAAAAATAATGGATGGAACTTTTTCCTGGAAGTGGCCCACAAAAGTGGAATTCTGTTCTGAAAGAAGGTAGAGTGCACCAAAACCATCATGGTCTTGCAAAGTACTGATAAATTCCACTTGCCTCCCCCTTTCCTTTCACTTGCCTCACTTACCAGCCATGTACCATACAAAAACATTTTTGAAGGAAAAGCACTCCTTACAGATAGAAAGAAAGGAATTGGTTAAAGAGGTCTCTTTAAATTCATCTGGAATACGTGGATATCATAGTGATGTCTTTCACATAAAAAAACTAGAGAGAGAAGATTAGTTAATTTTTATTTGTTTTTTTAAAAAAGCATCCGTTTGACCTTAAAAAGCGTGTTAACAAAATTACCATACACTCTAGTTTTCCTCTCAGCAATATATTTTTAAATGTTTCTTTTGCCACTTACTGTCACTTAAATTTTCAGGCCACATTCAGCAAGTGAATAAAACTCATCATGAACATAAAAACACCAGCCTGATGCATCACTGTTGCTAATGAAAGAAATAAAAAAGGAGCAGTACCAATAGAAGAAAAGAAGTGATAGGTTAATGCTGAAGGTAGAACTACAGGCTATTAGAACTTGCACCTCTTTTCTTGAAAAACTATTATGCTATTTATTTATTTGTTTTTAAGCCCAAGTTGCACCAACTGGGATCTAGGTGCATGCAGTGGCAAAGCAGCCACAAATAAGGTTCCAACTTAGACCAAAGAAGCAGTGAATTTAAGATGTTGTTGTATTCTTTGATATTCTAGATAGGGATGGGCGAACAGAACGTGGTTTGGATGTTTGGATGTTCGGTCGTTTGGTTCGAAACTCGAGTTCGGGTTCGATGGTTCGGTTCAGCCAAGTTCGGTTTGGCCGAACATGGCCGAACATTCAAAAATAGCGAAATCAAAACCAAAATGAAATAGTAGCCGAAACCTAATTTTCATCCCTGAAACAACCGAACTTTTTGGTCATTCGAGAGTTCGGTTTGGACGCTCGGTTCAGACGTCCAAACAGACCGAGTTTGGTCCGAACTCCGAACATCCGAACCGCGTTCGCCCATCCCTAATTCTAGAATTTTGGTCCTCAACCCATGACTCATGGGCAATATGTTACGTACATTGCTTACAACAGCTCTGTAAAATATTTCTACTGGCTACACTACATGCCTGAGGAAAGGCCTGTGTGGCACGAAAGCTCTCTTCTTATTTCCACTAACAAGAGTTGGTCCAATAAAAGATACCATTTGAATCACTTTGTCTCTCTGTCACTTGGGACCAACATGGCAACAACCACATCTATTTCTGGGTAAATAAATAAAAAATTGTTTCTGAAGGGAAGAAGTACAAGATGTACTATCCTGTAGTTCAGTATACTGAAAGGAGGAGGAGGAGACAAGTTCTACTATCCTGTAGCTCAGTAAACCTCAGTAAACTGAGAGGGAGGAGGGGGATAGAGAGAGTGGACATGTGCAAACCTTGGAACTCACAAGAAAAAGTTTTAAATGCTTCTGACATTGGCAAGGCTCCTCACAGAGAGGAGAACAGGGACCGAGAGATGCAGTGAGCTCCTGCTGCAGGAAATCAATGTCATTTTTACCCATCTAAGCTAGTTTTTCTCTTTTTTTAAAGAGACATGTATACTTTTTAAAAAACAACAAAAACATGTTTATTTTGGTTTCTATTTTATTCTTATTTTATGCTTACTTAAAACTAGGACTGAAATGAGATTTCACCCTTCTCGAAAGATTTTCTCAGCTTGAAAATCTTGTGAGAATTGGGCATTCTAGTGAGATTCTCAGAAAATTCTTGATAACCTCAAAATAGCAACAACAAAAAAATCAATTAAAAAAAGGTCTGCACATGTGCACAAATGGCCATCAGGACCATTCTGCACATGTGCAGACAAATTTTATTTTATTTTATTTTTGAGATTCTCAAGAACTTCACGAGAACTCACCACGGTTATGGAAATTAATTTAATTCTCATTTCAGCCCTACTTAATACCTTAGAACAAAACCTGTTTGTATGACTTAACTTTAAAAATAATATTGCTACTCAGCAACTCCTCAATCGAGGAATGTGAGTCTGAGGGCAGCAGTGGTAGGGGAGAGGGAAGAAGAAAGGGGAAGGGAAGGGAGAAGGAAACTCACTGCCACTGGAAAGAGGAGAAAGTTTGCACATGGCTGTGGAGAGCTCTGGGAGAATAGAACAGTGGCTCCACTTCACAGTAGTATGCTGGCTCCCTCTGCTACCTCATTCCCCAAACCCCTCTGCTCCCTGCTGCTTCCCAGGGGGCAGAAAACTCACCAGAAAACAGAGGGATCCGGTGCACAGCGGTGGGGTAGAGCTGCTGTTCTAATGCTCTCTGGAGTGTGCTCTCTAACGTTCTCTTGGAGCATGCTGGGAAACATAGTCCAGCATGCTCTCAGAGATCCACTTGTTACCACTGTTATAATGCTCTCTGGGAGTATGCTATGCTACATTTCCCAGCATGCGCCAAGACAGAATTAGAGAGCATGCTCCCAGAAAGTATTAGAACAAAGACTGCACTCCACAGTGTTGTTCAGGCTCCCTCCACTTTCCAGTGAGTTTGCTGCCCCCCACCCTAATCTCCTTCCCTGCCTGCTTCCCTCTCCCTGCCCCTGATTCCATCTGCCTGCCTTCCTGCCCCCCTTCCCGCCATGCCAAATTACCAAGTATTGGCCAAGTTACTGAGGAACAGTCTGAAAACTTGGGCTATTCCTCGGAAACTTGGAAGTACTCAAGAATAATTTTTAGTACTCAGTTCAGCCCTAATTATAATTTCAGCTAAATCTCAGCTAAATAAGATAAAACTCTCCTTTAGCCAATCAGCTTCTCAATGTACACTTGGCGTTTCCTCAACTTCTGCCTGCCCATGTAATTATACTCCTTCCTCATTTTCTCCCTCCTGACATGATGTGAAACTAACAATTTTAAGTGAACCAACTAATGCTCTCTCACTACGCCTCAAAGCCTGCTATGCCAAGCTAAACCAAACAGTTCTGCATAATAAGCAAGCAGCAATGAAATTTAGCAGTAGGATTTATGGCAGCCAACAAGAAACAGGAAATAAACACAGATCAGCTAAGTGACAGTCAGTGCCCTAAGCACAGATCCAGTTTTCCTCAGGGGTGTGCAGCAGGCACATCATTCGTTTTTATTTCTGTTTTTTGTTTTCAGTTACAAACACACACACACACACCAAAACAACCCTTCATTTTGGGGGGGCTTTCGTAAATAAAAATGTTTGTTTTCGGTTCTTGGTTTATTTTTATTAAAAGTAATTTTAAAATCACTGTGCTTGCACAAATGACTGCCGGACTATTCTGCACATGCGCAGCCTTTTTCCAAAATGGCACTGACAGTGTTGGCACCATTTTGGAAAAGGGAAACTTCTCTGTGCATGTTCCCTCAGCTGCAGCACATATGCAGACGAACTGCCCTTTTCCACGATGGTGCTGACCCTGCTAGCCCTATTTTGGGAAAGGGTGCACATGTGTAGAACTGCCTAAGTGGCCATTTTCCACATGCACAGATTTATTTATTTATTTATTTATTTGTATAACAAAAACTGATGCTTTTTTCTTCGTTTTCATCTGTTTTTATTACCCTGGCCTATTGTTTTCGTATTTTAATTACTAAAATGAACAGGGTTTCATTTGTTTTAGTAATTAATAAAACAAAAATGAATTCCACACCCCTAATTTTCCCCACATTAGAATGTAACTCATTCCTGGTATCTTTTGATCTTCATCTTAATTGTGTGTGTCACTAATTTCATGATGCAACTCTTACTTTCCCCCTCTTTACCACACCTAACAATTGCTCTTTTTTAGGGCTGAAACTTGATTCTTGGATTCTCACTTTTCTCAATGAAAATCTGGGTCCTTGGCTTATTCTTGCAAATAAGAACAAGCTGAGAAACTGCCTAGATCCTCACTGAAAAGAGTGAGAATCTCAAAATAGCCCTCCCTCCCCCCACACTTGAAAAATAAAACAAAGGGGCCTTTTACAGACCGCCCTCCACCCCCTTACTCACCTGTATGCTCCAGCCACTGACTCTCACCACTCCAGTTCTCTGCAGTGAACGGGGGATGTGAGGAGGACGCAAAAAAATATATATCATTGCTCATGCGCAAAATGGTCACTGGGGCTGTTCTACACATGTGCAGCCCTTTTCCAAAATGGCACCAGCAGCATCGGCACCATTTTGGAAAAGGGCAGCCAGTCTGAGCATCTGCCAGCGCCATTTTGGAAAAGGGCTGTGCATGCACAGAATTGATTCATTTACCATTTTGTGTATATACAGTGATGTCCTTTTTTTGCACGCACGTTATCTTGTGAGAACTCTCATGAGATATTTTGTGCTAAAAATAGGGCTCCTCATTTCAGCCCTACTCTTTATCCTTGATGTGCCTGTCCAGTTCCTGCGGAAAAGTTTTAATCATGGGTCCATTTTGTCCACTACCATCAGTCTGAAGAAGAACATTGGTATATAACGCCAAACATAATTGTGTAGGATGCACTTATCTAGTTTGCCTTAGATTTTCCCCACATCAGCATAGCGAGTGAGAACTTGTATTAACCTCCCCATTAAACTAATTCTTTCCAGTTGTTTACTTCTGTTTATACATCACTTGGATTGAGCACTATTTTATTCAGTCCCTCATTTTAGTTTATCTCTTATGTGTTGTGCAAGCCTCATGCCAGTAAAAACTATAAGAATAAGGAACAATAATATTTCTTCCTTTTTTTGCTTACATCATGCTACTAAGACGTCAGCTTGTTGACAGCCTAACAATAGACCCAGAAGCAGTAATGCCACTGACTAATGCTTCTCACTAATGCAAAACCTCCAACTTATAAGATGGCTCCCAAAGGTGTTCGTATTGGGCTTTCTAAGGTAATTTTAGATTGCCTTTTGATCACATTGCCCTTTTGGAGTTAGATGTTGGAAATTCAAGCTCTGTGGAAGAATTTGGTACTCATACTCAATGTCACAAATGAAAGACCATTAAACTGATCAGCTGAGAAAGCCAACCGTTTTCCAAATTTGGACAAGACATGTTTCTCTGGAAAGGAAAGCAAGATTGTCATAGACATAATGGGTACTTTCAGACATGACGCTAACCACCCTTTAACCACCCTTGGTGGTTATTTATGCATGTTGCAGGGCTGCATAGGGCACCAATACAGCCCTGCAACATGCATAAATAACCACCAAGGGTGGTTAAAGGGTGGTTAGCGTCATGTCTGAAAGTACCCAATAGGGCCTGCTGGGAGCTAGACCTTGTTCACCCAATGTGCTGAGTTTGCTAACCTTTCCGATAAATCACATCTATCCATGAGTTAACTCTGGAGCAGCTGCATAAACAGTTTGTGGTAGCATGTAGTAAAGCTTGTGGTTTCAACCCTCACAGGGTTCAGTTTACTTGAGTCCTGGGTAATAAGTGTTCATGTGAATGGTGGGTTTGTGGTAAGTAGCCTTCTGTTCAATCCCGTACATGCACCAGCATACTGTATGGCCACAATGCAGTGAGTGAAAATGGTCTGAAATGCACAACGAGGAGTTCTACAATCAAGCTTTATGTGATATGCTCTTTTCCCCACATCATAGAAAGAGGCAACATACACAAGTCTTGGGTGGAAGGCTTCAACTCTTTATTAACAAGCAGAATATAATATCACTCCATGTATAATTGGGTTGTGGAATCTACTGCCAGAGGCTGTAGTAAGGGCCAGTACTATAGCTGAGTTTAAAAGGTTTGGATAAGTTTCTGGAAGATAGATCCATTAGCCAGACAGGATCAGGAAACATGACGGGAGCTGGGAGAAAAACAACATGGAATGGATCCCCCATTGTGACCTGTTGGGTGCTTCTCCCAAGCCACCATGATTGGCCACTGTCGGAGACAGGATGCTGAGCTAGATGGACCATTGGTCTGACCCAGTATGGCACTTCTTAATTACTCAGTCTGGGGAAACCAACAATAAACACCCTCTCTTTCTTGGTCCAGTGCTTTTGTAAATCCAAGCAGGTTTCCCAACCACCTCCATAGCCACATTCCAAAACCATTGGAATCTCTTTGAGGGAGGAATCCCTGTTCTGCCACCTGCCAGGGACAGCTGATGTTCTGCATAGCAACACTGTTTCTACAACACCCCAGTGTTTGAGGTCATAAATCCACTAAGAAGAAAACCCCTCCCCTCGTCTCTTATGGGTGTATCTCTGATTTTCCAGCTTGCCATACTCCATTTAACCAATTCCTTTGCACTGGGCCACCACCACAGTAAGCAGACATCTTTGCTTGTCATGTTCATCCCACCCCTTTCATTAATTCTTATCCCTCCCAGACTGACTTACGGCAGGATGGCAAGCATCTCACTGTCAAACCTCTAGGCCTCAATCTCCCAGCCCCAGGGGTTGGAGTGCTGCCTCACCTGCCATGGTCCAGCTCTAATTTCAGCCCATTTTTATCATCTCCATGTCTCCTCCAAGTTCTTGCCCGAATCACACCCATGTGTTCCCTATTTGTAATAGCAATGAATGTTTTCAAATGGATGCAGGCCTCCCCGACCCTGGAGCTGCTCTGGGGATGCACCCCCATGTCCACTCACTCCCAGCCCCACCTGGGTTCACTTCAGATGGACCCAGTGGGTTCTCTAGGCCATAGCCCACCCATGCAGAGTTCCCCTACCAAACACCACACAGTTGTGGGTGATCATCTGACTCTCTAGACTGACACCTGCAACTCTATAATGTTACCTGGGGCAATGGCCAGCTAGAAGCAGAGCAGCAGCATGGTTCTTCACATCAAACAGACAGCTGCTCTGCTTTAAGCCAGTGCCCTGGGTTTGGCTGACCTGCTCTGCAGGTGTCGGTCTGCAATGTTCTGGTGCACTCCTTCCATAGAGCAAGCACAGCCTGCTTTGTCATCACATCTGGTGGGGTGCCTTTAGATGGATGGGCCATCGTGGGGTGAAGTGCATCCTTTCTCCCTGAAAACACCCCTTGTCTCTCTCCTTGGTCCACCTCCCAGCTTCTTGTTTGGCTGCAAGCCCATATGTAAGGCATGCTGGTGGCCACAGGAAGTTGGGCAGAGCAATGCTCTCATGTTTCCTCTTCCCACACTCTAGGGATGAGCGAAAGCGGTTCAGAAGTTTGGAGTTCAGCCCGAACTCGGCCTGTTCGGACGACCGAACCCGAAACCAAACACGAACCGACCGAACAGAACTCAATTCCGAACGCCAAAATGACTGAACAGTTCGGTCAGTTCAGATCACGTTCAGGTGAGTTCGGGTGGCAAAAACGTGGTGTCACTGGGAGGCAAAACATGAGAGGGAGGGGAGTCAGCTGAGGAGCAGACTTCTAGGCACCAGTGGTGGAGAGGCTTGGAGTAGCAGCCTGCCTCCCCAATCACCATCCTTTTCGTCTCAGACCACTGGCTTCGCAGTCTGCGATTGGCCACAGGCTAGGCTGCACGGAGCCAATGGGGCTTGCGGTGAGGCGGGCACAGCAAGAAACAAAACTGATTGCCTCTCCCCTTCCCAGCACCTTCTGAGCTAGTCACTGTTTCTGAACAGCAGGCGTTTCAGAAGGCTCTCTCTCTCTCCCAGCAGTTTTTATTCCTTCCTATTCCTAATCCATTGCTGTCCTCCAATTTCACCCATCCAACCCATCTACCTTCATATTCTCATTTATTTACTTAGCTTAGCTTAGTTTTTGTTTTTATCCCTCCCTGTGTTCCCTGCGTTCAATAATCCTTCCTCCCTCCCCTCTCCATTTAATCCTTTCCCTCTCCCAAATATTCCATCCCTTCCCTTCCCTTCCCCTGTTTTTTTATTCATTTGGTGTAGGATTATGGTTAGATTGATTTAGGTTTCATTTCAGTTTTGTACCCCTCCTTCTGATGTTTGTGATTCCCCGCCATATATATACATATATAAAGAAAGAGAGCAAGAGAGAGAGAGAGAGAGAGATTAGAGATAGTAGACAGTTGTAGGAGTTAGCTTAGTGATAGACATAGTGTTTTAGTGATTTAGTTTTAGTGTTTGTAGGAGTAGGCCTTTGTACTTATTAGATAATCAATTTAGCATTTAGCATTTAGAATAGTTAATAGCAGTTAGATTAAGTGTAGATAGATAGATATATAATATTAGATAAAAATTTAAATAAAAAATAAATAAAATAAAAATATATAAAAACATTATTTTGGAGGGAGAAATGGACAAGGGAAGGAGAGGCCGGTCTGCTGCCCATAGGGGAGGCAAAGGGACATGTGCCAGAGGTAGGAGGGGCCGTGCCAGGGGAGTGCCAGCAGGCAGCAGCAGTAGCTAGAGGCAGAGGACATAACCACCCCCAAAATTCAGCAGGCCTGCTTTAGGGCAATAGGCTTCAGTGGCACAGTGGCACCTCCTTGCAGTACCCTCCTCCACTGCCACGCAGGGCACTGGAAGGCCTGCAGGACTTGAGGCTGCATCTGTCTCTGCTGGTGGTGGTGCTGGAGCAGGTGCTGGTGCTGCTTCCAATGTTATTCCAGGGTCATCAATGTCCCCTACTGTCGAGGCAATGCCCAGCAGTCCAGAACTGGTGGATCCCACACCGGCTTTTAGAGGCAGGGTCTGATCCTTGGGCAATGTCAGTAGGAAGAGGAGTAGGAGCAGCAGCAGCAGCAGAACAAGCAGCTACAGAGGGAGGCACAGGGAGAGTGCCAGCAGCATGGCGGGCACGGGCAGTCTAGCCTCAGTGTCCCAGTACTCCCCTTCATGGGAAATCACCGTGATCATGGACAGTGAGTCAGAGGCAGACACTAGTGCCACAGAGGAGATGTCTGGAGTTGAGGTGATTGCTGAGCCTCCTCCCTGAGCTATTTTGCCAGAGCCACCAAGTTCTCCCCTTCCCAGCAGCACTGGCAGCAGTGCGTCAGCCAGGGCAAACAAGAAGGCAGGAGAGGGGAAAAAATCCACAGTTTAAGCAGGTGCAGGCAGATGATCCCAGAGAGGTACAGTGCACGTTGTGCAATAAGCTAGTGAAGCATCGGCAGGTGCTTGCCAATCTTGGGACAACTGCAATGGTGAGGCACCTGAAGTCATGCCACAGTTCTCTGCTTCTCAGCAGGAAGCAAGGGGAAGTGGATGCCAGTGGGTTCCCGCCTGCAGCGTCCAGTCGCCTGGCTCACTCAGTGGGCCAGCATCCTGCACCAACTGCTGCTGCCTCTAGCAGCAGGAGCAGTATGGGGGCAGAACAGCAGCAGGAGCCTCACCAGCAGTGCCGTCAATCCACCATGGAGGAGGTGGGGGGATCTTTCAAGGCCATCGGCAGGGCACTGTAGCACTGGCTTCCAAGAGAAAGCGAAGCACCTGTTGGCAGAAATTATAGCCCTGGATGGCCAACCCTTGTCAATTGTGGAGGACAAGGGCTTCCAGCAGCTGATTGGGTTCCTGACCCCCAACTTTAAGCTGCCTTCCTGCTCCACCCTGAGTCAGACTGTGGTGCCACATCTCTACAGGGTTTTGAAGGAGCGGGTGAAGGAGCAGCTGGCAGGGACTGGGGGGCCACGGTCCACTTCATCACTGACCTGTGGTCCTCCAGGAATGCCCCGCATGCCTACCTGGCAGTGGCTGCACACTGGTGGCAGGACCCAGAGGCAGTGCTTGCCAGTGGCAGGAGGGGTCCTGAAGCAGGGTATAGGTGGGCACTGCTTCCGGTAAAAGTCATGGACAGCTCCCACACCTCAAAGAACCTGAAGGCAGCCTTGACCACAATGGTGAGGGACTGGGTCATGCCAGGCGCAGCCTTCACCAAGGGATGTGTGGTCACAGACAACACGGCCAATATCATAAAGGCAGTGATTGACGGGGGCTTCACAAGCATCCCTTGCACCGCACACACCCTCCATCTTGTGGTGAAGGATGCTCTGGGATTGGGGGAGAAGGGTATTTGGACAGGCACCCTTAGCTCCCTGGTCAAACGGGGGAGGAATGTGGTTCTACAACTACAGCATGAAGGGCAGAGAGCTCCTCAAGGAGGAACAGGCCGGGCAAGGGTCTCCAGTGCACACACTCATCCAGGATGTCTTCACCAGGTGGAATTCCACCTTCCTGATGCTCGAGCGGCTTCTTGAGCAGAAAGTCGCCCTGCATCAGGTGGAACTGGAGACAGACATTGAGGTACCTCCAGGGTACAACGGAGGAATGGGAGATTCTAGCTCACATGGTCTTTGTTCTCAGACCATTCCTGGCCGTGACGGAGACCATGAGCAGCTCCACCACCACCCTCAGTCAGGTGACCCGGCTTGTCCATAGTGTCAAGAGGAGCCTGGATGAGATTCTCGGAGGGTGGGATTGTGGCCCTCCGGGCAGGATGTTCTCCAATGAGGTGCTTCACCTGGCACGGAAGCTGAAGGCGGGGCTGAATGAGTGCTTTGATGTGCTCCTGCGCCAGGAGGAATATGTTCTGGCAACCATGCTGGACCCCAGGATCAAGGGCAGCATGGCATGCAAGACAGCGGTCTATGGCCTCTGGAAGGGTACGCTGGTGCAGAAGGTCCATCAGGCAGAGCGGGCCATATAGCAGGACACCCCTGAGGATGCTGGGAGTGGGAGCAGTGACCCCTTCCAGTCATCTGGGTCTATCCCTGCCCCCAGCCCTAGCGGTAGCAGCTGCACCAGCAGCAGGATGAGCAGCAGCAGCAGGACCCCTACTGCCAGCAGCTCCTAATGTGTGCAGACCCCTCTGGGGAGTATGGGACCCAGCACAAAAGGGCAAGCAGCGTGGCTGAGGGCAGTGGGATTGGTGGTGCCCACCCAGAGCTACCAGAGGGAGTATGATGGTGCCTCAGCAGCAGTGGAGACCTACCTGGAGAAGGAACCATGCATTGATCCCAGCAGCGATCCCTTGGCCTACTGGGCTGGCAAGGCCAATGTGTGGCCGGCCCTGTCAAAAGTGACCAAGGGTATCCTGTCCTGCCCACCAACCAGTGTCCCCAGCGAGAGGGT
>QEPC01006813.1:654341-664413 GCA_003113815.1 Sphenodon punctatus
GATACTAGGGGTGAGCCAAGGACGGGGGTTGTGGGAGAAGGCAGGGCGGGAAGAGAGAGGGGCATGGGAGTCAAGTGTGGAGGAGAGAGAGGCGTTGAGAGCAGAGACAGCCGAGTCAGGGGAGGAGGAAGAGAAGACTGTAGGAAGAAGGGGAGAGAGAGAGGCAGCAAAGTCCAGGAGATCAATAGCTTGAAGATCACTTTGGTGTTAAATCTGTTTAGTTTTTATGAAAACTGTCACTATGCGGTAAACCAGAGGCACCATCCCACCATGCAGTAAACCAGGTTTTCAAGATTGGTAAAGAGGGTAGCTTCTGCTGGGAACCATGGGTGATAATGGTGGCATATTTCTAAATGGGGTCTTCAAGAGATTCATGTATTTTTTTAGTTGACCAATACATTGTCAGTGGCTATAAAATATTCTCAGATAACATATCCTCAAGAATTCCAATAAACAAATAGAGAAATCACATAGAAATCATCATTTAAAAGGAAAGAAAAAGGTCTTGCGTCTCAGTCAGTTGATTGACGCAGATGGTTTGTGAAGATGGGAGTGGTCACAAGGACAGGTTGTATACTATCAACAGAAGAGGTCAGTGCATGTAAGATAAATACTTGTACCTTTGATAAGTCTGTTTCCAAGAAAAACTGTTCGTTTTGGACACTGCAGATGGAGAGTGGGATCAAAAGCTGTCTACTTGACCATTTTTGTTTGTGTGTTTGTTTTATTCCCAGCTTCCTGTTTTGTGTTGGTCAGTCTCGGATATTATTATTTGTTTTTTAGTTTATCTGAACTTTATTCCGGGGCAGAAGAGGTCATTTGCTCCTTGTTCTAGGTTTTTATTTTGGGGGGAGCTTGTTTCCTTCTTGCCTATACTTTTTTTACTAGGAATGTTTCTGTGTTGAGGATGGAACTATTCTGGTTAGCACAACAGAAAAGCCTTGCAATGAAAAGCAAACTGAGGGAATTAAAGGGAACCGATGTGGAGTTTATCAGTGAAGCAACTACACAAGCAGTGACTCAGAGACATGAACAACTGGCACTAATCAGGCTAAAAAACACAATTCAAAGACAGAGGAGGAGGAAGCAGAAACAGGATAAGGAAGAGAAGAAGAGGGAAAAGGAGGAAAAGGCAGATAACTCCAACAGAGTACACAACAAAGAGGAGAGAAGAAATAAGCATTAACATCACGGCTTGTTGAAGGGAGAAATGAAATGGAAAGGTTATGAAGTAGGCTTGACATTTGTCCGCAAATAAGTTTTCAACTCAAAATAGAACTATTTTATGTTGTTGGTTTTTAAAAAAAAAAAAACATGCACATGAAAATTTCTTTTTCTAAAACCAAAAAGAAGATAAACAAACAGTCAGGTGTCTCCTGTAAAGTTCTGAAAGACACCAATTCTGTCAAAAAATTCAGCTGTCTCTGACATTATAATCTTAACCCTTTCAAGTGTCAAGTGATTTTTATATAATATATGATATATCATCATGCTGCTATGAAGAAATTCCCACCCAATAAAATCCATCTTCTTCATTTCTGAGTGCAGGCTATGTAGGGTTTTTTTGGGGAGAGGACGGGGGGAAAAAGTAATGCAGAAATCACACTGTTTGAGATCACATGTGTTGCAACAGTTTGATCCCCATGAGGCCTCAAGGCAGGCAATCATCACCATCACACAGCAGGGCCAGCACGGGTAGCTGGGTACATGAGCAGCTCTCCCGTGAGGAAGCTGGGGTGGGTGGACCGTGACACCAGCCTCACAAGCAGGCACCCTGCCCTACTCCACCATGTCTCCTCTGGCCTGACTGAGATCCCACCCCTGACTGTGATGTGGCTATGACGTGCTCACTGCTGAAGACCCCATAGTGGTGCTACCCACATGACCAGCATGGTATAATGAGTCAGTGTGGTGAGTGGATAAGGTGCTGGACTTGGACCTGAAAAGCCAGGGTTCAAATCCCACCCTAGCCATGAACTCACTGGTGGCCTTGTGAAAGTCTCAGCCTCAGGTCCACATCTGTAAACTGGGAGTGTGTTTCTGTCCCTGTGTTTCCCTCACCCATGTCTATCTTAGATTGTAAACCCACTGTGTAGGGATGTCTCTTTGAAAATCTGCGACAGTAAAGTTTTGTGTACACATAGTAGTGCTATAGAATCTATTAGTAGTAGTGGCAAGCATGGCCCCTCCATATGAGTAGCCCTGCTTTAAGAAGCCTTCCCCCAGTTGTGGCAAGGGTGCTCTGGAACACATCCTTGGCCCCTGTGCAAAATGCTCATCAAAGATAACAACAAAAAATACCAAGCAAGTGCAAAATGGCCAGCAGGCCGTTCGGCACATATGCAGCCCTTTTCCAAAATTGTGTCAGCAGTATCACCACCATTTTGGAAAAGGGCAGTCTGTCTTTGCATGTAGGGCTGTTATGAGAGTAAGTGTTCCCATTCCCAAGTAAAATACCTACCTTTTGGGAGTGCTTGCAAGTGTCATTCAGTACTTTGTGTGGTTCTGGGGATTCCACGTTTCCATATATTTTTAAAAACATGTTGTCAGTTTGGGGGACTTTTTTCACTTTCTGGGACTTTTTGTCAATTTCCAGGACTTCTGCATTGCATTCAGGAACTTTTTTGTGACTTTCTGGGAATTTTACAACAGCACAGCAGTTTTACAGCACTTTTATATCAATTTCCAGCACTTCCCTGGGGCTCAGCCAACAAGCTTTTGTCTCTGCAGCCCCCAGGTGTGTGCGTATGGCACAGACAAGACTGGAGACCAGCCCAATGCAGCCCCATTCAACTTGTTAAAAATACCGGGAAATGGTGAAAACAGTGGAAAAGCTGGTAAGTTTCTACGTCACACAAAACTTGGTGAATGCCCTGTTTCCAACAGAAACAGTACTCTTTGAGATTTTTCATTTCAGGTCTATTTGCATGTGCAAAATGGCTACTGTGTATGTAAAGAATGGCTGCCCTTTTCCAAAATGGTGGCGACGCTGCCAGTGCCATTTTGGAAAAGGGCTGTGCATGAGCAGAACAGCCCCAGTTGCCATTTTGTGCAGGCACAATTCTTTCTTTATTTTTTCCAGTGCAAAATGCTCATCAAAGACAACAACAAAAAATACCAAGCAAGTGCCAAATGGCCAGCAGACCGTTCGGCACATATGCAGCCCTTTTCCAAAATTGTGTCAGCAGTATCACCACCATTTTGGAAAAGGGCAGTCTGTCTTTGCATGTAGGATTTCTCAGTGAGAATGCAGTGGAGACACTGCTGGTTGTCAGCTCATTCTCAGTTGTCAAAACCAGTCAAGTACCATGATACTTGCATGCTAAGAAACATGAGAATCAAAAGAACAAGTTTCAGGCCTAAAATTACCCATGCGTATCCTCAGCCATTATTGGTGCAAACTGCTTTTGCAGATCATTAACACATACAGAGTACACTGGCAAATTTAAATTGTGGTCCCAGAGAAATTGCTCGAGAAGAATCAGAAAGTGTTGACAAACACGAAAACCAAATATCATTATCCTGCCTTCTGTCCCCAAATGGCGCTTGTCAATCTCCAAGCTACTTAGAAGAGTGCCAGATTTTTTGCTGTATGAATTGAGGATCACATGACATCGAGGGCTAAACAAGAAGTGCGTAAGCAGCTAATTGTTGATTCCATGTATTTGTAAATGAAACACACAGAAGGCGGTATGATTGCTTAGAACTATTATATTTAGCTTGTGCTGACAAGTTTAGCAGGCTCCTTCACACTAACATTATGCACAGGAACTGCACACATATTTGGCATATGGTAAATGTGTGCAAATTAAACAAATATTTTGCTTCAATATTTATGGAGTAACTGCACTGTATTAACCCTCAGAAGTCACCCCATCATTCTACTCCTCTCCCTCTTCTCAGACCTTTTGCACAGAACCCCACAGTTTCTTCTTATCATGGATCCACCTCTAGTTCCATACTTTTCTGCTCTTCAACCAGGCCCATTCTCTCTTGCAAACTGATGTGAGGGAACGAGGGGGATTTGGAGCAGTGACAGATGGGCAAATAAATCTTTCAGCCTGTCTCAAGGGGTCTACCAAAAGTCCCAAGCCCAGCCCATTATTCTGATGGGCACATGTATTCATCATCTCATCACAGTACTCACTTGCCCCTTTCAAGCTGTTATGACCAAGTTTTTTAAAAGGCCTCTGATTTTATCTTCATTAGGGATGACGGTCACTGATAAAGATGTCTTAATTGAAGAATAGGAACTTGAACAGGTATCTAGAATGCCCAACCCCCAAGATATTGCTTACAGCAGGGGTGGGGAACTTCAGTCCCAAGGGTCAAATGTGACCCACAGCTAGTTTTTATGTGGCTCCTTTCCAGTTCCTGGGTCTGGATCCAATTTCTAGCTCCCCCCACCCCACCCCGCTCCCAAGCACGGAAAAACATAGCTCAGAGTAAGGGAAGAGAGATGAGGGCATGAACACAAGGATAGGGGACAGATGCATGGCACAGGCTTATAATCTGGAGCCTCCTCTTCCTGACTGCACCACGATTCCCAATTTTTATGTGACCCTCAGAGCTTGTACTAATTTTCAAAATATCCCCATGGAGAGAAAAATTTCCCTATCCCAGCCTACAGAGTAAAGTTAAATCTCAACACTACCATATGAAGAGGGCAAGCAAAGATCCAGGCATTTCTAATTTGAACTAACATTTTTTGTCCTCACTAATATCAAAGAACCTGCTGTATGATGCTGAGGGATCAGAGCACTATGTTTCCATGAGAAATAGCTCACATAGGCATGAGGCTGGCATTAAGGAACTAGATGACAAATTAACTATGCCGCATGATGGCATTTTTACACACACCATCCCTGCTGGCTGTCATATATGTTCCTCAGTCCAAGTAAAACATCCAGGTTTTTTTGTTTGTTTTTTGCTGCTGTTTCAGGAAATTATCTAGCGAGATATTCAGTATCTGGAGGGTAATGCAAAACCCTAGCCATCTAAATACTACTAACTAATCATCTGATATAATCTGAATCCTTAATAACAACCTTACCTAAAAGTCAATGGTGGATGAGCACCGGAAAGTGCTAATAGCTTTTACATTACCTTGCCCAATCTCACTAGTAGTCTGAATCAATCAATCAACCAATCAGAGCTTATGGTTTAGCATGTGTCCATCCAGTCTCACTTTCTGGCTAACTTTTCTAAGGAGAATTAGAGAATTTTTTCTAAAATTTATGAAGAAAATGAATGTTATATCATTGTTATCTCAAAGTGCTGTTTCTTTGGTCCCTTCATTACAGTCATAGGCCTGGAAAGGATGGCAGGGATCATCTAGATCAGCTCATGTGCTGAGGCAGGGTTCATCATATCAAACCAACCACCCAAGAGCTGAATTCAACAATAGAAGAACAGAGTATATAAATAAATTCTGCTGCAAGTAAAGAATGGAAGTGAGCAGTGCATTCCTTTTCTTCTTGCCTTATTCTATTAACCGTGGATTGTATCAGTTAAAAGGTCTAGGCATCTCACCGGCCCACTCTAAAGGAGCATCACTCTTTAATATTGACCTTTAAGTGACCACTGATATTTCATCAGGTGAAGGGGAGCAGAACATGAGGAAAGTTCTTCTAGTGGGTTAAGCCAGCGGAATCCTTTGTCTTACTCAAGATGGTGCCCACTTACTATTCTTCCTTTTTAACACCATCTCTCATGCATTGCTTTCTTTAGCCTCCCTCAGAATGGGCACTTCTCATCTCCAGCCAGCACGCCCTCCGTTTCCTTCAAAACACAGACACTCAAAGAAGTGTCAAGTTAACTTTTGACCAAAATGAACAGTAATTCAATGGAAATCTATTTTAATGCTTTGCGTTTGATGCCAGTACAAGCGCTCAATACATTAGTGGGTTAGGGCACTGACCCTAAATAACTTAATGTATGTTGAATCGTTATTTTAAATACTAGCTATTCTGGAGAGAGTTGCAATTTGGAACCATATGCTAATTGGTTATGTGTTCTTGATCCTCTTAGGCAGGCAGGTTTTCCAATTCAGTTTCTAAGGTGATTTTCTTCAGCATGAAGCTAGGGAAAGGGTAAAGAAAAGCTACTCTTGCCTTTAAACCACTTGTGTGATGCTTACTTTAGATTACAGCAACAGAGATACCTACATAGTGTGGGACAAAGGGCCTAATTTCATGTTTCGGTTTTATTTCGGTTTCGGATCCCTGAATTTCAGTAAGTGTTTCGGTTTTGGTTTTGATTCTCAGTCCTTTTTCCCATTGAAGTCAATCGAAAATGTTCTCATTGATTTCAATGGGAAAGAGAACCAAGGACTGACTGGCTTAAACCCAGGGATCTTGGACCGAACAACCCCCCCCAGGCCCATCTCCACCACCCCACTCCTGGCCTTGGAAGGTGGAGGTGGGGATCCATTACCCCTAACATCCCCACCTACCAGGTTCCAGCTTTACCCCTCCATGCCCTGGGTCCCTGTACTTACCTCTGCAGAAGTACCGGCCCAGTTCCAGAGGATGGAGGTGAGTCAGAGTGAGGAATGGCCACTGACTGGGCTGCTGGCTGGGCCGCTGGCTCCTCTGCTGCTGAGAGGTGGCAGGGCAGCAGAGAAGTCCTAGCTTCCTGGCAGCGGAGCCAGCTCCTGCCACCAGCCAGCAGCAGAGAAGAACTGGCCACCAGCAGTGGAGCCAGTACCTCTGCCGGACAGCCGGGTCTTCTCCTCTTCCTCCTGGTCCACTGCTGGTCCAGAGAATGAAGAGAACGCTGCCAATATGGAATCACACATGTGCAAAATGGCCACCGAGGTCATTTTGCGTTTGTGCAACCCTAATCCAAAATGATGCCACACATGCGTAAAACAGCTGTCCTCTTCCAAAATGCAGCATTTTGCACCAGATGCAGCTTCTGAACCATCACCAAGGGCAGCCCCATGTAGAGCGCATTGCAATAGTCTAGTCTTGACGTGACAAATGCATTGATGATGGTGGTAAGGTCTGAGTCTGAGACATATGGGTGGAGCCTTCTCACCAGATGTAATTGGTGGAATGTGCTCTTGACCACAGCCAACACCTGAGAAGCCAAGTGCAGCTGCGAACCCATGAGCACTCCCATGCTCCACACAGATTGAACTAATGGAAGGCGAACATCCCCAATAATAGGAGTATTCCCCTCCCCCAGATCACCAACCCCACCTACCAGCATCACCTCCATCATATCAGGATTGAGCTTCAATCAGCTCAACCTCATGCAGGTCCCCACAGGGGCCAGACACCAGGACAGCAAGGAGATAGCAGGGCCTGGGTCAGATGAAAATGATACAGCTGGGTGTCATCTTCATATTGATGACAACTAACTCCCCAGCTGCATACTACCTCCCCGAGCAGCTTCATATACACGTTAAACAAGAGAGGGGACAGAAAAGAACCCTGTGGGACCAAACACAAGAAAATTCCAGGTGCTGAAATACAGTTCCCTTGAACCACCTGCTGGGATCTACCAGCAAGGTAAAAACAGTCCCATTGTAAAATGGTTCTGTACACCCTGGCCAGGTTCTGCATGTGGGTCACCAACATCTTGTGGTTCACAGAATCAAAAGTCACCAATAGATCCAGTAGAACTAGTAGGGTCATACAACCCCATCCAGCTCTACTTGGAAGTCATCGACCAAAGCCATCAAAACTGTCTCCGTACCATAGCTCAGACGAAAGTCCGACTGTGTGGGATCAAGAAAGCTGGTGTGATCCAGATGTGCCTAAAGCTGCTGGGCCACCACCTGTTCAATAACCTTTCCTAGAAATGGAAGGTTACAGACAGGCTGGTAGCTCACCGGGGCATTCACATCAAGAGATAGTTTCTTGAGGAATGGAAATTTTGTATTTCCCTCCTTGAGGTAGTCTGGCACCCTCCCTTCCGTAAAGGAGGTGTTAATTACCCTGGCAAGCACTGGCCCTAATGTTGACAACTAGACTGGCCCCTCCAAAAACTACAAGTCTCTGTGGGTAATTTCAGACATTACGATGCCACGGTCAAACACAGTGAACCCCCTGTGGTGGCTGCGGTACCGTAACATCTGTAGTGCATTCTGCCAGATGTTCACCATGGTGAACCTCCGGCAGGAAACACATTGACCATGGTTCTGGACCTCTGGCTGCCTGGAGGTCCAGAACTGTGGTTAGCTGGACCACGGTCTGGAATCGGCGGAAAGTAACGTCTGTTACCTCCACCGATTCTGGACCATGGCCCAGACCCCAATGCAGGATCAGGCACAAAGGCCGAATTGGTCGCTGCACCCGCCCATCTCCTGGAGGGTGGGTGGCTGGCTGGGGGAACACGGGAGGGGGGCTGTGCAGTCGCATGTTGCACCACACAGCCCCTCCCCCTCCCCGATCCCCTGTAGGAATCAGGCCAGCATGTCTAAAGGATGGCTGTCCTGATTCCTGACCAGGATCTGAAACGGATCCTGGTGCATGGTTGGACGTAGCGAATGCACTTCTGAAATTACCCTGTGATCACATTCCTGTATTTAATGCCACCATGTCTATGTGACAATGACAGCATGTGTTGTCTACCCCCATGATTTTTCAGATCCCAAAATATTTTGAATATATAGTGCATAGACAGAGGGCATCTTTAGACGCAATGGCGATGGGGTGCTTAAGACATTGACCACATGGCTGTGCATTTTGTGTAAGCACGGACAGTAATTTTGCCCACCGGTTTGCCCCCCATTAGCCTCCCATTAACTCAGAGAATGGTGTCAACACACATTCCACCACCCTTTGCCACTGTGTCTACTCTAAAGGCACTCAGCGGTAACAGCTGAATGTGTGTTAAGTGGAAAAAATGAGTAGCTAGCGTTACATCTGGTAACACCCAGCAACACATCCTGTCCCTGAGTTGAATGCATGAACTTTGGTCACCTAACAACCCCACGCTTCACATGCATTTGTTCTAATTTCTTTAGCTTTTTGGTGGATGACATGAATTCCACCTGAACTGAAGACTGATTACTCCTTATGGCAGGATCACAGACATTTTGAATGGAGTAAGGTAATTTTAGCTGACAAGAGCAATTATAATCATGGTCCACTTCACCAAAGCAGCTGAAGTGCTCATGGCTTTGTACTGTAGAATAACTCTTACACCATTAACAGTATAATGCCACACATGCCACAGTCCCTACGCACCTAATTCCTATCAGAAATGATAGATGCTTTTCTCATCAGGGCTGAGGGCAGCCTGGCATTTGTGCTTCGGGGGCTCTGGGCTCATTGCTGAGTCCTCTTCTAGCTTAACAAATACCTCATTGACACATAGAAAATTCAAAGTAATAAAAATATATCATGTTTATCACTGCTTTCACAGCATGCATAGATATGACACTAGGGCACTCAGCCGTAGCAGCAGTAGACAACCATTTATTTCAACCTCAGTCTTTCCAAGTAATGCAGAGCTCAGCCTATAACCTCCAAGCAGACAGGGTAGATTACATGTAAAATGCTAAGATTGTTTGAGTTGTTTTTTTTCTAAATCTCCAAAAAGTGCTTTCCATGTGAAATGAAGTTGTTTCTTTTATATTCATTAGATTTATTCCTACACAAACATGCTCATACACACAGACATAAATATATATGCGCTAGCAAAGGAGTTTGAGTCATTTGTGAACATTACGAAAAAGCCATTTTCTACAGTTCTGCTCAATAAAAAAAATCCAAAATTGTGGGAAGATTATCTCACACATTGGAAATCACACCCTGGGTCCTTAATCTATTGTGTCATCTCACACAATAGAATGGACTGAAATCAAAGGGTGGCATTCTTATCTTGTTTAGACTAGTGGTTGTCCATGGTTCTAGGGAAGTTACTTCAATTTTCTCTTCAGAGTTGAATTGTGACCCCTTTCCAGTTTGTAGAACGCTTAGCACAGTGCAGGTCTATCAGGACAGGTGTTATCTCATACTCACGACATCATGCCATGTGGTTTCTTTAGTTTCACTTCCTGTGTACAAGCAGTCAGAAAACATACAGAGGACTGGAAGACAGAGGTTTCCCCCATTCC
>QEPC01006817.1:3191-29300 GCA_003113815.1 Sphenodon punctatus
CGAGTTCGGGCCAAACTCCAAACTTCCGAACCACGTTCGCCCATCAGGAACAGAACCAATGTAGAAAGGCTCAGAAGGCACATTGCTTTAGTAAAGCAGGGAGAAGCAAACAAAATGACCAATACACTACTATCTGGAATTGCAGGATTATCAAAAGAAGAAAAATGTACTATATTTGACATGCATGAAATTGCCCGGTTGTTCAGTGAAACGCAGCTACATATAAATCAATTAATTAAAGAGCACAATGAACAGGTTACAGACCAATTTATAGGTAAAGAAATTATCTGCTCTGCATATGGGGATTATATACTGAGGACGGTGTCCAGAGCATTGTTAGATGTTGAATTGGGTAAAATTCCAACGTCGATTCAGGATCAGCAGTTGTCAAGCTAGTACTGTCCTCACTGTTTTAGAAACCTCAGTGAGATTCAGGGGTTGTGTATTCAAAACTGCATTAAGCTCTTTTTAGGAGCGATTAGGAACCTGGGAGTGGTCACCCCTCATCCAAATTCCCATAGATGTTATCTGGATCAGTCCTGTTCTGTGGCAGATGATTTGGTTATTTCATTCACAGTTTTGCTGCCTATTTTTTATCCTGACGGGAATGTATTTGCTCAACTAGCCTCTGTGCAGTCTTTGGGGCACTTACAACAGGGAGATATCTACCGTGTCCATGAAGAGGTGTCTGATCTGGTGATTTACCATGAGCAGGAAGGCACAAACATGGATAGCACCGAATAAATCCTGTTGCTCAATAACAGTTCAGGAATATCTTTGTCATTGTAACTCCCTAGGTAATTAATTAATTATTATTATTTATTAATTTCTATCCCGCCCATCCTGCCTCAGGCAGCTCAGGTAACCCCTTAAGATCTGTGGGCAATTAAATGTTACTACTACATGTAAGTTTTGTCTTGAGAAATGGAACCAGCTGGAAGAGAGAGCAGTTTACATGGCAGATGATGGTATTGTATAGTTACTAATAGGAAAGATTATCTCTATGAGGATAAGAGGAGGCCCGCCTGGCCCCGAACCTCCCCTCTTTCAAAGACAGTGTAAGATCTGGCTGTTCTACTGGGCCTTTGGAGAGGGAGACGGGTAGGGTGGGTTGGTGGGGGGGAGAGTTCTGCCCTTTTAGTTTATTTTTAGCATTTAATGTTTTAATGATATTTTATGTGTATGCTTTTTCTTATGTTTTATTTGTGTATGTTGTAGCTGCCCTGAGCTGCTCTGTGAGCAGAAGGGGGCAGGGTAGAAGAACAGTAAATAAATAAATAAAGAGGTGTCTGATTCCTAAACCAAATTTTTGTTTCCAGCCAAGATTGGTGGCAAGGATTGGAGGAGTTACCCTGCATCCAGTGAGGACATTTTTGTGAGATGTAGAAATTCTTGTATCCCCAGAATATCAGGATTTAGTGAAGCAATCAACTATTTACGTGTTCCACACTACTCATGATTTTATGAATTTCTATCATATCCCCTCTCAGTCATCTCTTCTCCAAGCGGAAGAGCCCCAACCTATCCAGCCTGTTTTCATAGGGGAACCATTCCATACCCTTTATCATTTTTCTTTCCCTTCTCTGCACCTTATCTTTTTCTACTATATCTTTTTTGAGATGGAGCGACCAGAACTACACCCAATATTCAAGGTGCGGTTGCACCATAGATTATGTAGTGGCATTATGATATTTTCAGTTTTATTCTCTATCCCTTTACAAATAATTCCTAACATTCTGTTTGCTTTTTTAATGGCTGCTGCACACGGAGCTGATGGTTTCAATGTATTGTCCACAATGACTCCAAAGTCCTTTTCCTGAGCGGTATAAATCCTAATTTAGAACCCAGCATTGTGCAGATAAAGTTTGGATTGTTTTTCCCTATGTGCATCACTTTGCACTTGTCCACATTAAATTTCATCTGCCATTTAGATGCCCAGTCACCAGGTCTTGCAAGATCCCCCTGCAATTCTTCACAGTCTGGTTGTAATTTAACTAACTTGAATAACATTAAATAACACCAGTCCCAGTACAGATCCCAGGGACACTCCACTATTTCCTCAAGAATGTCTCATGAGGGACCTTATCAAATGCTTTCTGAAAATCCAGATACACTATGACAGGCTCCCCCATTATCCACATGCTTATTCACACCCTCAAAAAATATAAGGTTCAACATAAATCTGTTTGTTTTAATGTCTCACCCCCTCACCTTTCCCCTCCTGCCTGAAGATGGCTGTGATGTTTTAGTGGCTGGTCCAGCCTCAGGGTTTGTCTCATTCTCCTGAGGCTCTGTGGTTGCAGGATAGATCGCTGTGGCAGCTGGTGGGGCACCTGAGCAGCTAGTGCTAGGTTGGGCCTGTGGAACCAGCTGGTCCTGGATGGGCACAAGGATTATGGAGCTTGGGCCCCCTGATTACGGGGCTGGCTGGTGGCGAGACCTGCTTGGGTGTTTAAGATCTGGGGTGTGGGGGGGACTGTTATAGGCACTCCGGGGGAAGGTTGGTAACTAGGGCCCACCCCAGTGCAGCACTTGCAGTGACCACGTGGTGGAGAAGGGTGCGCTGCATCCCTAGGGACTGCTGCATTATGTCCTGCAGCCAGAGGCCCTTTCTCTCCATGGACCTTAGCAAGTCCTGCATCTGCTGCACATGTGGTTCCATTGCCACCTTTCCATCCGGCATTCCCTGTGGCCTTCAGTGGTGAGGTCCCTGTGCTGGATGGCCCACTGCTGCAGGAAATGCTGATGCTCCTTGGCTAGACCCTGGATGAGGTCTCGTATCTCCTCATCCATCAGCTCCCATGCCAGATCCTCCCTGCGCCACTGGATCTGTGCCTACAGGGCCTGGGTCTGTTGGGTACCCACAAATAGTCTTGCTGGCAGACCTGTAGTGGGACAGAAAGGACAGCCATTGGTTGGGGCCACCTCACTGCTTCCTTCCTGGCCCAGTGTTTTGCCCCCAGCCATTGTGCTTGTTGCCTTGGTGTCCACTGTCACCCCTGCCCTCCATGCCTGTCTGTTCAGCATGTAAGACCTCACGGCCTGCTGTTGTGCCCTCCCACCCACTTGCCATGCCTACCATCCCCAGATGATGATTCTGTGTCCTGAGGCACCTCGGGTTCCTCCCCCTCACCATCTCAGCCACCTGTGAACACAGCAGGAATGACAGCCATGTTGGTGACTGGCAGTCAGCTGCCACCGCGGGCTCTGTAGGGAGTACCTGCGGCAGGACCCCAACATATTGGACCCTGCTGCATCGGCGCAGGATGCAGCTCCTCTGACCCCTGCCGCAACCCCAACAACACCCACAGCAGTACCGCCATCACTGGTTGCCAGGACAACCCATGACAGCGCGGCACCGGCAGCAGAATGCTCTCGGCGTGACGTCCGATCGTCCCGCCCCCCGGAACGCTGCTCCGCACACCTGCAGGCATGCAGGCAGGCAGGGCTTGGACTTCAAAATGCCGATGCCTCTAGCACAGCGGCGCCGGTAATCAGAGCTGAGAAGCTGGCCACGAGAAAGCTAAGTGTGACTTCGTGTGATTCTAGTGACTCTTGAGCTATAGTATTTCGTGTCTACTTCCCTGATTCCCCGTGTCATTGTCTGGTCCGTGTTCACCCTTCCCGTCCCGTTCCTGCCTTGTCACCCCCCTGTTATTGTGTAGTGCTTGTGTATACTTGAGTGTAATTGGCAGCCGTGATTTTGAACCCCTAAACCCTTCCCCTGGATCAAGTGTTTCCCCGGAGAGCAAGTGTTCCCCCCCCGGGTCCTCCTTTTCCCCATCCCCATGGTGTGAAAGCCCCTCTACCCATATCCCCGGTCCTGGCCCCTGCTTCCCATCCGCCCTTCTGCACCACCTCATCTTCCCCCCCTGCCCCCCCCCCAATCTGGGTGCTTGGGTGAGTGAGTGGGTCACGCCATCCGTTTGTAGCTCTGCGCCCAATGATGATAGAGGCCGCTACTCTTATCTGGGTATAGGGCCACCACTCTATCCTGATGGGCATTTTCTTCCAGGGCCTCCATTGCAGAGAATGCGACTGTTCCCCGGGAGTGAGTGGAAGGGGTCGCCCCTACTTTCCCACTTCCCCTGCCCCACTGACAGAATTACTAGCACCGAACCCCATTCCCACTTGCCTAACCCCAGGTTCTATAATATGGATGTGACCCAGGAAATAAGGAATCTGGTGCGAGCTGTACAGTTGCTTGCTGGCAATGGATATAAAAGATCTCCAAACCCAGCACACCAGACTGGCAACCTCTGTGGCCCAACTGCAGACTGCTGCAGCTCCCGCCACAGCACCGGTAGGAGCTGCCACTCCTGTGGCAGCCAAGGCACCCCCTCAACCCCCCGGGGCAGCTGCGGCACCAGCTCCCCGGGGGCTCCGCATTGATAAATTTCTGGGGGATCGGAGGGCCTTTCGAGGATTTTTGGCCTTGTGTAAACTCACGTTTAAGGTTCAACCCACTAAATATGCTACTGATGCGCTTAAGGTGGCTTTCATAATAGGCAACCTGGGTGGGGTAGCCCTAGAATGGGCCACTAATCTGTTGAGTAGTGACAGCCCACTCCTCACGAACTATGAGGACTTCGTTCAAGACTTTACCTTCTTGTTCGACCACTCCCACCGGGTCCGAGATGCTCAGTCTTCAATCCTCTCCCTTAAGCAAGGACGGGGAACTCTTCTAGAGTACATCATGCAGTTCCAACAGCTTGCGCTGGAACTCCAATGGCCGGAAGATGTCCTCAAGGTGATGTTTCAGTAAGGTATAGCAGAGGACCTGAAGGATCAGTTGGCGTACACCGCCCTTCTGACACCTGGGAAGAATTGGCAACCCTGGCCCTTCAAATCGACGACCGCCTGGTGGAACGATGACGGAAGTGCCGTCAAGAAACTAGACTCCCCACGCCCCAAGTAGCCACTCTCAGCCTTCCACCTAATGAGCCCACAAAAACCCCGATCCCGAGCCCATGCAACTAGGCGCCGCGCAGGGGCCTCTGACGACGGAAGAAAGAGACCGTTGACGCTGTTTCAGAGCCTGTTTCTACTGTGGGGACCCAGCCCACTTCATCCAGGACTGCCCTGCTCTACCCCCAAACTGTTGGAAAAACAGCTCCAGATGGCATCGACCTTTTGCACCAACAAACCCTAAGGACCACTAGGGGCATTGGGAGTAGAGATAGTGAGTTAGTGTGAGTGTCACTTTAACCTTTCCTGATCTCTGCTTCTAAGCCCCCTCCCAGGTGGGATGTGCCCAGGAAGCTCCACCTGGACTTCCTCCTTCTTCCTGACCTTTCGCCATTCCTAACTTCTCTCTCTGACCTTCAACATGACCGGCCACCATGCTGGTGGCAGCTAGCTAGTAAGACCTAGGGATAGGCCTTTCCTATCACAATGTACTTCTCAATAAAGTAGATTATTTTAATCTAGAAACAATCTCCAAGGTGTTGATTACTACTAAGCTGTTGCTACTAAGAATTCAAGCTGCTTTTGGTTTTTTGACCACTAATAAAATTCCAACATAGGGTTATGGGCCCAGAATCCTCCTGAAAATCCTAACAGATTTTTTGGAACTCGAATTGAATCTCGAAGGAGAAAAGCACAGCTTATTTTTGTACCTGGTTTTTGTTTTGGAACAAGAGAAGCAGCATGGAGCAAGCTCAAGGGAACCTCAACATTCCAAAGCTGGAAGGAGCGAATTTCAAAGATTGGAATTTCCTCATGCAATCTTGCTTAAAGAGTCAAGGTCTTTATGAAGTGCTAATAACACAAAGACCCACGGCTGCAGGAGCTGAACAAAAGAATTGGGACAGACAAAATGACAAAGCTCTTGGAATTCTTGGGATGAATGTAAGTCCAAAACTGTTTGTTCATTTTGAAAATGTGACTTTAGCCAGTGACGTGTGGAACAAGCTGGAAAATCTTTATAACCGTAAGAGCCCCAGTGAAGCAATCTCTATAATACAGAGACTGTGTAATATGAAACTGAGAGAGGATCAAAATCCTGCTGAGCACGTCAGCCAGACACAATGTCTAGAAAAAAGACTGAAAGATTTGGGAATTGATCTTGGAGAGAGTGGTGGTGTTGCTTTTGTCTTGAATTCTTTACCAGTTTCTTATGAATATTTGAAGACTGCTATAGAAGTTTCAGATAAAGTTGTTACTCTGGATTATTTATCTAGCAAGTTGAACGAATGCTTTATCAGGAAGACAAAGCAAACCTCTGCAGATCAAATTACAGCCTTTAGTTCAAAGAGAGGAAACTCAAAGAAGTGTTTTTCCTGTGGTAGTGACAGACACTTACGTGTTAATTGCCCAAGTGCCAAGACAATGGGGAAATCTAAAGCACCCATTACAGGCCAGACAGAGAGCCTGCAGAAAACTGCCAGCTCTAAAGAAAAGGAAAAAGGAAAAATTAAAGGTTTTAATGCTATGTCACAAGTAAATGAAAACGTCATCTATATTGATTCTGGAGCTACTGAGAATCTCCTCAAGGATATAGGAATGTTTTCAGAAATTGAATTGGATTACAGAGTCCCAATTTCCCTAGCAGATGGGAGAGAGGTCTTTTCACAAGGGCAAGGGCAAGCTAAAATCTTTTGCAAGCTCCCAGATGGAGAAATTGAGCAAGTAATCATACATAAGGCCTTATATGTGCCCTCGTTGAAAAATAATTTAATCTCTGTGAAATATGGAGTGAAAAATGGTTGCAAGTTTGAATTCATGGATGATCATTGCTTTGTGACAAAAGAAGGTGACTCCATCTTGTCTGCAACTCTGAGAGACAGTGGGCTCTTTGAAGTGGATTGTGTTAGTGAAAATGCAAATTCAGCAAGCAGTCACAAATGCACCCATAGAGACTGTGATAAAACTTGGCATCGCAGACTGGGACACAGAAATGTTAATTTAATTCGCCAGCTTGAGAAGAGGAATTTAATTAAAGACTTTAAACTGCAACTGTGTACTGAAGAATCAGACAGATGTGTGTGTTGCATTTCTGCAAAAGGTGTTAAGCCAGCTTTTCACAAGATAGAGGAGAGAAAGTCTCAGCGCCCTCTAGAGTTGATTCACAGTGATGTATCAGGTCCTCTGCAAAGGAGCATTGGAGGAAACCTGTACATAGTTACTTTTATTGATGATTTCTCAAGATTTGCCTATGTTTACACCTTGAGAGAGAAAAGCCAAGTGTTTGAAAAGTTTAAAGAGTATGTTGCATTGGTCAGCAACAAGTTTGGGAGAAAGCCTCAGAGACTAAGGTCAGACAATGGAGGTGAATATATCTCAAACGAAATGAAAGCCTTTCTGAGAGAACAGGGAATTGAGCATGAGACTACAGCCCCATATTCTCCTGAGCAGAATGGTGTTGCAGAAAGGAAAAATAGAACCCTACTGGAGATGGCAAGATGTATGTTGAAAGATGCAAGTTTGCCAAGCAAGTTCTGGGGAGAAGCAGTGATGACTGCCAGCTATCTGCAGAACAGATTGCCAACCAAAGCCATAGAGAAAACTCCATTTGAACTGTGGTTTGGACACAAGCCTAGCCTAAACCACATCAGAGTATTTGGATGTGATGTGTATGCATATGTACCAAAGGCAAAGAGAAACAAGTTGAATTGCAGAAGCAAGAAAGGAGTTTTGTGTGGATATGTGTTAGGAGGAAAAGGATACAGAATTCTTGATGTTGAAACTGGTAATATTGAAATTTGCAATGTTGTGTACTTTGATGAAAGACAAAGACCAACCAAAGGTGAATTACCAGACCTGGAGTCAAGGATCCAGATGCAAGAGGAACCAAGTGAGCAGGCCTTCAGGCACCAAATGCCAATCTGTGAACCAGAACCAGAAGCAGATTCAGAAGGGGTCACAGAAGCTGAGCCAGAACCCAGGCGCTCACAGAGGTCCAACAGAGGAGTTCCACCCTTGAGATACTCCTACCTCACCACAAGTGCAGAGCTGCAAGAACCCAGCACATGGAAAGATGTTGAAAGGATGACAACCCATGAAGCTGAAAAATGGAGGAAAGCAGCAAAGGAAGAGATTGAATCTTTACACAAGAACAAAACTTGGACACTTATGGAACTACCTGCTGGAAGAAAACCTGTAGGTTGCAAATGGGTCTTCAAAGTCAAACAGGATGCAGAAGGGGATGTACAGCGCTACAAAGCGAGACTAGTAGCCAAAGGATACTCCCAAATATATGGAGAAGACTATGATGAAACATTTGCACCAGTTGTGAAGCACACTTCCATCAGAACACTACTTAGCATAGCAGCTTCCAGAAAGATGCATGTTAACCATTTAGATGTCAAAACTGCATTCCTGAATGGAGAACTTGAGGAAGACATCTATATGCAGCAGCCACCAGGCTTCGAGGAACCTGGAAGGGAGAAGCTCGTATGCAAGCTCCAGAAGAGCATTTATGGCTTGAAGCAAGCAGCTAGAGCATGGAATGAGAAACTGAATCAACTACTGCTTAAGGAAGGGTTCACGCAAGGAAAAGCTGACCCCTGCCTGTACTCAAGATTCAGAGACAATAAATGGACTTATATCCTGACTTATGTTGATGATCTGATCATCTGTTGTGAACAGGAGCAAGACAGTCACGAGATTGTTGAGCACCTAAACAAGGAAGTAGAGGTGAAGGAACTTGGAAGCATCTCACACTACCTTGGCATTCAAATAGAAAAAGAAGAAGATGGAAGTTATCTTCTCAACCAGAAAGCAAAGATCAAGGATCTTTTGGAATGTCTGGGACTGACAGATGCCAATGAGGTCAGTACACCAATGGATGTCAATTTCCTGAAACAAAGGGAAGATGATGAGCCTCTGGCAGCCAACAACCAGTACAGAAAAGCGATTGGCAAGCTTTTGTACATAGCCACAGTGACAAGGCCAGATATTGCCACAGCGGTGGGAATCTTAAGCAGGAAAGTAAGTGCCCCAACCAAGAATGACTGGACTGCAGTCAAGAGACTGGGGAGATACCTGAAGGGTACCACGCACTATGCATTGAAGATTCCAGTAAGCAGCAACCCTAGAGTGGTGGGATACATGGATGCAGATTGGGCTGAAGACACAGCTGAGTGGGGTTGTTTCAACATGGGAGCAGAGGAGTTCTGGTCTATGGTCGAGACAACCCCGGTCCATCCTGACTCCGGGTGTTTTCCAACTGCCGGATGGACCGGGGTTGTCTCAACCATAGACCAGAACTCCTCTGCTCCCACGTTGAAACAACCCCACTTAGGTGTACCCCTCACCATCACCATTGAACTCCAAAGATCAATTGTCATCTGGGCGTTGATCGATTCCGGTGCCTCCAGCAACTTCATCGATGCCAGTCTGACCAGGGCCCGGGCTGTTCCGACTTGCACAAAGGAACGCCCGGAACCCGTGCACACGATAGATGGGTCCCCCATAGTGTCTGGCCCTATTACCTTGCAAACCTCCTCGCTGCCCTGTACAATTGGATCGCCCCAAGAGCAACTGGCCTTTGATGTAGTTTGTACACCTCTATTCCTTGTGGTACTAGGGCTGCCGTGACTATTACAACACAAACCCCAGATAAACTGGGGGCATCATCCACTCTGGTTTGTATCGCCACACTGCTCTAATGACAGTGCTTAGCTAGCTCCGTTCACTCACATCAGGCTCGAGGTCTCCTTCCTTCAGGATCCTTTTCCATGTGTTCTCCAGGTCACGCCCATCCACTTCCTCTTCCTGTCTGATGGCTATCTTAGGTGACCCACATGGCAGGTGCCATTTTGTGCCCACACCCCTGCAAGGCCAGGCATTGTCACTAGCTGGAAGCCTGCTAACCGACGCTCTGAAGCTGCCTCCCCAGTATCGGGACTACTTGGTTGTCTTCAGTAAGCAACAGGCCGCCAAACTATCCCCACATTGGCCATATGACTGTCAATTCGACCTCATCGCAGGCCAGGAACCCCCGTTTGGACGAATTTATGCCCTATCCACCCCCAAACTGGAGGTGCGCTGCTCCTACATTGATGAAAACCTGCGCAATGGATTTATCTGCCATTCTAATTCCCCAGTGGGGGCTCCCACCTTCTTTGTCCCCAAAAAAGATGTCAACCTGAGACCATGTATAGACTATCGTGGCTTAAACAATGTCACCATCAAGAATCAATACCCGCTCCCATTAATTCCTGAACTCTTGAATCAGCTCCAAGGAGCACACACATTTACCAAGTTGCACCTTCGTGGAGCATACAACCTCGTGTGAGTTCGACAAGGCGATGAGTGGAAGACGGCATTTCGCACTTGGTATGGACATTTTGAGTACCTAGTAATGCCGTTCGGCCTGGCCAATGCTTCAGCCACCTTTCAGCACTTTATAAATGATATATTCCACGATATCTTGGACACCTTTGTCATCGCATATCTGGACGACATCCTGATCTACTTTACATCCATGGAGCAGCATGTCCAACATGTCCGCCAAGTACTCCAATGACTAAGGCAGCATAAACTCTACTGTAAGCAAGAAAAATGTGCCTTTCATATTCACACCGTGGAGTTCCTTGGATTTGTCATTACTCCTGCTGGCATCAAAACAGATAAGTGAAAGATTAATGCCATCCAACAGAGACCCCCACCCAAGGCAGTGAAACCGCTCCAGAGATTTCTCGGGAGCATTAATTACTACCGACATTACATCCCCAACTATGCCGAGATCACTGCCCTGCTGACCCAACTCCTTAAAAAGAACTGTCCATATGTCTGGGGGCAGGACCAGCAATACAGGCTAAACACCCTGTTACCGTCACTACGTACCACAAGAACTTGACACGAATGCGCGGCATGCAAGATGGGCCCTCTTCTTCGCGCAGTTCAACTTTATCGTACAGTACCGCCTCGGCACGCAAAACCTCTTGGCAGATGCACTATCCCATTATTACGATGGGCGTGAAATAGAACAACCCTTGCAGGGCCCTGTCTTGGACCACAAGATGTTTGCCGCCACCTACCTTTCCCTAGACCAACTCTGACAAGCCACCGCTCGAGAACTTTGTCACAGAGGAACATAGGGTCTCACACGTGTAACACGGGCCTACATGTAGACTACAAGTCTGGTAAATATGTAAAGCAAAAGGTTCCACATGTATGTAATGTTACAATTGAGAACTGTAAAACCCAAATCAGGACTGTGACACGTGACCAAGTTCCAGGAAATGGAAAGACAGTTTGTTGATTCACCCCAGATGGATGGATGGCCAGAGACATTTAAATGCTAATGCAGGTAGCCATTGCCTACGTGCAAGAGACACAGAAAAGCTGATAAAGGGAACAAAAGGAATTCTAAGCCTCGAGAAGATACGAGGAGTTTCCTCCTGGGGATATAAGGAGTTATACCCCAGAGGGGGCAGTGACTATCAGGAACTCACTCACCATCTTGCAGCCAGCAAGACTGGAAACCATGAACTGAGAGACAGGACTTTGCTCTCTAGCAACTCTAAGGCAGAAGGCCCAGTCACTTACATCAAGGACTGAGAGGAACTTATGGACCTTTGTAGGGTAAGATGCTTATTTAGGAACTCAACCAGTATAGGTCAGGAATGCGTTATATTTACCTTTGATTTCTAGTAACCACTCTGTATCAACAATCTTGCTTATGTAATCAATAAACTTACTTCTTATCTTTATGAAGAAGTGTCTGTGTCTAACATTGGAACACAAGTGAGCAACAAGAGTTCTCAAGCTCTTGCGAACCCAGAGAGTAAAGAGTCTGTAAATGGGAAGGATCAGGCCCTTGAGCGACAAAGGGGTTGTCCCTGCGGCAGGCTTGAATCAGCCAGAGAGAGAAAACTGATCCAAGTGGGCTGTACGCGAGGGAAACTGAGTCACTCAAGTGGGGGTGCGGACCTCCAACCCATGACAAACTTCCCAATTTGGAAGACCCTACCTATGTGGTAGAGGATGGTCTGATCACATGGCACCACCAAATCGTGGCACCACCATCCTGCTGCCCCCATATCTTGTGGGTCCACCACGATGCCCCATTGGCAGGTCACCCAGGTATCAATCATATGCAGAAACTCAAACAACAGACCTTTTGGTGGCCCTCTATCATTCCAGGTGTCCAACAGTACGTGAAAAAATGTACCACCTGCGCTCGCACAAAAGTTCCCCAAAAGACCCCGGTAGGCCTCTTACAACTTCAACCTATGCCCCAAGGACCTTGGCGACATGTGGGTCTTGACTTTATTGTTGAACTACCCCCCTCCCGGGAATATAACGCGATCCTTGTCAAAGTGGATCATTTCACTAAGCTGGCTCATTTCGTGGCATGCAAAGGACTGCTTTCAGCACAACGCACAGCCTTACATTTTCTCTGACACGTAGTCAAATTACACAGCTGGCCTTCCAAAATTGTCAGTGACTGTGGAACGCAGTTCACCTCCCACTTTTGGACAGCCTTGTTCAAGGCATTACGAGCGGACCTAAGACCAACTACTGCGTACCACCCAGAAGCAAACGGACAAGGGGAGCAGGTCAATCAAAACCTCGAACAATACATACACTGCTATACGAACTATTTACAGGACGACTGGTACTCCTGGTTACCCATGGCCGAATTAGCATATAATAATGCCCCCAACACATCCATAGGAGAATCCCCGTTTTTCGTAACCTATGGCTGTCACCCTCAAATGGGTACTCACGAGCTACCCCCACTCCAAGTCCCGGCGGCCGGGGCACTTGCAAGACAAATCCTGCAAACACATGCCTTAGCAAAGGCAACCTTGGACAAAGCCCAACAGCACTACAAGGCACAAGCCGACTCTCATTGTCACCCATTCCCACCTTTACAACCGGGTGACCTCGTCTGGATAGACCGAAGACATTACACTTCGGCCCGCCCTTCTGCAAAATTAGACAACCGATACTTTGGGCCTTTTCCCATCTGCAAACAAGTTAACGACATCACTTACACAGTGCAACTACCAAGGGGTTGTTGTATACATCCAACCTTCCACATGTTCCTTTTGAAAAAGGCATCATCCCCTGCGATGGCGCTCTCCGTTCCCCGCAAGGACCTTGGTCCGGACTTTGAAGTCTGTGCCATATTAGACGCAAAATTTCTTCGTGGGAGGTTACATTACCTCATCGACTGGCTTGGGTATGGGCCGGAAGAATGCTCCTGGGAGCCTGCCTCCAGTGTCTCAGCCCCTCGTCTTGTTCGCATCTTTCATCACCGACACCCTGAGAAGCCGGGATCATCAGATGCCTCGGCCGGGGGCCTCGAGGGGGGTGGGTATTGTCAGCCGCTGCCACCACCGCGGGTTCTGTAAGGAGTACCTGCGGCAGGATCCCAACACATTGGACCCTGCTGAACCGGTGCAGGATGCAGCTCCTCTGCCCCCTGACGCAACCCCAACAACACCCACAGCAGTACCGCTATCACTGGTTGCCAGGACAACCCATGACAGCGTGGCACCGACGGCAGGACGCTCTCGGCGTGACGTCCGATCATCCTGCCCCCCAGAACGCCGCTGTGCATGCCTGCAGGCACGCAGGCAGACGGGGCTTGGACTTCAAAATGCCGGCGCCTCTAGCACAGCGGCGCCGGTAATCAAAGCTGAGAAGCTGCCCGCGAGAAAGCTAAGTGTGACTTTGTGTGATTCTATTGACTCTTGAGCTATAGTATTTCGTGTCTACTTCCCTGATTCCCCGTGTCATTGTCTGGTCCGTGTTCACCCTTCCCGTCCCGTTCTTGCCTTGTCGCCCCCCTGTTATTGTGTAGTGCTTGTGTATACTTGAGTGTAATTAGCAGCCATGATTGTGAACCCCTAAACCCTTCCCCTGGATCAAGTGTTTCCCTGGAGAGCAAGTGTTCCCCCCCTGGGTCCTCCTTTTCCCCCTCCTCGTGGAGTGTGAAAGCCCTTCTATCCGCCTCCCCAGTCCTGGCCTCTGCTTCCCATCCGCCCTTCTGCACCACCTCACCTTCCTCCCTGTCCCTCCTGTCTGGGTGCTTGGGTGAGTGAATGGGTCACGTCATCCATTTGTAGCTCTGCGCCCAATGATGATATAGGCCGCTACTCTTATCTGGGTATAGGGCCACCACTCTATCCTGACGGGCATTTTCTTCCAGGGCTTCCGTTGCAGAGAATGCGACTGTTCCCCGGGAGTGAGTGGAAGGGGTCGCCCCTACTTTCCCTCTTCCCCTGCCCCACTGACACTGGCACTACCTGACTGCTCCATCCTATGGCTGAGTCACCTAGCCTCCCCGCATCCCTCCGGCACATACACTTACCAGACTCAGCGTTCCCCAGAGGCTCTGGATGTTCTGTTCCCTTCTCCCAGACCAAAACCAGGGCGGGGGGAGGGGGGTTGGGTTCCCAACAAGTAAACAAAGAAAAAGCCACGTCCTTTGGTCTAATATGCACCATCCTGTCTGTTAGATCCCACTCATCTCTGCCATGAAGTGAGGTCTGCCAGGACCAGAGAGCTACAGGCTTGGTCTTTTCCTACCCTACCATACCCCTTTCTAGGGCTGGCCTTAATGCACAGTGGTTCAGGGCAGTCACCCTTGGCCCTGCTCCTGGGGGGCCCTGTGCTCGGGACCCCCAGCTCCCGGCCACTGTCTGTCTCAGCCAGGGAGTGAGGGAGAGGCAGAGGCACCGCCTCCCTCTCACTCCCTGGCAGAGACAGGCAGCAAAGGGGACCAGGGAGTGCGAGATAGGCAGGGCCTCTGTGTCTCTCTCTCTCTCTCCCTGACCGAGTCTGAGACAGGCAGTGGAGGGGACCAGGGAGAGGCAGAGGCCCCACCTCTCACTTCCTGGCCCCCTCCGCTGCCTGTTAGTCTTGGCCAGGGAGTGAGGGAGAGGCAGAGGCCCCGCCTCTCCCTTACTCCCTGGCAACTTCCAGTGGCAGCGGGTGCGGCAGATTTAATCTGCTGCTGCTGCGCCCGCCAGACCCAAGCAGGGCCCAAGGCAGCAGCAGATGGCGTACATGCCCCGAAAAATGGCTGGGCTTGGGGATAGGCGGAGGGGAGTGCCCCCTCCACTCGTTCCTGAGCCCAGGCCGCACCCCCAGACCAAGCCAGGGAGCGCCCCCTGAGCAGGGGAGCACCCCTAGGCCCGCCAGCCGCTTCGACACCAGCGGGAGAATGGGGCCCCACATTTCTCCCCTTCCCTGGGTCCTGCAATTCCTAAGGCTGGCCCTGCCCCTTTAGCCCAAGCCGCTAACTCACAACGCACTGTGACCTTGCCTTAACTAGTGTACCTTGTTTGGTGTTACATCATGTTCACGATACCATATTATGCATTTACTGTTCCATTAAATGGTGCTTTTAATGATTTGTAGGGTTGCATTCCGTAATACCAGAAGATGCATTAAGTTCATGACTGCTCATTCTAAATGTTGTTTTGTCCCTTTGATGTCAATTGTGCAGAAGATGTCACTCTACTTGGAGTTGTAAGTTGTTTTACTAAGTTGTTCCTTGTTTAAAAGAGGTTTTTTGAAAATGTAATACAACCTATCCTCAATTTTTATGTACTATTTACTGGAGAAATTGTGGTGGTTAAACCTGCGTTATCTTTCAGGACTAAGATTAAGTCCAACTTGATCTTAGAGGACTTTTCTAACAAACAAACAAAAGAAGTTACAAAAGACAAAACATTTCTTACTTTCTTTAAAGCAAGAAATGTCAAACTTTTTCTTTTGCACTAGTTAAGGCGAGGTGGTAGTACTTTGTGAGTTAGCAGCTCTGGCTAAAGGGGAAAGGAGTAGGGTAGGGAAAGGGGGAAGCGGTTGTATTTGAACCTTAAACTTCAATTTCCATGCTTTGGGGGTTTTGGTTGTTTCTGTTGAAGACTTTGCTTGGTAATTTTGTTCCTTCCTCTCAAAAGGTTTTGTTGAAAAATTAGTTTGTAATTTGGTTCTATATATGCTGCAATCCATAGCCCTTCTTGTATCTTGAGTGAGTCTCATAATTTAGGTCCAAATACTGGTGAAGGATCCATACCCCAAACTCTCAGCCTCCTGCTCTTGATTAATAGTTTAATTTTTCCACTAGAATGTAGCTGTCATGGTAAACTAAGATCATGGAGGAAGAAAGAATTGGACTTATTCTATCAGGCAATAATACAGACAGGACAGAGAGATTTTCCAATTGACTCTGTATTCAAAGGGAAGCTAGTCTACAGAGCAGAACACCAGTGTGACATGTTCTCAGCTCCATGCATTTCTCTCAGAGAATCACTACAGGAGAACTCTGTGGGGTGCTGGGAAATAGAGAGGGATGTGTGCACAATGTAACAATGTGCTGAAGCAAGTCAGGTAAACTCAAACAGGATCTTTATTGAGACTGTTCTGCATGCTAGCACTCACAGGTGCTGCTTCCTTGCTTCTCCTCTGACTCCAACTGCTGGTCCCAGCCTGACCTCCCCACATAGCTCCGCCCCTTCCTGTGGCCCCTCCATGGACTACCACTAAGCTCCCACTATAACACACAGTATCGCTTTGTGTGAGGGATGTAAAGCCAATCAGTTTGGGGTAGTAGCATGAAACAGGTTTGGAATGACTGGAAAGATAATGGTCCAACTTTAGCTTATGAAATAGGTTATTATATGGTGAGGTTATTTCTCGCATTTAGAGGTGTTGTTTTTAAAAAAAAATATTTTAGATTAACCTCAAAGTTAGGTAATGTGCTATTTTGAATTTGCATAAGTTTACACAAATCAACACATGTAAGTTTAATACAAATTATATCCTGCATAGTGAGTGATGAAAATCTCCCTCTTGCCAGTTCTTTCCTCCCTTGGCAGCTCAAGGAGCAGCTGGGAGCCTGAGCTTCCCCCAACACAACTGTTTGGAGGGCAGGGGTCCTAATTACAAACCTTCTCACACGCCTTTGATTTGGGTTACTGTCCTCATTTACTTGTCCCTCTTCCCTATTTGCATTTGTTCAAACTGGTAGTGTCATCCCTCCCAATACTTCAAGCAGCCAGAGGGCCAAGCCTCACCCCCCTCAGCAAATAAGCAGTGCTCACGGGAGCACCAAACACCACCACCTCTAGGGCCTCTGCTCCTAATGGGATTTTATCGTCACCCTGGGCCCAAATTCTAAGGCCAGCTCCATAGAACCACCTCGCGCGCACTGAGTGCCTGCCAAGACAACCTCACTTCTCACCCAATCAGCATTCAAGCTTCTGCTTCTTCATGGGACGCGCGGGAAGTTGTGGTCCAATAGGAATTTAGCTTTGAATGTTGCGCGCTCTGCTGAGTGTGCCGGTTTGGGGTTGGTTGCAGGGAAGGCGAGGAAGATGGCGGTGGCTTCGGCGGTTGTTGCCGGGCCTGGAAGCGGCGATTTCTCCGATTTGCGCGAGATCAAGAAGCAGCTGTTGAGCGTGGCGGAGCGGAGTCGCGAACGCGGCCTGCAGCACAGCGGGAAGTGGTGAGGGGGCATGCCTGGCCTTGTGCTGCTGTCTACACATATACCCGCTCCCATCCTCGGCCTCTCTGGGCTGGAGCGGGAAGGGCTCTGGAGTCCGGAGCTGTGGGCGCTGCTGAGTAGCGGGTGTTGGGATGGGAGGACACAGTTGCTCGGGAGGATGTGGAGCCTCAGTATTGTGCCCATCTGCAGGGGGAACGGGCGGGGGCCCGGGGGCTGTGGCTGAGACTGAGTGGATGTCGTGCCCACCTACAGGGGAAGGGTACAGGATAGGGGGCTGTGAGTGAGTGTCGCCCTGCATGGGGGGGAATATAGGGTGAAAGATGTAGTAGATGATGTCATGCCCGCTTTAGGTCTGACTGATCAGAATCTTTAAAAATAAGAGACGCTTGCGGGGCTTGGTTTTATATAAGGCCCCACAGAGCGATAGGATTCCCAAAAACAGGACATCCCTTAAAATAGGGGCTTCAGAAATTTCTGGAAGATAGGCGGTTTCTAGGCAAGATAGTCAGAAATGCAGCCTCCTATTTGGAGATGAGCCTGAAGTTGGGCCTGTGCTTGCTAGGGTTTGGGAGTGAATGACCAAGAGAGATCTCTTCCTGTGACTTGCTTTAAATTCCCATACTGACCACTGTCACAGCTGGGATACTGAGTTAAATGGGCCATTGATATAATCTCTTAATGGTTCTTATGAACTCTAGCAACTCTATTCTCGGCAATGTAAGGGTGCGATGAAAAAGGCAATGCAGGTAAGGCGCGTACATTAAAAAATGGTATCGTGTGTGGACTGTGGAGGTGCTGACATAAGGCACTTTTAAACATTTCTGCACTTTTTTCATTTCCCTGCATGTTTGGGACATGTAGGAATGCTCTGATTCGGGTGTCTTAGGTGAAACACGCTTTTGTAAGATGCACATGACCAGGTCCCCAAATCGTACTTTTACAAGGATGGGTGTCGAGAGAAGGAGAAGAAAAATGCACACGTTAAAAAAGGTGCCTAATTGTGCATATGAGAATGGAAAGATGCACCTGAATTAGTGGATTAGTCCTCTGCAGTCTCTCTCTAGTCCAGTGGCTTCTTGTTAATTTCTTCTATTGTTAATTTCACCTGCTCTGCTGCCCTGTAGCTTCTTGTTGATTTCAACTCTTACTTCTAACCACTCTCCAACCTGGAGGCTACTTGTTAATTTCATCCCTGGGCTGCACTGCTCCCAACTAGCTCTGTGGGGGCTCTCCAGTGGTCCCTCAAGGAGCTTCCTAATGTGGGAATGGCTATTTGCACAGAAATAAATACGTGCCCATTATGAATTATGCATAAACTGTGTAATGTGGGAATAGGGGGTTAAAATTTAAAAGCACTTTAAGGAATCTGCAGAAGAAAACAAATGCGTTTTGGGGTAACATGTGAAAGTACCCTTATTTGGAATCTTTTGTTTCAGGGCCTCTGAACTGGCATTCGCCCTGGACCCTTTACCTATGAGTGAGCTACCGCCCCCTCCTGTGCTCACAGAGGTATGGATGGCAAAGGGAAGTACTCTTACCACAGATGAGCAAAGAGCTCTGGATCTGCAGACTCCACTTAAAAATCATGTGTTTAATTAACACATCATGTGATTGAGTGATTTTTCCACTCTTATGAAGACCAAAAACTAGTATAACAAAAAAAACACCTACCCATTGTAAAGCCTGTAATGTAACCTTAAAATGTAACCAGGATTTTTAGTAGTTCAAGTCTCCTTTGCAATAAACAAATCATGTATTTGCTATCTCCCTCCCCCATCCCTAGTTTGTGAAGGTGGGGAGAGAAGAGTGGTGATAACTTCTTAAAACAGTAGATTAGTTTCTGATTGATCCACTATAAAGTACAATGTAGTACAGAATTTGTACAGTAGTGCACACTATATTGTGTTGAGATAAGCTTTTCCATGAAGGAAAGCTTAGATAGAATTTTCTGGTGCCTTTTTGTTTTTTCAGTTTTAATGCTATTAATGTAGGTAGGACTTGTAAAAATTAAATTCCCACAGTTATTAGGCTGCAGTCCGTAACCCACTTACTCTAGAGTGGCCCTAGAGTAATTCAACTTCATTGAATTAAATGAGACTTGTTTTGGTTTGAAGGGTTAATGCTTCTGCTAAATCCACAGGTTTGTGCTGTTGACTGCATTCCCCTATTGGCTCACTTCCCCTTCAGCATATTTATAACTTCCACTCAATCCTGACTAGTGTACAGTTCATTCATCTCTTTTAATCTTTGATCATTTGGAAGACTATTTTTGAAATATTTACTTCAAAGAAAAAAAAATCAATAGTATGAATCTGACCTATGCAAATGGGCAGGGCCACCTGGAGTAACATGGGGTATTGAGAAACTGAAAGAACATAAGTTCTGTGTGTGTGTGGTAAGGAGAGGATAGGAATAAAAATCTGAGCTTTCAGAACAAGTGTTTCTGTTCTTGCTGCCTAATCCTTTATTGTCAGGAGAAGGTTTCCAGGGAACTAATTTTGTAGAGTTCATAAATAGTTTTGTGTGTCTTTTTCAGGATGATGCTCGCGATTTGGATGCATACACATTAGCTAAGTCTTACTTTGATCTGAAGGAGTATGACAGGGCTGCATACTTCTTACGAGGCTGCAAGAGCCAGAAGGCCTATTTTCTGTACATGTACTCCAGATACCTGGTGAGACAATAGATTAAAGCCATCTCATAATCCTGAATTTGCCTATTCTATCTTCATGCAAAATCTTGTGTTCTTGTCATCTTGACTTCTTACTCCCTTCCTAGCAACAGTCGAATGAGCCAGGTTAACCACCTGCTTCTTTGTTAAACTTGCAATTTTTCTAAGATGCTTCTGGCAGTTCGACCAGTACCACTGCAAGAATCTCACTGCATATTGTGGAATGGCTTATTCTAAATTATTTTTCCCCCTGTTTTTCCAGTCAGGTGAAAAGAAGAAGGATGATGAAACCGTGGATAGTCTGGGTAAGGATCTGCTTCTTTCACCTACAATAGAACCCAAAGAAGCACAGTTTCCAGCAGTATATTTCTATGGCCAATGACCTGCGAGTCTAGGTAGCTGGTTGGACAGTGTAGCTCTGTCTGCTGGACTTGAGCCTTCTAGTGTTCCCAGATGTACCTGTTACTAATCCTGAATGACTGCCCTATTTCTCTAGAATATGTTACTCGGAAAACAGTCTGTCTGAAAATCTAGGGCTTGGCTCCCTCAGCCCGGGGGCCAAATGCAGCCTGTGGTTAGTTTTGTTTTTGTTTTTTTACTCCAGTTCCTGGATCCATATCCTACCTCAGGCACTGAAAGACTGAACTTAGGGTAATGGAGCAGAGATAAAGGCATGCACACAAAGATAGGAAATAGATCCATGACACAAGTCCACGATCTGGACCCTCTTCTTCCTGAGTGCATCCCTTCAGCATCCCACTCCCAAATCTATGTGGCCCTTGGAGCTTCCACTAATTTTCTAAGTGGCCCCTGAGAGGGAGAAGGTTTCCTACCCCTGGTTTGGGTGGGTCACAGTATACAGACAACAAAACTAGAGTTCCCTGGAAAATGTTATGGCAAAAGGGGGTTACAGAATCGTTAGATACATAAATAGGTCCCTACAGAGTAGAAGAGTGTGTACATTCTCTTGGTGTTAGGCATTGTTAAGACTACTAGTGGAATACTGTATTCCACTTTAGAACATTAGACTGGTGGTAATTGGTTCTTTCATGAACTTGCTCAGTTCTTTTTGAACAGCTACTTTGTTGACTTTCCGCAGTGTCCTGTGTTAATGAGTTTCCACAGGTTGTATGGAAAAATTATTTCCTTTGGTTTATCTTAAGCCGTTTTTAAATGATCACAGCTGGGGAGTGGGGTCCATGTCTGCTGAGTGGATCAGCCATGGAATACCTTCGTAGATGGAGTGAGGGGGGAGGGATTCAAATGCCTGGCGCCCAGGGAGCCCATGGCCTCTGATCCCAACCACAGTTCAAACTGGCAGTGGTTCCGCTGGCTGGGACAAAAAACGCCCAGCCCCCACATCAATATGCCCCCACCGCATGATGTGAAAACATGGCGATTTGTGGGCAAGTGAAGCCACTGTAGCCACTTCCTCCCCCACCCTCGGCAGGAATCTAGGAGGGTGGGGGAGGAAGGATGGAAGGCGGACCCATGCAACAGCTGTGGTGCGCAGGGCTAGCTGCCAGCTAAAAGGATACTAGGCAACAACACGCAAAACCCTGGGCATGTCGTACAACCCATGGGCAGCTCAGGAACACAAGGGGGAATGCATCATGGAGACCAGTGGGACAGCAGCTGAAAAAGCCAAACACCAATCCCCCCCCGCGCCCCCAGGCTGACAGTCCAGTCCCAAATGCATGCCCAACACAGCACAGAGTTCAGGATAAGCACCAGCAGTGCATGGGGTCCTATTGCAAGGGAAATCACGGTCGCTGGGGTGAAGGTGATGAACCCCATGCCGCAAACAAGATGAATCACACAGGCAGCTCACAGCGTGATGTCCGGGGGTGGATAATCACAGCAGAAGGACTGGGATGGCGCAGTCCAAAGGCAACATTAATCTGGCAGAGCCTCGCACGTAGGAACACAGGAGATGGAGAGGGGCCACAGTCACCCAAGTGTTGTTCCAAAACCAGATCATGGCAGCAGAGGAACCAGAGTAGGAAACCCTGCACCCTCCACATACAGTGCCCATGCAAACATCCCTCTCCAGTACCCTTGTGCCCATGTATGTCTCTCCACCTGTCAGTGCCCCCCGCCGGGGCCATCCCCGGGAAGGCTGCGGCCCCCAGACTCAGTCTGCTGGTCTGTCCCCCCCACCCCCCTTGGGGCTCAGCCGCCAGCTGCACAGCCAGCTACCCAGCACGTCCACCGGCGACGCTGGACGTTGGGGCAGGACCATCTGATTCGGCAGGAGGCACCGTGACACACACACCCCGAGCCTGGATTCTCCTTCCTGGTTACCCCCCATGAGTGTCATGTGGCCTTCCCCGTTCCCCACTGTTGGTGTGGGTTATAGAAGGAGTGCGCTTGGGAGCTCCCGTCAGCCGCTTGGTGCCCTATGATGATAGGGATCTTGCCTCGTTGAGGCCTAGTGATCCACATACTTTCCTGACGGGCATTTATTCTCAGATAGAGTCCTTCCAAGCAAGGGGCCTGGGCGGGTGCATGTCTGGTTGGAGTGTAAGGAAGCCGGCAGGGTGTAGTCCCTCTTCCTCTCCCCTAGATTACCCCTTCCCGGTGACACCACCATGAAGTTCAGGTCACCGTGATCTCTGCTGTCCAGAGTGAGCTAAACATCCGCCTGCATCCAAATCATACAGGACAGCCATTTCCGCTGCAGTAGACTCCGTGGTCAGTTCAGGACTCCCAGACAGGACTGTGAGTAACTGCAGCTCGCACATGCAATCCTGGGACTCGTGCCATTCTTTCCAATAACCCAGGCTCTTGCAAAGCAATGCTCTCACCCGTATCCCATGGTAACAGCAGTCCCACCGGAGGCTCATCACCAGCAGGCCACAGAACACAGAACCCGAACTCGCTCGCTCTCCGCTGGCAATCACGGCTAAACACACAATGTCCCAGGACCAACAGACTCTGTGACAGCACATCCTACCCATCATGTGTGGATAAGGGATCTGCCAACAGCAGTTGCACATCATCCTTAAGCCAAAGCTCACCAGTGGTCGTGGTTGCACAGACATCCCAAACCATAGGACCCACCCAACCATATAATGGAGGGCTATGGACCCAGGACATGTAAGACATATAAAAGCCACAGCAAGCAATGAGTGCCCCTTGGGGATGGGAGGCCAATATAAGCTCAACAGGGCACCTGCAACAAGATGTATCTGTGCCGCAAGATAACAGAACTGCAGACCCCCACGCAGCAAGCTTTTCTCCCTCAGCTCCCTGCTTGGCACTCCTCAGCTTGGTGTGTCCTGCTTCAGGTACTCAGAAGGCAGACCTCAAATATTCAGATTTGTGGGCGGATCAGGTGCAGGACACTCCCTACCTCTCCAGTTTGAGTTTTGCCTTCAGAGATGCCAGAAGCAGACCTGGCTCCCTGGACTGCCTTTTTGGGGAGCTACCTGTATTATTTTAGTTTGTTCTTTTCATGTTATCAAGGGCTTATTCACTCCCCTTCCCTCTTTGAGGGTGCTGGGTAGAGCTGAGTATGGACCAGGAGCCTGCTTGCCCCCTCCTCTCCCTGAGGGGAAATCAGGAGGTTCCTGGACAGAAGACACAGCAGGCTCCTCTGCTGCCTGCTACCCACCCACCGTCAGGGGTCTGGTGAGCTGCAGCGATACTCACTGAGGAAGAGGTAAGAGTACACCCCCACCCCACCCCCCCGCCAGTGAGGCTGTGGGAGCCCGTGGGCCACCTACCAGGACCCCGGCGGATCGCTCCGCCAGGGTAAGTGCTCGGGCATGGGAGACCCGGTTCCGGAGCCTACCCTTTCCTGCTTCCCCCCACGACAGCCTTGCTCTCCCCTGCCCGTGCTGAGCAACGATGCGGCGGTGGGAAGTGGAGCTGCTGGGGAACACAGGGCTTCTGGAGGAGCTACACAGCCAGTGGAGCGGGGGTCGGGGAGGCTCGGGAGCGGGCGTGTTAGTGCCGAGGTTCCCAGTCACAGTTTTCCTGCCAGAGCCCTGCCATTTGTTTGCTCCCTGCTCCCTCCCCCTGCCTGCTGCGGAGCTCCTTGCCGGGGGCTCGCGGACCAGGCCCAGGGCCCCAGATGGGCATTTTGTTGTTCCCCCGACCCCTCCCCCCGTGGTGTGCCGGGCCATGCTGCTGCAGAGGGCAAGTTGCTACCGGCGGGGCTGGAGTTTCCCCGGCAGGGAGTGATGGACATTCCCCGCAGCAGCAGGGAGATTCCCCGCGGAAGCGGTTCCCTCCACACGGTCCCTATGGGTAGAGGAGGCTCCCCTGCGGATCCATCTCAGCGCAGAGACAGGGAACGGGGTTTTCCTGGGTCCTGAAATCTCACGTATAGTGGCAGGGCTGGAGGCAATCCCCCTGCAGGAGACGCGTGTGGCCTGTGCGGGTGCAGCCATTTTGACCCCGCCATGTGGGGACATGGGCACTGCCATTTTGAAACCACCTCGTGGTTCCATGGGCGCTGCCATTTTGGCTAGATCACATGACCGAGGCCATGTTAACTTAAAAAACAAACAAACAAAAACCCTAGTTAAATTCCTATTATCTGCCTTCCAGAGAGATGGCATCCACAAGGGTGCAGCAGGCGAGGGAGCAGGAGACCAACTAGCAAGCAACAGTGCAACCCAACACAGCCCGGGAGGAGTGCACCTCGCCTGACCGCAACCCCACTTGACACACGAGCGCCCGGCCCAGCCCTTCCACATCACAGAATCAGGCCTGCTCAGCTCAATTGCCATGGCAGTCGGAACACTCACCACCCGGATGAACAACATCAACTCACAGTTCGCGCAACCGGGAAAGTTCAAAGGAAGCTCCAGGAACGCGAGCAAGGGCAAGCAGCCAGCAGTGAGGGCTCACCAGCCAGAGACGAACTGCCTGTCCCCACGCTCGTCCCCAGAGGAATCAGGCTCAGGCTCGGATAGCGGGGAAGCCTCCGACATCGACCTAATCAGGCTGCTAGAATGCAAGGGTACAAGGTCAAGGGGCCGAGAACAAGTGGCAACAAGTCTAAGAGGCCCAAGCATGCGCGATCGCCAACAGAGGCCTCAGAGTCTTCAGCAGAGGAAGGGGAATGGTCCGAAAGTGGTGGTTCTTCAGATAAAGAGGAACAGAAGTTGTTCAACCCGACATCGCTCAACAAGTTCATCCTGAGGATCACGGACACGCTTGGCCTAACCCCAGCAGATGAGGCCCACGCCGCAGGGGAGCACAACACGAGAAGGAACCTGCTCCTCAAGCCCAAGAAGTCGCCCACCTGCCTACCACTGCCTCCCACGTTCGAAGCCGTCATCAAATCAGCCTGGGGAACACCTACTAAGTGGAGGAGGCCCATGAAAGTGGCCATCAAACCTCTACCCCTTCCCAGAGGAGAAAGCCGCCTTGTTCGCCCTCCCAAGGGTCGATCCGGCAGCGGCCACCCTCGCTAGGGACTCAGCAGCCCCCCCCCACGGGGAGATCCCCCTCCTCAGGGGGCGCCTCTCACATTTCAGTCCGGTATGGTGCACCCATACCCCAGAGGAGTGGGTGAAGTCTGTAGTCAAGGATGGGTACCGTATCAAGCTGACGTCCTGGCCTCCCAGCAGATTTGTCGGATTGCCGGCCTTGAGGAACGCGACAAAGAGGCGCCTCCATGAAATCAGCCATAGCAAGACTCGCTGTCATCGGAGCAATCGAGCCAGTCCCAGTCACCGAACAGGGCAGGGGCCTGTACTCACTGTTGTTCCTCGTCCCCAAGAAAAACGGGGAAGCGCGAGCAGTGCTCAACCTAAAATTCCAGTACGCATTCACGAAGTACAAGAATTCCGGATGGAGACTCAAATCCGCTCTACAAGCCCTGGAGTTAGGGGACTGGCTTTCCTCAATTGACTTGAAGGAGGCCTACCTACACGTACCCGTTACTCATCAGCATAGGGCACTGCTTAGATTCTAATACAAGGGTGCGCACTGGCAGTATACCCAGGGCCCCGAGGGAAACGCGGGTCTGCGATTCGCAGATTTCCCGCGGAATTCCCCTCCCCCC
>QEPC01006817.1:29400-78330 GCA_003113815.1 Sphenodon punctatus
GGAGTCTGGGGGTGATATTGGACGCGGATCTCTGCCTGGAGCAGCAGGTGGAGGCAGTCGCAAAGGCTGCTTTCCGCCAGCTGCATCTGGTGTGGAGGCTGCGTCCATTCGTCTCCGGCCCGGACCTGGCCTCCCTCATCCATGCCTTCGTCACCTCGAGGTTGGACTACTGCAGTGCGCTTTACGTGGGGCTTCCCTTGTTCCTGGTTCGGAGGCTGCAGCTAGTGCAGAATGCGGCAGCTCGTCTCCTTTCGGGGACGGGTCGTCAGGAGCACATTATACCTGTGCTCTGGACTCTGCACTGGTTGTTAATAGCGTGCCGAGCTAGGTTCAAGGTTTTGGTGTTGATCTATAAGGCCCTTCATGGTCTGGGCCCCTCATACCTCAGGAACTGCCTCGCCCTCCGCGCCCCAGAGCGGCTCCTTCGGTCGGTCGGGGGTGCCTTCCTGGAGGTCCCCTGCATTAAGCGGGGGGCCACAATGGAGAGGGCATTCTCAGTGGTCGTGCCGCGCCTTTGGAACTCCCTTCCGGAGAAAGCTCGCCTGGCCCCAAGCCTGTTGACATTCTGGCGAAGTTGTAAAACCTGGCTGTTCGCCCAGGCCTTTGGGGAGGAGGGGAAAGGGGGGTTAGTGGGTTTTTATCTCCCCTACCCTACCCTATTTATTGTTTTAATGTTTTCCCAAGCCCTGTTTAATACCTTTATATTGTATTTTTGATGTGTCTTTAAATTGTTTTATATGTATTTTATATATATTTTTATTGTTGGAAACCGCCCCAAGCTTTTCTCAGGAGGGGTGGGGTAGAAATCTAGAAAATAAATAAATAAAAATCTTCCCAAGAGTCATATCGTTCCAACCAGGACGCTCCCACATCTGGGAGTGATCATCGACACAGAGGCAAACCGGGTCTCGATAGAGGAGGAGTGCATCGACCGACTGATAGATGTGCTATCCAGAGCACTACGAGACCGCTCAGCATCAGTCATGGCTCTGGCGAGGCTGCTGGGCACAATGGTTTCCTGCATAGACAAAGTGCGGTGGGCCAGGCTCCACCTTCGGCCATTGCAGAACTTCCTCAGGCCTTTCCAGAGGGAGACCATGACTCGGAAGCACAGGGTCATCAGGATCCCGAAGCCCCTAACCAAACAGCTTGGCTGGTGCGGAGTGGCATGACGTTTGCGACAGGGAGTCCCCCCTGACCGTACCCCACAGGATCACAGTGACCACAGATGCCAGCCTTGGGGAATGGGGGGCGCATACGGGCACCAGGAGGGCGCAGGGCCATTGGTCGCGGGAGGAAGTGTCCCTCAGCATCAACATCCTGGAGCTTCGAGCTATTCGCCTGGCTTTGATGGAATTCGAACGAGATCTGAGAGACAGCCATGTATTGGTGCAGACAGACAATACCACAGCAATGGCATACGTCAATCACGAAGGAGGATCGAAGTCAAAATCCCTGCAGCTGGAGGTGCAGCAGTTTCAATGGGTGGAACCCAGACTCAGGTCAATCGCGGTGGTCCACGTCAGGGGAGTGGACAACGTAGAAGCGGACCGGCTCAGCTGGATGACTCTGGACCCAGGGGAGTGGGAGCTGGACCAGAATGTGTTCAGCTGGGTAACGCGAAGGTGGGGGACCCCAACCATCGACCTGTTCACTTCCAGAGTCAATCACAAGATGCCCACCTACTTCGCAAGACGCAGAGATACAAGGGTGTTGGCGATAGATCCTCTGCAGCAACCATGGTCACAGAGTCTAGCTTATGCCTTCCCGCCAATTCCAGTGCTGGGGTGAGTACTAAAGAGAATCAGAAGACACGGAGCCGGGGTGATTCTGATTGCCCTGTATTGGCCAAGATGCCCGTGGTTCTCGGACATAGTGGAGCTCCAGATAGGGCCCCCCCCGTCCACCTCCCAGACCGGCCGGACCTCCTCAGCCAAGGTCCACTAAGGCACGAGGATCCCGTGTACTTTCAGCTGATGGCCTGGCTACTGAAAGGGGAGCCCTGAGGGAGAAGGCTTCTCGGAAAGAGTAATCAAGACACTCATGGCGTCCCGCAAGGCCTCTACCAACAGGGTCTATGCGGCCACGTGGAAACGCGTTTTCCACTGGAGACAGACCGGAGGTGGAAACAACCATGTGCCCCCCATGCCTGAAGTGCTGGAGTTCTTACAGGATGGCTTAGAGCAGGGGCTTCAGCCCGCCACTCTGGTGAGACAGGTGTCTGCTCTCGGAGCAGTTCTAGGAGCAGGGTCCAGGGCCCGTTTTGCCAGGAGCAGGCAGGTGGGGAGATTCCTCAAAGCCGCTCGCGCAATAGCCCCACCACCTGTACACTGTTTTCCGTCCTGGAACTTGAACACTATCCTCACGGCAATCACTCAGCCCCCTTTTGAACAGTTGGGTCAGGTCTCACTGTACTGCCTATCCATTAAAGTGGCATTCCTGGTGGCCGTCACGTCGGCCAGGAGGATTTCCGAATTGGCAGCCCTCTCCACAGCACAACGCCAGTGCGTGTTTAACGAGGACACAGTGATTCTATGCATGGACCTGACTTTCATCCCTAAGGTCAATTCAGCCTTTCACAGAGCTCAGGAGATTGTGTTGCCGACATTCTGCCCGAACCCAAGGCATCGTCAGGAAAAGGTCTGGCACAAGCTGGATGTTTGCAGAGTATTGAAAGTCTATATCTGCCGAACAAGTATGGGTTCCAGATCTTCCAGCCTGTTTATCAGATATAGGGGCGTGGAACTGGGGCGACCAGCTTCAAAGGACATGATTGCGCGCTGGATTCGTTGCTGTATCATGGACGCATACAAGGCAATGAAGAAACCCCTGCCGACGGGGGTTATGGCACATTCTCTACATTCTGCAGCCACAGGGCCTCCTGCGAGAAGATCTGCAGGGCGGCCACAGGGGCCTCGGTACATGCTTTCTCTAGACACTACGAGATTCACACAGTGGCTTCCGCCTTTGGGCGGAGGGTCCTCCAGGCCGTTGCGGCGGATCTCTAACCGGGGTTTCTGTTTTCCTTTCTCCCACCCTGTTTTGGTTCGGCTTTGGTACATCCCAAGCTGAGGAGTGCCAAGCAGGGAGCTGAGGGAGAAAAGAAAATTGGGGCACTTACTGGTGAATTTTCTTTCTACGAAGCTCTCTTCTTGGCACTCCACTCCCTGCTGGCAGCCCCAAGGTGGGCTGAAGAACCGGGAATCCTACTCTGGCCCGCTGAGGGGCCCGATCTTTTCTCTTCTCTTCCAAAACCTTCGGAAGAACTCAAATGGAGAGGTAGGGAGTGTCCCACACTTGATCCACCCACAAATTTGAATATTTAAGGTCTGCCTTCTGAGTACCTGAAGCAGGACACACCAAGCTGAGGAGTGCCAAGCGGGGAGCTTCGTAGAACGAAAATTCATCGGTAAGTGCCCCAATCAAGACAGTAACCTTGGTCATTCAGTTGTATGGGAACACCTAGCCACGTTAGTGGGAGGAGCGTGCAGCCACACGGTTAGGCATCCGAACCCCTTCCCCGGCTGAGGAGAGGAGAACAAACCCAGGGTGAAAACACATGGATAGCATGTTAGGCAATAACATGTCAGCTTTATTAAACCAGAAAACAACAGAATGGAAAAAACGGGATACCAAAAACATGGTACTCATGGGCACCTGCCCGGACCAGACTCCATCTGGTGCTCTGGACAGGAGACAGTTTGTACAGATGCCGGTGGATCTTCAGCAGGAGCTGTTGGTCCTGTCTTTGCTGCCGCTCCAGCCGGATCTCGCGCACTGTAAAGGGAGATCTGACAGTAGGGTCACACTGATGTTGCCTAAGGGGAATGCCCTGAGATCGGTTTATAAACACACCTACGGCACTACAAGGGGCACCGTGGGCCATGGCAGGAAAGGGAACAAAAGCTGTCAGTTCTGTGAATGGCACGTGGTAGCGTTGAGAGATGGTAAATAAAGCTTCCTATTAACATTCTCCACACAATTTGTGATTTTGTAAACCTCTTATCATATCCCCTTAGCACACCTCTCATTTTTTTTGAAGTGCTTCTTGTATGGAAGCTGGTTCATACCTTTTGATCATTTTTTGCATCCCTTCTCTGCACCTTTTTCTAGTAATACCATACCCTTTTTGAAATGGATGACCAGAACTGCACTTGGTTTTGATGTTGTCATTCTAAAAAAACTTTGAAAAAGCAGAAATGGATAAGAAAAGAGTTTCTAGAATGACTTAGGGCCTGCCTTAGTATGTGCAGTCTGTTTATCTGCTTGGAGAGAGATATGGATTTGATCAATCTATGAGCTGGGGGGTGGGGGGGAGGGAAGAGATGTGATACTAAGTGTGATCCTCTGGTGGAATTAACACTGGCACTAGCTTTTAGTTCATGTACAAGGCCCCTCTGCTTCAATGGTACTGATTCCAGGGTTAACGACTAGTGCTGGTGCTGTTCCATCAGACACTAGTGTCCAAAGGGGTGCTTTTTAATCTCAAAGACAAAGCAAGATCTGGTGGCTGGAATTTGAAGCTAGGTAAACTGGAGATAGGGGATAATTAACAATTGTTTTAAAACAATAATTAGCGTAATGGTCCTAGCCGAAGTGTAGAGTGAATCTCTTGTCACTGGAAATCTTCAAACTGTGGTTCCGTGCCCCCCCCCCCCCCCTTTTCAGCCCCAGCTGAGGTAGCATGCTATTATTAGTAATGGTATGAAAACATCATGTAACAAAAACCACAGATTTTCAAGTAAAATGAAATGGCCAGGATTATATAAAATCATAATCTGTTGGTTTTATGCATTCTAAAAATGTTTTATGTCTCCATTATTCATGCCTCTAGTTTTGGTAGTTCACTGTGCTTTTCAAATTGAAAGTAGCAAGTGGACTTGGGGAAGAGGAGGGGAAACTGAGAGAGAAAGCGAAGAGGACTGGTTGGCAGCACTCATAGTTTGTTACCCCATCTCATCTTCCCCCTGTATTTCCAGTTGCTTGCAGGCGAGAGAGGCTAAGCTCCTTGCAATGGGGCGTGAAAGAAGAAACAGGAAGGAGTTACGATTACACAAAATAGGGGAGAAATGAGCAGAGCTGTTAAACTTGTCCTTTCCCCCTTCCTCTTCTCTTCTGGAAGAATGGTACTAGCTGACTTCTGGCTCCCCCCCCCCCCCCCCCCTTCTAAAGTCTCCTGAGGGAAGTGGGGTGTGCTTTTCTGTCTCTTTTGATCAGCTGCCTTACCTGCTCACCTGCCAGCTGGGAATCTGGCAGCCAGTTGAAGAGGAAGGTTCCCCAATCTACCTGTAGTGAGCTCGGGAGCTACTGGTATGTTTCAAGTTTCCTATTGGAGACCCCTGCTCTAGTTCAACCAGAAATTACAGGCTGGATGCAGGAATTTCTAGGTAAAATGCTCTGGCTTGCTATTCAGGAGATCAGACTAGGGGACTGTGGTACTCCCCTCTAACCTTAAAATCTGTCCACCTATAAACTAGTAAAACCACTGGCCAGCATGGGAACCTGAACATACCTGGATACCACTGTAGTCTGTAATAATCTAGACTGAGTGCTAAGAGCTTTTGCTTTTGCTTTGCAGGCCCACTGGAGAAAGGACAGGTGAAGAATGAAGCTCTAAGAGAGTTAAGGTTGGAGCTTAGCAAGAAACACAAAGCACGGGAACTAGATGGATTTGGGCTTTATCTGTAAGTTTGTATGTGATCCCTTCCTCAGGAATGCAGTGGGATAATGTCAGCATGCAGGTCTTGTCTGTTTCTTCTCTACCATCCCTGGTAAAGTTGAGAATTTTCCCCTGGAGCTCTCCTGTCATCAAGGACTCTTATTGTCTTTATTTTGAAGGTGTAACATGATGAATTTTATCTAACTCCTGTGGTGGGAAGAGGTAGGGATGGGTGGTTGCGGTGACTGGTGCAGGAAGTTACATTAATCTCTTTATCTGTGCACCCTTAGATATGGTGTTGTGCTGCGGAAGCTGGACTTGGTGAAAGAAGCCATTGATGTGTTCGTTGAAGCTACCCATGTTTTGCCTTTGCACTGGGGTGCCTGGCTAGAGCTCTGTAACTTGATCACGGACAAAGAGATGGTAACCTGGGGGATGCTGGAGCTGGAGTGCTAACTGCCAAAACCAAGTCCTAGTGCCTGAGACCAGCCAGTGACTGCTGGGTGGGGTGGCCATACTTCCCCTTTAAAAGAGGATGCTTATGAAAAACACATGGTGCAGGACTGCACTGGAACAGATGCAGCCCTGCAACATGTATTTTTCATAAGCATCCTATTTTAAACGGGAGGTATAGCCACCCTACTGCTGGGTCACAGGTTCTGAGACTACTGTTGCACCCAGGACTTGTATTTTCAGTTCAGAATTTAAGGAAGCCTTTGGTGGTTTATCTTGTTGAAATCCCTGTTTGCTGTTCTGCAGTTTTTACCACCATGATGTCTGGAAGTTTTACTTCAGACACAATCTGATTGCAGGTTTTGCCCTCTCCTACTATTCATATTTATTTCTGTCCCCATGCTAAAAAAGCAGGCTTTAGTTCCTTTTATAGAAGTATGTGATGTCAAACCAATACTCCCCTTAAGTAAAAGCTGCTGTCTTTCTTTTCTGCTATTGTCAGTGGCTGCCATATTCTCAAGAAAAGGGTGGGAGGAACTGTTCCCTTTGGGCTTTTCTAAAAATCTGACCATGAAATGGCTGGGTGGAGAGAGTTGATCCCATGCTCTGCCCTTTCCTGCACCTGGTTCCTGGTGGAACTGTGGCTTGTCCTCTAAGTGTCCCTTTTTTGTTTGGTGGTTGTTGCCAGCTGAAGTTCCTGTCCTTGCCAGATACCTGGATGAAGGAGTTTTTCCTGGCGCACATCTACACGGAGCTGCAGCTGATAGAAGAGGCCCTTCAGAAGTATCAGAGTCTCATTGATGCTGGGTTCTCCAAGAGCACCTATATCATCTCCCAGATTGCAGTTGCATACCACAATATTAGAGGTCCGTGAACCTTGCCTAGGTCAGGTGGGCTTCTTGCCGTGACTTGGCTACACTCACAAAGATGGCTTGACTTCCTCTTTTTTTTTTTTTTTTTTTTTTAGATATTGACAAAGCTCTCTCTATCTTCAATGAATTAAGGAAGCAAGACCCATACAGGATAGAAAACATGGACACATTCTCTAATCTGCTGTATGTCAGGGTGAGTACTCCCTTCTCTAGGGATAAAGCAAATCAGTCCTGCCACAGTTCAAATTCTGGGGTTTGTCTGAATACCTGAGTAAGGCTAATCCCATTGTATTAACACTTAAGCCTCTCTCTCAGTGTGTTTTTAATGCCGCTTTCATCATTCCTCTTACATGGAGTTGTATCTAAGTGTTACCAGTCTCTCCCCCCCCCCCCCCTTTTACTCTCTCTCTTGCCTTTGTCCCACCAGAGCATGAAGCCTGAACTGAGCTACCTGGCTCACAACCTGTGTGAGATTGACAAGTATCGTGTTGAGACCTGCTGTGTGATTGGTGAGAGACCCTTCTTCTAACTTGTCTAGAGAAGGGTGAGAGGCACATTATTGATCTACAGGAGATCTTCTTGGGGATATTGGAACTGTACAGCAGTGAAAGAATCCAGTGCAGTGTTGGCAGGGCACAGATGTGATAATTCCCTTTTACGTAGCTGGCAGGCCCTAACATTGCAATTTTATTCTGGGCACCATGATAGTCAAATGAATAGCCGGCTGTAAAAGGGAGCTCCATTAAGGTGTAAATTTCAGGGGAAGAAACAGGAGAGCTTTTTGGCTACACACCTACATCTGGGTGGGGCAAAGAGCATATAAGAGAGCTGCACTAGCTTTTGGGTATGACTTGTCCCCCTAGTTCCAAGCCATGATTTAATGCAGGGCTGGGGCCATTCCATTCAGTTTATTGTGAAGCCCATCAGGCTATTACAATAACAGAAATGTATGTATGTATGTGTGTGTAAAATATATATATATATATATATATATATATATATATATATATATTCTCACAACATACAACCCAATAACACAGGTCAAAAGTTACACACAAATCATCAAACAATGTTTTCTAATCAGGATTTCCTTATCAACATAAAAATTTGACAAAATTTTGCAACAGCCCTAGACATCTGAGTCCACATGATTTAAGAAGCTTCCCTAACAGGACCCCCAAGTCGTGAGAATCTACAATAAACGTGCCCAAAAGCTCCCATCTAAGCCCACTAAGGGCTGTACAGCAAAAGAAAATGTGTCTGCAGGAATCAGATTCCTGCAGATCACATAGCTGACACAACCTCTCATGTCTAGGTGTACCAGTATAACGCCCCTCTAACAGGGCAGACGGGTAAACATTGTACCTAAAACAGGTAAAAGCCCTTCTTCAACTAGAATCCAACCATGAATATAAATAGCTAACACCCAGACAGACAGAGCTAGCCAAGGGGTGTTCAGGGGCAACTCTCTGATCAGACAACAGAGCCATCTCATTTTGAAGCTTCTGATCTAACAGTCTTCTTTTTATGAGAGAGAAAGCTCCATCAAATCCCACATACCCTAAGGATTCTTTTGAAAATTCCAATTGATTAATTTCAGTCTCCACCAGACGTGCCCATGGACTATGAAGCCCCTCTGCCACTGCCAAGGCCAAGAGAGAGTTATCCTGAGGCAGAAATAGATCATCTCTCAACCAATATTTCAGGAGCGATTGCAAGGCCCTGGTTTTGATGGATAAACTTCGAAATCACCTGCGGGGTTCCTCTTGGGACCCCCAAAATGGACTGCAGAACCTGATTTTGTATAGGTTCTAGATTAGTTAGAAATGAAAGGCCCCAAGCTGGAAAGGCGTAAAGGCATTGGGTAATGACTTTGGCTCTAAAGAGCCGCAGTGCCGGCAATACTAATCTCCCCCCCATTGTTATAAAAATAACCAAGGATAGCAGCCGAAGATCTCTTAGTCTGAGTCACCACCACCTCCATATGGGGTTTTCAACTCAAAGAAGAGGCAATAATCACTCCCAGGTACTTAAACACATTTACTTACTCTATGGAGTTGCCTCAATTGCCCAATTATGCATTTTTTGTTTAGTCCCCCGCAACCCCATTACCATGACTTTAGTTTTGGAGAAACTGATTTTGAGATCTTCCCTATCACAATATTCCCCAAAACTTTGCAACACTCTTCTGAGTCCTACCATGGTCTGTGAGAGCAGAGCCGTGTCATCGGCGTACAGGAGGGCTGGGACCCTCCTAGCGCCTATTCGGGGAGCATGAGTGTCCGTGGCCTTCAGAAAGGGGATCATGTCGTTTAGGAAAAAATTAAATAATACAGGGGCCAAAAGACACCCCTGCCTAACACCTCGGCAAACAGACGCTTCTTTTGAAAGCGTTTGGGCAGGGGCAAGGTGTATTCGTATTTGGTTGTTACTGTGTATTTTCATTAATAAAAAAATTAAACGTGGGTCCATCGAGGTAACACTTAGTTTGGACCATAACCTTTCTCTGTTTACCGAATCGAAGGCCATACTGAGATCTATGAAACATAAATAAAATTTGCCCTGACGGGCAACATATTTATCAGAAAGAAGGGAGAGGTCAAATATCTGGCCACTCAGCCATGATTTAGGGATTTCTCCCGAGTCATTAATCAAGGAAAAAAGGGGGGCCAGAAAACTGGCCCACCACTCAGGCTCACATTTCAACAGCTCGGGAGGAATAAAATCCCTGCCGGGTGCTTTCCCTAGTTGAAGCTTGGAGATAAATGATATTATTTCCTCATTGGAAACTATCACTCGGAGGTAGGCAGACCGAGCCCTCCGATGGGGAGGAGAAAATATTCACATAGAAGTCAACCCAAACATCAGGTGGGATTACTAACTCATTTCCACTGGATCTAGTAGGGCGAATAAGATCCCAAAAAAGTTTTTGGTCACTCTGCATTGCTGCCTTTAATAACTGGGCCCACCTCTGCTTCTGGGAGGCCAATCTTTTAGATGCTAACAGATGGCAGTAACTTCTTCTGATAGTTTGTAGGTCTCTTCTAAGGGTCAAGGAAGGATCCTTCCTCAACTTATTTGCGAGCCGGCGCAACTTAGATCTCATAGAAAGACAAACCCTGTCGAACCAAGATGAGTATTTTGCCTTCCTAGAACCCGCAGATCTCTTAACCACTAGGAGGGTAAATAGAAGAGCCATCAATCTATCAAAGGCTGCCAAGTGGTCGCTCTCCAGAGCCATAATCCTACTGAGAAATTCCTTGACCTCTTTTCCTCGTATAAGGTCCACAAATGCTGGGGAACCGTTTCCTTCTCATAGGTCACTTGGAAAATTAGTACAAGTTCTGAGAGCTGCATAGAAGCTGGAGGTGGAGTTGCTTAAGGGGTGTGCTCAGGAAGGGAAGGGTGCAGATCATGGATCTTTGCCATGGGTCTGTCACGTATCCTTGTGAACATGCCTTTACCTCCACCTCTTTTCCCAGAGCTCTCAGTGCTTGGGGGTAGGAACTGGATCCAGAACCTGAAAAGGGGCAGATATAGAACCTGAAAAGGAGCCACATAAAATCTAGCCGCTGTGGTTCCCCATCCCTGATCTTTGTCTCCTTTCTCAAATTCCAATAAAAATATAGGTGATGCTCACCCCATCTGTATTTCCTAATACTCCGCCTCCTGTTGCCTTATTCCTCTGCCTTCACTTTAGGAAACTACTATAGTTTACGGTCCCAGCATGAAAAAGCGGCACTCTACTTCCAGAGAGCCTTGAAGCTGAATCCTCGGTATCTTGGAGCATGGACCCTCATGGGTCATGAGTACATGGAAATGAAAAACACATCTGCAGCTATTCAGGCGTACAGGTGTGTAGACAAAGCAGTGTCTTATGGGGATCTTTCTTTAATTGGTAGGGAATGCAGACCCGATACATTCTGATATGCTTGTGACCCTTTTCCAAGCACTCAAATAACTTTTTCCTCTGGCAGACATGCCATAGAAGTGAACAAGAGGGACTATAGAGCCTGGTATGGACTTGGGCAAACCTATGAGATCCTCAAGATGCCATTTTACTGTCTCTATTAATATCGACGAGCCCATCAACTCAGGTAAAGCTGTGTATGTAGTAATCCCTGTTATCTGCTAATGGGATGAAATACACTCCAATATCTGTGTATGAAGCCTCACTTTTGCAATTCAGTTAAACCCTTCATTTGGGAGAATTTGGTAGTTTAATAGTACTTAATGTGTTGGGGCCTGGAAGAGTCATGTAGTGCATGCATTGTTAGGTTTGGGGGTTTCTGACACTTTAAATAGCTCCCGGTTATTAGGTAGCTGATCCTCTTGTCAGCCAGCTGACTGACTGCTACTCTTCACAGACCCAATGACTCTCGCATGCTAGTTGCTCTGGGAGAATGCTATGAGAAACTCAACCAGCTGGTAGAAGCCAAAAAGGTAAGTGAGGATTTGGATGTGCAGGCTGAATGAATGTTAGGGTGTTCGCCAGAAGAACCATTTGGAGGAGTTGCAAGGGATCAGCCAAGCTAGTCCTAACTCCATTCCAAAGGGAAGCCGTGTGCTTTAATAGAGTCAAGAGCAATTTCTACTCCAGGGGAATTTCTTGGTTAAATCTCTGGCCAAGGTGGTGGTGAGCTTGTTCACTGTGGCTTTTTGGAGCCCCAGTTGTCTTCATGCTCCTCTGCTGGAAGGCATTGCTGCCCATGACTGGTTCTGGCATTTGTTCCCTCATGCTGAAGCAGACAACTTGCTGAGGTATTTGTGACTCTCTTCTTCCTTAATAGTGTTACTGGAGAGCTTATGCTGTGGGAGATGTGGAGAAAATGGCCCTGGTGAAACTTGCAAAGTGAGTAAGGACTACTTATTCTTGGTGTTTGTAACAGTGCTACAAGTGGAATCCTACGCAGTGTAACAGTAAAACCCACATCTATTCTGCAGCTGCATAAAAGGAGCCTGAGACCGACTGATTGCAGTAACAGTATTTGGCAGTAACATAGATGTTATCCTGCTTGTTATGGACAGCTGACTTGAGCCCTATGCTCACCAGACAGTGTACTCCACTCCACACCATTCATACTACATACACCCTGTCAGTTCCATGTCTGTGAACTCAGGCAATCAGACGCTAAGCCTGTCTGGGCTGCTTCTGGGAGTTGTAGTCTTGGCTTTGATGTGGACTGTGCTTATGGGATAAATCTTCGAAGTATTGCAGAACAGTTTGGGGATAGCCCATAACACTGGGCCCTAGCCACATGCATAGTTTGCCTATATGTTAATCCAGCCCTGAGTCAAGAAACTCCTAGGATCCAGTTGGTTTGCCCAGGATAAATTGATAAGCATCCGTGCACCTTGCCTGTGTTTGAAGGCAAAGGTCGGGTGTTGCAGGACTGCCTCATCCAGTAGCAGTTGGGTCTCTCCAGGTTTGGTGCAGGCTTTTTCTACAAGCCTATCTTGGCGGTTGAAGTTCATGTTCTTCAAGATTCTTCCTTTGTCCCAATGACCTATTTTCTCTCTTCCCAGGTTGCATGAACAGCTGAATGAATCAGAACAAGCTGCTCAGTGCTACATCAAATACATCCAGGATATCTATTCCTGTGGGGTGAGTGAGTGCTGTGTGGTGGGGAAGTGAAAGACAGCAATGCAGAACTCCCTCTAACCAGCTCCTGCTTTCTTTTTCCTGCTCTAGGAGATAGTGGAGCATCTGGAAGTGAGCACTGCTTTCCGCTACCTAGCTCAGTATTACTTCAAGTGTAAACTTTGGGACGAAGCCTCTGCCTGTGCTCAGAAATGCTGTGCATTCAATGATGTGAGTAGCCAGACCATCTCCAATGGGCCCAGCCCTGGGGACTTTAACCTTGATCTCTCTGCTTCTCCCTGAGTCAGGGATTTCCTTCATTATCTAGAGTGAACTGTCTCTATGTGAGGAAGCTTCCAGTGCTTCTGCTCACTCAGTGATAGTGCTGCTATCCTGGATGTAGGAATGTAAATAGTGAAATAGACCCACTTGCACTAGGACAGCATTTGATGTCCTGCTGGCTCATAGACTGCCACAGAGAAACCTTGCCATTTTTCTAGAAGAACTAATAGATATACTGCTTTCCATAATGTTGGATGCATCACCCCCATCCTCCCTCTGATCATAACCACCACTTGGACAATGCCAAGGGTACAATAGTATTCTTGTGTCCTGGACCATGTGGAAACCATAGGACTCCAGGTTTTCTCCAAATTCCATCTCCTCTCTAGGAGATGATGTAAGAGACCAGCAGTTCTGTTGTTTTCCAATCCCCTTGAGCCAGAAGCACAAATTCCATTAAAGATTTTGCTGTTGCCAGTCCCTCTGTGATAGGGGTGAATTGGGCTTAAGGATAGGGTACTCCCCTGGGTGAGAGACAGGGGAGTAGAGAAGGGGTGAGGAGACTCATGCCTGAGAGAAGTGGGAGCGCATGGGGCAGGGTGACTATATTTTGGTGGTGGTCGTGTGATGCTTTGTGTATGTGCTGAGAATGCCTCATGACTTTTTTCTTGTGAACTGCCCCGAGTCCCCCCCCTTTTTTTTTTTTTTTTTTTTGGAGAAGGGTGGTGCATAAATTTAAAATAGTAATATGCTTTGTGGATAGCATTTTAATACTCTGGTGAGGGGTAGCAGGATAAAACTAAGAGATGGTGGGTGTTTATAACTAATACTGATATGTAAGGACTTCACTTCACCTTGCTGTCATTGGGGGCTGTAAGTCATGCTACTTGATCTAAGTAACTCTGCAGGCCTAGTGAATCCTGTTAGGGTGTGTTGCCCTGCTGAGCTAGCTTCATGCAAACTGCTCTCTCTCCTGCTGGCCTTTTCTCTTCCAGACAAGAGAAGAAGGAAAAGCCCTGCTGAGGCAGATCCTACAGCTCCGCAATCAGGGGGAGACATCCACGACTGAGATTGCTGCTCCCTTCTTCCTCCCTGCATCGCTATCTGCTAACAACACGCCCACGCGCCGCGTCTCCCCACTCAACTTGTCTTCTGTTACACCATGACCTGTGCTGCAATCTCTGTAGGCCAGGCTGGGCATGGGGTGTTAATGCAGATGGTAGCTGGAGTCCATTCTCCTGCATTGCCTACAGAAGAGGGCAAGTGTTGAGAACTCATTTATGAAGAGAGATGCTGTGCCTGCAGGCAAAGAGCAGGGACCAGAGTGGTGTCTGACAGTTGGCAGAACCCACTAGGCTTCTCACCAAACCTCTCCACTTACCTAGAGTGTAAGAGAGAAGCACCTGTTTCTCCATAGCGAGGGAGCTTTTCCTGCCTGAGTTGGAATGAACTTGAGCTTTCTCTGAGAACCTTTTGATCAACTTCTCTGTGGGCTTCTGTATGTAGTTACTCAATATAAATTGATCAGCTTTGGTGCTGTAATGAAAGAAGCAATGGCTTACTTATGGTTTGAAGGCAAATGAAAGAGGTTTTAGAAGTGCCTCATGAAGTAGCTGATAGGTCTGTGGCCCTAGTGGCTGTTTTAACATTATGTGAAAAAGTAACCAGTATGCACATCTACAGTGCAATTCTCTACCGGTTGGTTTTCATGATGGAGAATTGCACCATAAGTGCTAAGTGAGTCACCTTTCCCAGACATCCTCATGGCACAGCTTTCCTTTCGTAGCAGTTAAATCAAACATGAAAAGGCTCTTATCCATCTACTATTGCACAGGAGAGAAGTGAGTAAAGCCTTGAAATTTGATGAGCTCTGTGTACCCATCTAGAGTAATCCAAATGAAAGCAGTGTCTTGTTTGGACTCCAGGACCTGGGATAAATGTTAATGATTGAAGTAAAGTGGTAAGAAAAGATAGCAGTAAAGCTAGCACTGGATGGGACCAGCGGAAGCACACAGCTGCTCTTGTTTCTATGCATTGATTAATGGAGCTAATGCTACAGGTGATTTTGTGTTTAAAAGGGTGATGCTCCTGTGGTATTTTTAAAGGGGAAAGATGAGGCAGAATCATCATCTCTTCGTTCAGTGATGTGTTTGTGCATCAGAGCCAGGGGACAGTGTGAGGGATGAGGGGGAAATGTTTGCTTTTCTGGTGTCAGCATTTTGCTCTCAGTTCTTGAGCAGAAGTTTATTGTGGTGTAAATCAGGAGCCTGTTGGGAGCATGCAACGCAGAGGTCTAATAAATGATTATTCCTGCTGGGACAGTGTAATAAATGCCAGATGCACTTAGGGCTCTCTGCTGCAGTTCAGGAACCTATGTTGTCTGAAATACAGTCCAGGAGCCAAGTACTCAGCCCTGCGGAGGCTAAATCTTGCAGCAGTAGGAGCAACCCTCTGATTCCACACTATCAACTTATTTTATTGCCGTGGGCTGTTATTTTTCCCCATTTCTCTCACAACACAGAACTACGGCTCTCACTAGACATAATCAGCTTCACTAAGTTCTATTCTGCCCCGTCTCTCTCTCTCTCCCCCCCCCTCCAATCTCACTTAGAGAACAGCCTGTTCTGTATAGGTGAGAGTCTAGAAAGCACTGTAGGAGGCACATATCTCCTTTCTACCATGTATGCTAGGAAAGGTGGAGCTTCAGCATTTTCTTGAGAAACTTGCCTATTGCAAACTATATCCTGCCTTCTGCTTGTCTGTGGTAGGTGAGGCCCTTACCACCCCATCATTTTAGAGATTTCCCCTGCTAAAGCTAGGTGGCTACCAGCTAGGGGTCCTCATACCCCCAGAATATCTTTCCCCTCCTCTTTGTGGGGCCTACCTTCAAATTTGAACAGCATTAACTTACTGCACTGTTCCCGTCAGGCTACCTTGCAAGTTGCCTCCCTTTTTTTGAAAGCTTGAGCATCAGCTTTTGCTTCCTTAGGGTGCATCCCCTACCACTTATTTTCATGGAACAGCACAAAGAATGTATTATAATCTGTCTGCTCCATATGGAGAAGACATTAAAAAAAGGGAACTGGGGCTCTTACCTGAGTCTCTGTTCTGCTTGGGCTAGGCCAGTCCAGCTCATGGGTACACTGCGCTTGTCCAGCAGGAGGCAGGAATCAAAGAAACTGACTGTGCATGCGTGGGGGTCACCCCCTAGTTTTGGAATCTAAGGGGTGGAGGGAGCTATACACTAAACTGTGGTTTTCCTTTTTTTGTAATAAAAAAAAAAAGTTGGTGTAACTAAATTATATAACAAAGTAGCTGGAAGGGCATAGCCTATCCCAAGTCACATTGCTTGGTCATTTTTTATGTACAAGGGTTGGGCTGCAAAAACACCACCATAGTGGAACATGGACCTATGGCACACTACTATGTGAAATTGCATGTTTGTGAGAACCTTACCATTCCCATTTTGGAGATGGCAGGGGAATTCTGTGTTTAAGAAGAAAATAAGCAAAAGTCCTAACATCAAATACTCCTGCTGGATCTGGAATCCTAGCATCACTTGTATTCTCTGCTTGAAATTGGTCTCAAAACTAGAATTGGAGCTGTCACAGAACACTGAAGGAAAGATTTTTCCAAGCATGCCCTTGGACTCCACTGGAGGCAGTCTTAGGCATGTAGCTCTGCAACACAGCCCACATTAACACCATACCAGACAGGCCACCAACATCACTTTCTCTGAGCTTGGGAGCGAGCCCATCTTCAGATGCAAAATATTAATTGCTGGGCCTAACGTACAGCATTTAAAGCCTCTTGCAGAGATGTCCAAAGCTCTGTGGGGGAAGTTTCAGGAAGTGACGCCGGCGGATGTCTTGGGGTCTGCGAGGGCCACTTGTTGCAAACTTGATCCATGCCCGTCCTGGCTGGTGAAAGCCTCCAGGGAGACATTGGGGATGGTGCTGGCAGGGGTTGTTAACGCATCCTTGCAGCAGGGGAGGTTGTTGCCCAGTCTCAAGGAGGCTGTGGTGCGTCCCCTGCTGAAGAAACCATCGTTGGACGTGGACGCCCTCGCCAGTTACCGACCTGTCTCTAACCTTCCCTTTTTTAAGGAAGGTTATTGAACAGGCGGTGGCCATCCAGCTCCAGGCGCATCGGTTTCCTGGACCTGTTTCAATCTGGGTTCTACCGCGGCTATGGCACTGAGCCGGCGTTGGTGGCCTTGGTCAACGATCTCCGCCGGGAGATGGATGCAGGTTGTTCAACATTTCTCATCCTGCTAGATCTCTCGGCCACTTTTGATACCGTGAACCATGGGCTGCTGTTGAGATGGCAGCGTGACCTGGGGGGGTCTGGATGGGACTGTTCTTGAATGGTTCCGTTCATTCCTCTTGGGGAGAAGCCAGCGGGTGGTGCTGGGGGAGGAAACATCTTGCCCCTGTGCCTTATCATGTGGCGTTCCGCAGGGTTCCATTCTGTCTCCGTTATTATTTAATGTATATATGCAGCCCTTGGGGGAGGTCGTGAGAGGGTTCGGGGTGCATTGTCACCAATATGCTGATGATACTCAGCTGTACCTCTCTTTTTCAACAGACCCAGACCCTGCTATCTCAGTGGTCGGAGGTTGTGGCAGAATGGATGTGGCAGAGCAGACTGAAGCTCAACCCCAATAAGACAGAGGTGATGGTGGTGGGGAGAGCGAGGGTGGTGTCGGCCCCCGATTGTGGGGGTCTGCCCTCCCATAGCCCAACAGGTCCAGAGTCTGGGGGTGGTGCTGGACGCAGACCTCCGCCTGGAGGGGCAGGTGGAGGCAGTTGCAGGCTGCTTTTCGCCAGTTGCATATGGTGTGGAGGCTGCGTCCATTCGTCTCTGGCCCGGACCTGGCCTCCCTCATTCATGCCTTCGTCACCTCGAGGCTGGACTACTGCAATGCACTCTACGTGGGGCTTCCCATGTGCCTGGTTCGGAGGCTGCAGTTAGTGCAGAATGCGGCAGCCCGTCTCCTTTAGGGGATGGGTTGGCAGGAGCACATAACACCTGTGCTCCGGGTGCTGCACTGGTTGCCGATAGCGTGCCAAGCCAGGTTCAAGGTGTTGGTATTGATTTACAAAGCCCTTCATGGTCTCAGCCCCTCATACCTCAGGCACTGCCTCACCCTCCGTGCCCCGGAGCAGACCCTTCGGTCTACCGGGGGTGACTTCTTGGGGGGCCACAATGGAGAGGGCATTCTCAGGGGCCGGGCTGCGTTTTTGGAACTCCCTACTGGAGGAAGCTCATCTGGCCCCAAGCCTTTTGGTTTTTCGACGACAGTGCAAAACGTGGCTGTTCGCCCAGGCCTTTGGGGAGGGAGTAGGGGATCTTTTATCCCCCCCTGCCCAAATGTTTGTGTTTAATTTATTGTTGTATCCCTGGCCCTGTTTAATATTTGAGAATGTATTTTACATGTTTGTATTGATTTTATTGTTGGAAGCCACCCCGAGATGTGTTCAGAAGGGGCAGGGTAGAAATCAAATCAATCACTAAATATTTAAGCCCCCATACTAGCCAAGACTAAAATGAACTAAAACACCATTTCTAATCTACACTAACATTTGGACACTGAAAAATCTCTTTAAAAAGTTAACTGCATGTCAGCAGCAATAGATTCCTACATGTCCACACAAGTGTGGGAAGGAATTAGGTGGCTGAATGTTCTGCTCCATGCACACCCTCACTGACCCCATACAGAACTGGTGGGAGGGGAAGGAGGACCTCAATAGACATTGTTTTCCAGATGATCATGAGTTCTGACTGCACATAGGCTTCAGATGCCATTTGTGAATAAGAATAGTTAAAAACCATACTGGAATCTGGCTCTTCGCACCTTGGCAAGCCAAACCAACCTTGGTTAGCTATTTTCATCTAAACGTAAATCATGTCTGAACAGTGATTCTCAAACTTTTAGGATTGAGACACCCTTCCCACGTTCCTGTGATAGCTGCAATGAACATGGACCCTGCTGTACCTCTCTCTCTCTCTCAAGTGTGGGTGGTTATGATCAGAAGTGCACAAGCTAGAGGCAAAGCTAGTTACAGACAGACCACTCACCCTGGCTTATGCAGCCATTACAGAAGAAAGTGAGTGCCTGGGAGGGCAACAGTCAGAAACTGGCTTTGATATTCAGGTAGTTTCTGTAGAACTGACATAAAAGCCGATTGTGTGCATGTGTGTATACATATATATAGATATATACACACACATTTATTGTGCGTATACATTAGCATGCATAAAAAGTCACCATACAATGGAGGCAGGCTTATGGTACAGATCAGACTTGAGGCCTTGTTCCTATACCCTGGAATAGCAGCTGGCCTGGAACACAGCATGAACTAGCAGCAACCGTCTTTGGAGAGTCACCTGCAATGGTTGCTCAAACGCTAAAGAAGAGAGTCACTAACATAACATACAGAGTATATACATATCTACATATATCAAAACCTGCACCATGACAGGGCCAAGTCACACCCTCCATACCAGAGACCTTAGTTAATGCTTCTTGCTAAAGGCCAGTGTTTTGAGTGCTGGGGTGTGACGGGCACGCAGGATGTGGGTGTAAGGGCTACTCTCTGCCATGCCAGGCCGAGCTGCTGAACGAGTCAGGAAATTGTGCAGGAAGGGTTTCTTGCCAGGAGGCTGGCTGCTGGGCTGCATGTTCTCTCTATTAGCACAGAACCGTTTCTTGAAAGCAGAGGTTGGTGGGATCTGAAGCTTCTGCACAGTGTTGTATTGTTCAGCAATGCAGGCAGCCTTCTTCCGCAGATCCAGCTTCACCAGCATCATGTTGTTCTGCAGCTCTGCCAGAGTTTGGTTCTGAGAAGGAGAAGCCAACAGGCCTTAAAGACATGCTTACAAGCATGACCCCATATAACCTGCTGGGAACAGTCAGTCAAATGGTCACCTAGGTGACTCACCCTGCCTTAACTAAAAAGGTGAGCAGCCTCTAACTGATTACACACACTATCAGGGCTGCTCCTAAAGCATCAGTTAAACTTTATTTTACAAACTATCAACCTCAGCAGACTCAGACTGCATCTGCTCCACTGCAAATGTGGGTAGCAGCTGCAGATAAAGCTGGACAAAAATTGCAGACTAGTTTTGCTGAAATTAGTTCTATGGAACAATTTTTGCCAAACCCTCAAACAATGAAAAGTCTTTCAATGGTATCAAACCAAGGAGATTATCATTTTAGAATTTCATAGACACCAATTTCAACCAATTCTAAGCTGTGGATAGTTACTTGAAAGGCCCTTGGCTTCCCTCTCTGCCATGCATATGGCTCTGATTCAGTTTGGCCTTGCAAGGAGAGGCTTGTTGGGATGGCTAAAATTCTGCTTTTGTGCAGAGGCTTGATTGGAAATGTAAACCAAAAAAATGGGCGGGGAGGGAAATCTCATGGCAAAGCCCATATGGTTTAGGAAACAAAGCACAGACTTTAATGGATTTACAGGTTACCTCTGCCATAGCAGCTTGCTACACTCTGAGAAAAGAGTGAGCAAATCAGGCAGCCTGGTACTAATGGGGCAGCACTGAGGGCACAGCCCAGTGGTTTCCAAACTATTTTACCTTCGTAACCTTATTTTGAGACAATCTGTTTCCTCAGGCCCTAGAAATACTAGTACATATTCCCTGTTCCTCCAGAGGACAAAGTGGGAGAATCTCACTGATGTGCATCTATTAAATATGATGCAACCACACCCACCTGCCAGGGAGGAGTCAAGCCTACCTGTTTGATCAGGATGTCATCACAGTTGTAGAGGGCTTCTCTGAGTTTCCCCGCACTTGTGCTGTGACAACATGCTCTCTCTGCTGACTGGAGAGACTCCCCAAGTTTCTGGAGCTCTGAACGCAGCAACCTCACGTTCTGAGGGAGGGAAAGAGAGTCAGTGCAAGAGCAATGCACTCAGCAGCACAAGATACAGCAATTAAGTCGAGAGGCAGAACACTCCTTGCATGCAGAGCTAAAAAGGGATACACCCCTCAGAGGTTAGGATCAGGAGAAAATGCTCAAAGAGGAATGTGGGCTGCTACCAGCAGGACATGAGGGTCTGTACTGTAGAGATAGGGACATGTGCTTCCCTAATAGCAAACAGCTAAGAACCCTCCCAAGTATTCCTATCTCCCAGCATGAGAATGGTTACCTTCTGTCCCTCTTCCAGCTTCCTGTCCACATCCACAGTGATGGGCTTGGCAGAAGGTGGTGGCTCCATCATCTTCTGGTACTTGCGCAGCTCTGAGGATGAGCAGGAGCACAGTAAAACAAAACAATTCCCACAACCAAGTCTTGGATGATTCAGGGCCTCATGGGGCTGTTTGCAACTCCCAAAATGTCAGAATCACACAAATCAAACAATCAAGGCTTGCCTGGGCATTTCCCTTCGTTGGGAGGTGGTGAGGAGATGTGTGTCCCCAATGACTTATAACAGTGCTTATGGGTCCCAGTAGAGACACTGTGGTGGGTACTTCACAGACACATAGGAATAGACCAGGGATTCTCAACCTGGTGCTCAGGAGCACCAGAGTACTCAGGCAATGCATGGAAGTGCTCCCCAAGCCCAATTCATGCAAATTATGCAGTGCACCCTAAGTAGTCATTTACAGCACTCCAATGCTCTTGACTGGAAAAAGATTGAGAACCTCTGGAATAGACAATCCCTTCCACCAAAAAGCTCACACACTTTCTAAAAAAGAAGATGCATGAGACGACACAAGGACCCCAGAGAGAAGTGACTAGAAACCAGATCTCTCAAGTCCCAGCCCAGTACCACTCCCACTAGACCATACAACGTAAAGAACAATTTTCTAGTCCAGGGGTTTGGGAGGGAACTAATGGCCCATGGTCGGGTTTTTGTTGTTGTTGGTGGTTTGATTTCTTTAATTGGCCCCTTTCCAATTCCTGGATCTGGCCCATGGGTCCAGTCCCCTCCCCCTCAAGCCCTAAAAGTGAGCTCAGAGAAAGGGAGCAGAGAGGAGGGCATACACATGAGGATAGGGGATGGTTCCAAGGCCCTGGGATCCATGATCTGGACCCTCCCCTTTCTTTCCCCCTCCTGACCACACCCATTAAGCATCCCTACCACCAGTTTCTATCTGGCCTACAAAGCCAGTGCAAATTTTCAAAGAGGTCCATGAGAAGGAAGAGCTTCCCTCACTCCTGCTCTAGTCAAAGATCTTCTGGTGGCTCCCAGGTGTGGGATTCATTCCTCACCCTCTGTAGCGGTGCTCAGCTCCAAGCAACACTGCTCCAGCTTGGCTTTTGTTTCCAGCAGCTCCTGCTGCAAGGTGGAGGCAGCTGCCACTCGTTGGGATCTGCGTAGAGCCTGCCCTGGGTCCTGCTCTTTCTCCTCCGAGGCCTCCGACTGCAGCTTTGCCTTCTGCAGAGCAGCCTCCAGCTCCTCAATCTTCTCATCACGCTCCTGAGGAGAAAGATGTTCATGCTCCCGAGTTTCCCAAGCTGCATCCCCACACATCATATAAAAAAGGGCAGGAAACAGATATCCCACCCCCTGCCCACTTCCTCTTCCTCCTTCTCTCCTACTCTTAAGCCTTACACCCTCAGCAGGCTACAGTGCAGTGCCAGAGACAGCCCATGCTTCCCAGAAAGCAGCAGCCAAGCAGGGGAATGAGAATAGACAAAAGACTTGGCATCAGTTTTTCTTCTCTGTTTTTCCTCCAGAGGTGTTCCCTTTGCTACAGGGGCTAGCAATGAGCAAAAACTTGCAATGCACCCAATAAGGAGGAAACAAAGATGCTCTGGTCCCATCAAGCTGGCTGCTTGCTAGCCCTCGGTCCTGCTGCTGGAGTGCTACATCAAACTGCTGGGAGCATGGCAGTGTGGGCCAGAGCTCAAGCCCTGTGGGGAAGAAGGGGTCAGGAAATACAGGTAAAGCAGCCAGAGGAGAGCCCCGCATGCCAGGCTGAAAGCTGCAGCAGCTCCCAGTGCAGTCTTAGTCTGTTCTGTCTAGTCTCTCCTCTCCCCACAGCAGCTCCACGCTATCTTCCCTACGCACCTGAATCTCCTCCTGGTAATAGTCAGTCAGTGACTCCTTCAGGTTATTTAACTTGTCTTCATACAGCTCCTCCAGCAGCTCCTTCTGGGTTTCCAAGTGCTCACTGCAGAGAGGGGCATAAAAGCCAGATGCATCAGAGAAAGTGGCAGAAGGGACACGGGGCTCCCCCAAAGGGAAGGGTCAGTGATTGTACCTATACCACTGCTCCCTCTGCTGCAGGTGCTCCTGCATCTCATTGCAGATCTCATCGCGAAGGCGCATTTCCAGGTGCAGCTTGTCCTGTCGCTCCTGCACCAGCAGCTCCTGCACAGCCTCCACCACATGCAGCAGATCCTGCAGAGGAAACACAGGAAGCATGAAGCCCTGCCTACTTGAAAACCTAAGCATGAGAAGTGCCACCCTCCTCCCACTTTTCTGATTAGTCTCCTGGGCCCATTTACTAACAATACGGACCAGTCAAGCTTTAGTCACTTGGTAAAGGGCAGATTTCATCCTCTTCAAATCCCGCCAGTCCCTTGATGAGTCTCACCTCTCCAAGCACAGCATCCCAGGAGTGGCTGCACGGAGGAGGACTTCCCTTCCTGAGTTGGCCTCACCGGTGCTACATCACACCACAAAAGTTTCTTTTTACCCACTCTCACCTCCCCACCCCCAGGCCTTCCCTTCTGCCCAAGTTGCTTCCTGGACCCCTCTGGTGATCTGGGTTTCGGTTTCTCTGGATTAAGCTCCATTTTTCAAAGCTGGCAGTTTGTTCTAGTCTCGCTATGTCTCCTGGGGGCAGGAGACGGCTCACTTGAATGGGCTCAAGAAGCCTTGGTTCTTGGCTTTGTCACTGGAATTACTGCAAGACATTTGAAAAGTCACTTCCCCTCTGTGTCTGTGTGAAGTGGAAGGTATTATTGGGCATTACTTCTGGCCTTGCTAATATTTACAGTGCCATTCCGTTTAATGCCTCCAAACCATTCACTATGGCCAGGGCAGCATCCTTAACAGTCTGACTTGAATTATGCATGCATTGAAAATTTGAGAGAGATTCAAGAGCCACCCCTCATCTTTCCATGTTGTGCCCCTTATATGCTCTATCCCTTGGAGGGATGAGGGAGAAGATTATGGTCTTTCCTCCGATTGTTGCCAATTTGTGCTAGCAAATATCAGAGAGGCTTCTGTTCCCAGTGCAGAGCCCCTACCTCCAGTCAGGTGGAGCTAGCCACATTCTTATTCCCCACCCCCCAAACAAAAAGATAACCACAGGCTCAAACCATTGCTCACCTCTTTTTCATAGACAGACACATCCGCTTCATCCTCACTCTCCTCATCTGGCTCAGTTTCCCGATTGGTGCCTCCTCCAGAGCTCCTGGTGGGTCTAATGCCATGTTCCTTGATGAATGACTGAATAGACAGGAGTCCCACCTTTGTGGAAGGAGCCTGAATGAGCTGGAAGGAACAAAGTGTTACTGCTGTAAGCCTGTAAGGCCACACAACAAACCCCAATGCCCACCTCATGGCCTGGGGAACCAGAGAGGAGTTCATCCCCCTCAATCCAACCACTGAACCTGGGGGAAGAGCTGGTCACCCCAGTGTGTACAGTCCTTGAGCAGCTTTCTGCAAGCAATCACCAAAAGGTGCCTCTCCCAAGATACTCATGCTTCAGCTGGACAGATGGCTGGAGGCCAAGCACCCAGGGACACCAGCATAGACTCCCAGGCACAGGGAAGCCAAACGCTGGAAGGCCTGTAGCCCAGTGCTCTCCCACCCCAAGAGGTTCAGAGTGCCACTGAGGCAGTGAGATCTGCCTGGGGGAAAGAGAGGATGACTAGTGTCACTCCCCACTACTGAACTCGGAGATCCTTCCTGAGCTTTATAAGAACTAAGACCTGAGCAGGAACACCATCACCTGGAAGCTGCAGGCAACTCCCATGAGCTCCCACTTACCTGGCTGGCTATGGCAGAAAACTTGGCCACATGCAGAGTCTCATCATAGGTGGAGTCGCATGGGTTGATGTTGACAATCATAGAGGAGCGCCCGCGCCCAGTGAAGAAGCCCTGGAACACACGGGTCAACTTGCTGTCCCGGAAGGGCACCACATTTGGCTTTGCCCTGAGAGAGAAACAAGGGATTGAACTACAGTGAACGCACACAAAAATGCTTCCATGTTACAGGGTGTGCGACAGGTAAGAGCCCCAAGGAATGCATTCAGGTAATCTGCCCCACCCCACTTCAGTCTGTTAGGCACTGACCAGGGCTGCAAGGAGACAGGAGGTGCTGAACCCCAGAAACCACTCCTCCCAGACCCCCTGTACTTGCTCACCTGGGCTGCTGGTTCTGGCGCAGTGCAGCAATGCAGCGCCCTAGCGTATGCAGGGAGGTGTTGATGTTGTTGGCTTCCTTCATTCGGTCCCCGCTCTTCTGGTCTTTGCAGCGCTCTGAACCGGCAAGGTCACACAGAGACAACCTGTGGCCACCAGTGAGATGTGTGAGCCTGACTCTACCTTTGTTGAGCCCCTGCTACAAGATGGAGATTCATCTCCTCATGTTGCCAAGGCATAGTTCTGACAAGGTAGTTCTGCCATCCCAGTTCTAGAGGGTGCCTTTAGTGGCCAAATGACTGCCAGACATTATATCCTTTGCAGCCAAGCCAAGGGTGGGCTCCAAAATATGGACTGGAAGCCACCATGCCCCCCATCTTCTCCCCATGCACATACAGATGCAGGGAAACCACCACGCCCTTCCGCCCCTCCCCCCACAATGGTAGGGCAGCCTCCAGACAGGGTAGCCACTGTCACCAGTTCTTCCACACACATGCATACTCAACCCGACTATTTGTTGATGTTGTTCAGCCTGGCTCCCTTACATCCCAGGGATAGGGAAATGCCACCCAGTTTCACACTGACCCAGTGGGGCTGCTAGCACCCTCTCACCCTCTGTGGCACACAGCACAATCAGTTCTGCCCCAGTGAGATCACCCTTCCAAGAGAGGAGATCTGAGCGCCTCCCCTCTCCATACACAGAAATGCAAGACTCACTCGCTGATCTTGGGGACCATCTCACTGCAGCTTCCTTGCAGGTGCAGGATCCGGATTGAGAAGATGCTGTGACTGCAGAGAGCAAGAGAAAGAGGGCTTAGATGGGAACTTGCGGCAGAGATAGCTGAAGGAATACCAGTTTCCCACAACCCGTGGTCCCATTCCCCTCCCCGCACAGGGAATCTTCTTCCATCCACTTCCAAGGAACCTCTCCCTCTTCCCCATCCCAGACCTGCGGCTGGAGTTCTGGTTCAGGTGGGTGCTGGCAAAGCTCTGGTTTTTCTGACCCAGCTTCAGAAGCTTCCAGGCCTCATTGGCATCATGTACGTTGATCCAGTTCAGATCTGAAAAAGCAAGCACGATTCAGGCCAGGAATATAGGACAACAAGGTCCTGACCCCATGCCCGCTGGAAGCCAGTCTGAGCTTTATCAGCTACTGACCCCCTGTGAGATTAACACAGCTCAGCAGAGAAGAGCTTGGGACTTGGCCTAGAACTCCAAAGAGCCCCTCCAGCCCATGTTGCTGACGTTTCCCCAGCCCCACAGCTTCCTTCAGCACATGTGGCTGATCTAGCTGGGTTTAATGGGACAACAGCTGGCTGGGCTGAGACGACCCAGAGTAGGAGAAGCAGACCCAGACATGGTGGCTGGTGGAGTCCTTGCCTTTCACATAGGGGCTGCCGGTCTGGTCCTCACAGAGCCGCAGTGTTGACCTCTTGCGGGTTGGGCCAGGCAAGGCTGTTTCCAGCAGATCATAGATCAGCTCGTTGTAGATCTCAAAGAAGGAGACCCAGATGGAGAATTGCATGTCCTCTGGGATACAGAGTGGGACATGATCCATGTCAGCATAGTGGGGACCCAGCTCTGGGAGGAAGGAAAGCATAGAGATGGTGAGTGATTGCAGTAGCCCACAGCTTGTACCAACTAACTAGCCTGTAAGAAGCTCCTGAAACTGGGTTGGAAAAAAAAGAGCTTTGTCAGCACCCACCTGAACCAGAACTCATGCCCACTCCCCCAAAATGCTACGTGTCCCTGTGGCTGTGTCCTCCTCCCCTTACCAAAGACTCCCACATGCCCCCAAGCTCTAGTTGGGATTCTATAGGTGGAAACAGCATTCTAGGTGGAAGCCCTGTGTGGCTACTAGAGCCTTACCTCCCTGCAACATTCTAGCTGAGTAGTTGGGACTCGCTGGCAAGTCCCAGGGCCAAGCTCTCCCAGTGGTTTCTCAGCTCTGAACCTGGCTTCCCTGTGGGTCCAAAGGAGCATGAGAACCATATAAAGCCCTGCAGGCTGAGTTGTTTATCTGTACACCAGGTCAGCTCCTTGAGTAAGGGTCATATCTGGCTTTGATTTAACATCAGTTCATTGCTGCAGCCAGATGACACAACTGAGCAACTTACAGACCAGAGGGGAGTCAGTCGCTGTCCAAATTCCTCACAGAGCCCACCCTCCCCATGACATAGGGAGCCCCAAAGACTGCAAAGAAAGTCTTCCACACCCATGTCCTCCCACACCATAGCCCCGGAACAGGAGGCACAGGGCCCCAGTGGTACCTTCCAGCTGGCTGCTGTTTGTTTGGTTGGCAAAGTGGCTGGTGGAAGAGAGGCCATCAATGCCACTGTCAGAACTACCACTGGTGGCAACTTGGAGCTGGGACTCTGTGCTGTGGCTCCTCTTCATTGAGGTCAACAGCTTCTCCTGCAAAGCCAAAGGGAAGATCATGAGCCCCTTCCCAGCATCCCTCCTCACCGCTACTATCCAGCAGGCCCATGAAGGAGGATGCTCACCTCCTGCAGTTGCCTATACAGCAGGTCCATCTTCTTGTTCTCCTCCTGATGAACCTGCTTGCTGCTCAGCCAGGTCACCTCACTGGAGAGCGAAGGCTTCAGGTCCATTGCCCGGTAGAGCCTCTCCCGTACGCTGTTGAAGATGACTGCCAAGGAACGAGGCAGGATCCCCCCATCCTTGCTGTTCCCTGCAGATGGAGAGAGAGGTGGTAAGGGGAGCTCTCAGACAAACTCAGCTCACAGCATGGATGCTGGGCAGCGAGAGCACCTCTTACCCTGAATGGTGTGAGTCTTTCCTGAGTTGGTGACTCCATAGGTGTAAACAAGCCAGTTCTGCCCACAGAGCACATCCTTCACCACCTCCTTCATTGTTGTGTCAAAGAAAGACTTCTGACCCACCTCCGGCCCAAAGATCTGCAACCAGACACCGCCACAGGAGTCAAGCCAACCCCACGGAGCCAGGCCCACCACTACTACAGCATAGCTCCTTCCCCAAAGCTCTGCTAGTGTCCCTCTGTCCTGTCCACGGCCCCCATAAGTCCATCATTTATAGCCAAGGGATTTGCCCCAAATGAGCAACGTTACCTCCTCTGGGTACGTACCTGTGAGAAGGTGAACTTGTGCACAGCCTGGCCCAAACCCCGCTCTGTGCTCTTCATAGCAAAGGAGTCCTTGGGTGCTTTCAGGAGGAGTGTCTCTGAGTTCTCAATGCAAACACAGCCCTGAGAGGTACAGATATGCTCTATTGCCATAGGCAAGGAACCTTTTTCCTTGCAAAGGGCCACTTTGAAAATTAGTGCAAGTTCTGAGGGCTGCATAGATGTTGCACTCAGAAAGAGAGTCCAGATCATGGATCTGTCCTCTATCCTTGTATGCATGTCCTCATCTTTACTCCCAGACTCTAAGCTCAGTCTTTCAGCACTTGAGGGTAGGAACTGGACCCAGGGGCCAGATCCAAGAACTGGAAAAGGGCCCAATAAAAACAAGCTGCAGACCACATTTGGCCCCTGGGCCTGAGGTTTCCCACCCCTGCTATAGGTGCTCACAGCAGAGGAGCTCCCTTGAAATGTAACTCTCCATTTGCTCCAAGTCACCTCTTAACCTGGTGATAGACTGAGGTAAGGGCCTACTCCTGCCTCATCTGCTTGCTGATTTTTTTTGTCTCAATAACTCACCTGATCTTCCTGTTTCTCCTGCTCCATTGGCTTCAGCGGCCGGACTCGCACATACACCTTTATTTTTCCATTGCTGTTGCCAGGTGCAGCCTGCAGAGGAGGGAGCAGGTTACATATACCGGCGACAGAGGTCTGTCAGACTCAACACATAAGGCACAGGTAGGCTATGTTCTGCAATGTTCTGCTGCTGCCAGACACCTTACTGGGCACTTCACCCTGGATCAGCCTCAAGTCTCCCAATAGATTCAGTAGAGCAAATATGATCTGGTACTTCTGCTGTTCTTTCACCAGGAAAACCAGATCCAGGCAGTAAGCGGAAGCAGCATTCCTCCCACTCCTCCTGCATTTACACTTAACGGTAACATTGACACAGATTCCTTACACACAGTGCCTGCCTGCTCCCAGAATCTCACTTAACCCACTCATGGCGTGAGGAGAGACCAGTCTTGGTGGCTTGTTCAGCCCTTGGCCTCTGGGGTGAAGCTGCCAAGGAACCTGATGGGAGCTGAAGTGAGAATCTCCCCTCCCTTCCCCCTCAGCTTAACTCATGTCATACAGAGGCCGCCAGCCAGGCAGGGGTTTAGCTTCAGCCCTCTGGGGCCTTCCTCGCTGTGCCCTGCAAGCTCAGATCCCTCACTGCAACTCATACGTGGGCTTGGGCAGTTACTATCCTTCAGTGCAGAAGCCCATGTTTAGAAGCCAAAGTGCTGCTTCTCTGCAGAGGGATGATCTCTTTCCCTGAGCTCCCTGCCCCACTGTCCTCACCTGCTGAGAGGTCCCCAAGTTTGGGGAGATAGCAGAGAAATCTGATAGCAGATCTTTGCACAGGCCAGTACCAAGTTCTGCTGCAGTAGATTCCAGCACAGGGGAGGCTGCAGCTTCCTCATCAGAGAGCAGCCCCATGGGTGAGAGGAGTCCCTGGGCCATGGTCATCATGCGTCTTTCCTGCAGTCAAAAACAAAGCACAGAGCTTGCCCCAGCCTTCTTGTCCATGGGCTCTTTCGCCCTCCATCAACTTCCTTTCAGGCCCTCATCCATCCAGGCTGCTAGCATTGCCTTCTCAAATGTATTATGTATATATGTAATGTAGGGAAGTTTTTTTCCTGAAGCCCCAGCTTCTGGAAACATTTCAGTTATTGCACCAAACCTGTCCTCACTGAAGTCATTAGTTCAGTTCCCATTGGCTTTAATGGGTGAGGATTGCACCCTTTGTTTAGTCATTTATAATATAAAAGTTAGGTTTTGTTGTTCTATATATTCATGCTACTGGTAGAGATATAGCTAAGGTTTAGAGAAGCAGGCCCTAAGAGCAAGAGAAAAAGTGGGTGGTGACACAGTTGAAGTCAATGGTTTGCATAGTAACTTGTGAAAGAAAAGCTACACCAACTTTAAATCTATGTTTGAGATTGGATGATCATTAATGTGACTGGGAAGGTAAACATCAAAACTTGCCTTCTGTGATATAAAGAACTAAAGTGTTCCAGTTTCTGTGAATTTGAACCCCAATGTATTGGGGAGGTGGGGGACACAGAAAGGGCCCCTGCTGGCTTTACACACTCACTGAGCTAAGTGAATCACCAAAATAACAGGGTGGTAAGAGGGAGAGCGAGACAAATAACAAGGGGAAGAGAGAGGGAAAGCAATGGAAGGGGAGGGAGCAAGGTAGGTGGGTGGGTGGGTGGGGTGGTGCTCAATTACAACAAACAGGAGGCAGGGCATGAAATTTCAGATCGAACTCCAGGAGCAAATAATAAATAAATCAATTCAGTCACCAGACTTTATCCAGATATTAAACCGTTCTTGCCTCACTACATCCCTGAACCAGTTGTCAACCATGGAGTTGTAAATGGAGAACTAAACAGGGGTATTTCTAGTGAGATCCTACAAGGATCAAATTTAAAACTAATCCTCTTCAGTATTTTTAATCCATTATCTGGAAGAAGAGATTCAAATAATTGCTGATAAAGTTTACAGATGACGTAATGCAGAGTGGGGTTAATAATGACAATAATGGGGACATGGCCAAGCCGTACCTTTAGGAACAAAATGTATGTCCCACCTACAGAATGGGAGGCTGTATTCTGAAAAACAGCAACCCTGAACAGATCTCCTCACAGTGGACTAACTGAAAAGGAGCTCATATTACAATGCTATGCAAGCAAAGGGGCTAGCACAATCCTGGTATGTATTAAGAAGGGAGTTGCCTGCAAGCACATCCACATGGAAGTACATCTGCATATAAGCAAAGGGGTGTGCCTTTGGAATACATTACTCAATTCTGGTGTCCACATTTCAAAAACAAAGTTTTAGAACTGGGGAGGGTGCAGAGGAGCGCTAGAAAAAAATGTTCTGAGTGCCGTAAACAAGCCATGGTGAGAGAGCTTGTTTTTTGGTAAAATAAAGGTTGCTGAAGAGGCACAGCACACAGTGTAACAAGCACATTCACAGGCAGAGAGCTGGGAACCAAAGGGCTCTTTAACTCAGCAGAGGGGAGGCAGAATGGGCACCACTGGCTGAAAGCGGATGCAGAACAAGTGAAAAATACACAAGTGGGGGATCCGCAGCAAGAATCTGCAGCTCCAGGCGCGATACGATGCCTTTGCAAGAGCAGCTTTTTAGGTAGACACCTGCGAGCGGGCTTGTCCCCAACCAGAGCCGAGTAAGTCTGAGGGATAGAGAAAGAAAACTTGGTGGCACATGCGGGGAGCTCGGATGAATGTTCAGGAACCTGACTCTCAGTGCCTGGGTTTGGGGCGTCGGGGATGCAGCTACCGCGACATTGCTAAAGCTCCAGTCGCAGCAGCCTTAAGTCCTGCTGCAGGGAAGAGCCGGACAAGAATGCCGCATCGACCACCCGACTCCAGTGCCGGGAGAGGGGGCAGACCTCCTACTCAGTTTCTGGGCTAGCCCCGCTCCCCCGGGCAGCCCCAGAGCAAGCACGCGTGGTGCGAGCCACGCTCTCCTTTTCAGCCCCAACTCAACTCCCCGATTCCACCAATTCGGGCTGCTTTGCCCCAGGGTCCGAATCGACCCGACTCAGCTTCCCCCACAGTCACTCACCCCGGCTCGCAGGCAGCAAGTCCTTCTGTTAATTGTTTCAAACCTCGCGGTCCGACTGAACAGCCAATCAAATGCTCGATGAGCTTGGCGACCAATCGCAGGCCGAGGCGGGCCCAGAGCGAAGCCGGGGTGGGGCGAGTCGCCCTCCTGTTTCCCAGAAGTCCACGCGCTGTTTTCTCGGCGTTGGGGTCTAGTTTCCCAGCAAGCGTTGCACCTTTCTCTCGCCTCAAGCTAGGAAAATGGCGACGGGGATGGGCAGTGAGTGAGGGATTGTTTGTAGGGGGTGGGTCGGGGGGCTGCGCTGTCACTTGGGAGTTTGGGGGCTTCCTGGCCTGGGGGAGGCCGCTCCCGGCAGTTTTCTCCGGCTTTGAGGGAGGGAAGGGGGTGCACCGGTGCAAGTGGTCTATTCTTGGGCGTGGGGGGCCGTCTGCTGTATAGGGTGGGGGCCACATAGGGAGCAGGCCTATAGCTAAACTGGTAAGTGTGGGGAGCGCAAATATTCCCTGTCTGTCCTACACACGCATCCAATAAAGTTATACTACTGGTTATTCACTAAAGCCCATCTTGTGCAGGTCAGGGTCAGCCTTGTTCACATGTTGGCAGACTCCTTGTCTCAAGCCCGTTTGTTTTAGACCAATTATGACTTGTTCCTTAGCGGAGGTGTTGGGGGAGTAGCTTTCCCCAATCCCTTTGGCTAAGGATCTGTATGGGAGAAGTTTCTTGTGGTGCGAGGATTGCCTGGGTAGGGAGGGGAGGCTTTCTTGGAGATACACTTTAGGGGAGAGTTTCTCTGCGGGATGTGGGGGGTTCTCAACATTAAGGGAGAGTTCTATGGGAAGACAGTGGTTGTCAAGTGCTAGGAATATGTGGACTAGTTAAAGCATTGCTACGTTTTTCTTTGTCTTCCTGTCAGAGCACAAGTTGCTGAGTGCTGGCCCCACAGAACCATGGTCCATTCGGGAGAAGCTCTGTTTGGCCTCCTCTGTTATGCGGAGTGGGGATCAGAACTGGTAAGATGTACAGATCATACTAGGTAAACCCCTTAGTCCCACTCTGCTCCAAGCTTTGTTCTTGCATGTTGGGACGCAGATTCTTGCCTGCATGTCTTGATGTTAGCGTTTGTGTGGACGATGTGCGTAGTCCAGCAGTACCAATCAATGAGCATTGCATTTCCTAACTGACAAACACAGGAAAATATTAACATGGTTCAAGTGCTTTTTGAAACCTTTGTTGTGCCTGTAGCAGAAAACCTATATAAGCGAACACTTGCAGTAATCTGGTGATGATGTGGTGGCAATACTTTGGCACGTCTGGCTGGCCAAAATAAGGTTGTTCCTACCAAATTGTGCAGCTTGCACCCTCCCTTTTTTCTTTCAGGATGAATAAGTTTTATTTGCGTTTATCTAAATTTGCTATCAGTGGGTATGAGGTAGCACCTAACTGTGGTGACTATGATAGAGCACAACCCTCTTGATTAAGATGGGATCTCTTAAGGTCTCAGAATTAAAATGCTCAGTGATTAAGATGCTCAGTGATTTCCTCTCTCTCTTTTAGGGTGTCTGTCAGTAGAGCCATCAAACCCTTTGCAGAGCCAGTCCGCCCACCTGACTGGTTTTCTCAGAAGGTAAGATGCTAGCCTTTGAACTTGGAAGAAATGGTTTCCTTCTCCATTATGGGGGAGCATCTGCCAAATGGGCTCCTAACTTCTGGGGACCCTTCCTATACAAAAGTGAGAAGACTGGAATAGCTGGAGAGGGGTTTTCATTTGAGATCACCTTTGTTACCCTTGTGAAGTTCTGCTCTTGGTAGAATGGTGGCTGATCCTCCCCTTAGAAATATTCGTAGCCTCTACCAGTTCAGAAATGTCCACAGCCACTACTTCTACTTGTAATATCTCCCTTCTTGCATATAAGTAGCCAGACTGGGAGAATCCGCTTTGACTTCTCTCACAGGCCAGTATGGTTAGGTACAGTGAGTGTATGGGAATACCTGGGTACATTTTATTAATTCTTTATACATTATTATTATTTATTTATATAGCACCAGCGCTGTCCCTGATTATGAACAATCGTGATTAGATACAGGAGGGAGGGGGATCAAGGGGGAGGGGAACATAGGGAGGGTGAGAGTGAGGTGCATGCGTTCCCAGATGGGAAACTGAAGCTGAAAGATAGTGATTTCCCCCAAAGCTACCTGGTGAGTTCATGTTAAGACCAGATTTGAACTGTGGTCTTCCAGGTTGAAATCCAGCACCTTATCAACTAGGTTACACCATGAAACACTGTTGCCATCTATACCTCTTAAAACACAAAGTGTTGAAAAAGATAGTTCAAATTCCCACCTGGGCTATGCTGTTAGCACTGTCTGCAATGATTCTTCTCTCTGAACTTTGTCTTTAGCACTGTGCATCGCAGTATTCAGAACTTCTGGAGACCACGGAGACCCCCAAGTGAGTGCAAAAGCTGAATGAAGCATGTGGTGACTGCATCAGTTCTTGGGGAGTAGAGAGGGAGTTGACAATTTCTTCGGCACCAAATTGACTAGTACTGTACAGAGGATAAGCGGGCAGGGAAAGGGGCAATAAATTGAGGTATCTGGGCTGGATGGGCAGTTGCAGGGTGGGATACAAGTACATTAAATAATAAATAAATTTTGCTCTCTGGAAAGTAAGCATAGTGGTGCTCATCGTCTGCAAAATCTTTATTAGAGACCTGGTCTGAATCATGAGTCAGTATTTCTTTAACAGGTGACTTAACCATTGCTCCTGCAGTGGTTCTATGTATTCACACACTCCCTACAGCCAGCACAATACTAATGCATCATGGGTCTCAAGAAGCACCTGAGCCCCAGTTCCTAGTACAGCTCCTGGGACAATGGTGGTAGTTTATGGGGATTGCAGACCACACGCTGAATTGCTGTAGAATAACATGATCCCTGGAGGGATGGCATTTCCTGTAACTTAGGGATGATGTGGTGTGATTAAAAGGAAGAGAGGAGCAGTATAGAGGATGGCCAGAGTGGTGGAGTTTGTGTGAGCAGCAGGTCCAGCATTCCAGAGGATCAGGATTCTTGTAGTTGGTGCCTAGATGCTTTCCTCCTCTTTCTTCAGTTCAGTTTATTAGTACTGGCTTTTGCCATGACGAATAAAAAATAAAATACAAATATAGCGAACGGTATTAAGATCAAACAGGCCAAAAGTAATACAATATATTTTGTAATACACAAAAGTAGTTACTCCAGAAGTAACTAATATATATAATACTTTTGTTCTGTGTGTGTGTGTGTATGTGTATATATGTTTGATCTTAATACTGTTTGCTATATATATGTGTGTGTGTTTATATATATATGTATGTATACATACATACATAAATATAGCAATATATAATAACTGTATTTTTGCTGAGGGAGCAAGATTAACTTTTCACAATTTGACAAATATTTAATTCTCTGTAATAAAGGCTCAAGAAAATTCTTTTTCAGATCTTTGAACAATAAACATTCTAGAACATAGTGCACAGTATCCTCTACAGCTCTTGGATGACAGGGGCAAAGTCTTTGGGCGTTAGGTATTTGCTGTCTCCTGCCCTCTACAACAGTCGATGGCATGTGCTCTATGCGTAACCTACAAAGAGCACCTTTAAGCTTATACTTTAAATCAGTCAGGAGACACTGTTCCATTCCTCCATCATGTTTCCGTAGATTATACAGTGGTGCTATAAGACAATAATGAACTGAGGCAAAATCATCTTGTCACACAGCATCTCTTGGTGAGATTATCCTCTTATGAGCTGAAAATAGTCTGTTATTATCCAATATATAGTAAACTAACCCACAGGATGTAAGGGTTTGTGTAATGAAAGTGAACCAAGGAGATTTATTAAAGGAATCGCGACTCATGTCTTCTAAATAACACATCTTGGGGAGTCTGGCATGTGACATTGCCAAAATTTAAATCCAATATTCCAAAAGTGTCTTTAACAGTTACTTGTAAAGTCATAGCCCCAGTCTCAGTAAAGGTGCTGGCACACAAGGTGACACTCCTGTGCTGTGTAAAAGTTTATTCAGGGGATTTTCAATCTCTGACCCTGCCACGTGACCCCACATTTTGGCACCATAGGTAATTTGAGAGATCACTTTTGCTTTATATGCCTTTAATGTGGCAAATGAGGATCTCCTAGCAAATTTATCATGAAATTGTTTGTTTGTTTAAAAAACTTGATACCCTGCCCATCCTGACACAGCAGCTCAGGGCAGCTTACAAAACAATAATAATAAATAAAGATTAAAACTAAATAAAACAGATCAAAACAGGAGGTTGTTAAAAGCACCACCCTCACCAACACCCTTCACCAATCTCCCCTGCCAAATGCCTGGCAGAACAGCCAGGTCTTACAATTTCGTCGGAAAGAGGGGAGGTCTGGGTTAATAGCTAATGCCAACTGAGTCGCTTTTAATTTGACTGAGCTGAGGTAGCTAGCTCATGAATGAGCTGAATCAAAGATTAAACTCAGATATTTATAGTCCTTAACCACCTCAAGTTTATTAGGTCCAATATGTCAGGCATACGTTTTCTTGTGAGAACCCCAGGACATGATCTTAGTTTTAGCTTAGTCCGCAGTCAGATTGTAATTGGGCAAATTTGTAATTGGGCAAATTTAGAAATAGCCCTTTGGAGTCCATTAGGTGTCCTGGAGGTAGAGCGTGATCCAGCTCCATACAAGTCAATGGGAGTTTATTATTATTATAAACATTTGTATAGCACCAGCTGTGTACCTGGTGCTTTACAGAACAAAGATAAAGACGCGGTCCCTGCCTACGGCTTACAATCTAAAAAGGCGAGGGGGCGACAAGGAGAGGGGACAAAGGGAAGCCAATGGAGAAGCAAGCAAACAAACATGCAAGCGGCTGCGAAGTCTCAGGTGCGCATGCTTGGCTTGGTTATAGTTAGGCAGGAGTCTGCAGAGGAGGGCAGACCATAAGTATTTGGGGAAGAACAACTAGCAGGCATTGGGAAAGGCGGCACGGAAGAAGTGGGTCTTGAGGAGGGATTTGAAGGTGTGGAGGGAGGAGGCGAGGCGGATGTGTGTAGGGAGGGAGTTCCAGGCATGGGGGGCAGTGAGGGAGAAGGGACGAAGGCGGTTAGGGGAGCATGGGAGACGAGGGAGAGTGAGGGAGGAGTGAGTGGTCGACCGTGTCGATAGGCAGTCGATAGGCAGCAGTCGATAGGCAGTCGATAGGCAGCAGAGAGGTCAAGAATGGAGTAGATGCGATTAGATTTAACGACAAATAGATCATTGGTGATCTTGGCTAGGGCAGTTTCCGTGGAGTGAAGGGGGCGGAAGCCAGATTGGAGAGGGTCCAGGGAGGAGTTAGCAGAGAGGCGGTCCAGGCAGCAGGAGTAGACAACACGTTCCAGAAGCTTAGAGGCAAAGGGAAGGAGGGAGACCGGCTGGTAACTAGAGGGTTCGGATGGGTCCAGGGTGGGCTTCTTGAGGATGGGAGAAACAGTGGCATGCGTGAAGGCGGAGGTGAAGGAGCCAGTGGAGAGGGAGAGATTAATGACGGCCTGGGCCCTGCTTATCTGCGGGACCGCCTCACTCCCCATGTGCCCGTGCGACCCTTGAGATGGTCCGTGGGAGCCTTTTTGGAGGTTCCCCAGGCGAGGCGGGTAGCCCCCGATGTTAGATCTTTTTCGGTGGCCACCCATGTGATGTGGAATTTGCTCCTGGAGGAGGCTTGGTTGGCTCCCACACCTGCTGTTTCGGCGTGTATGTAAGACCTGGCTGTTCCATCAGGCTTTTGGAGAGAGGTAGGGGTGGGGGGTTTCCCCACATACTGTATTTTTAAATTGTTTAAAAAAATTTATATTGTTTTTATTGAATGTTCGCCGCCCCAGGCTGCCCTGAGGGCAGGCGGGGCGGGATATAAATTTTAAATAAAATAAATAAATAATGACATGTAAAAGGGGGGAGCAACAGTAAGAGCAATAGAGGTCAGGAGACGGGAGGGGATTGGGTCAAGAGGGCAGGTGGAGGGGTTTGAGGAAGAGAGCAGAGTGGAGACCTCAAGGCAGGCCGGGGGGAAGGACGCAAGGGGAGAGGGGGTGGTGAGGGAATGAGAATAGGAGACGCGTGGGAGGCAATGTCCTGGCGGATCTTATCGATCTTCGAGGTGAAAAATAATGCGAGATCCTGAGCAGACAGGGTAGAGGGTGGCAGGGGGACTTGAGTAGGGAGACGAAGGTAGAGAAGAGGCGGCGAGGGTCACGGGAGTCATTTACTTCAATGGGAACTGGATCTCATTCTAAAACTGCATCATCTGCATATATTAATTAAAAAACTGGAGTAGAAAGAATCTGTAGCCAATGAAAATCCATATTGGACATACTGGAGATTATTTCATTAATGTACAGATTAAAGAGTAACGGTGCCAAGATACAACCCTGTCTCACACTCCTATAAGTGGGAAATTTCCTTGTTAATTCCCCTGAAAGGCTGTATCTAACCTGTACCCAGGTGTCCTTGTAATAAACTGAGATTAAACTGAGACGGGTAGTGACCTGTCAGCTGCAGGGGCATCTTGACCGCATTGGGTTTTTTGATCCCTCTCAGTCAGGCTTTCGTCCGGGTTATGGCACCTGTTTCGTGATATGGACCGGGGTCGGTCGACCCTGTTGATCTTATTAGATCTTTGCAGCATTTGATACCGTTGACCATGAGATGTTGGTGGCACGTCTGTGGGATTGTGCAGGGGTGGATGGGACTGTTCTTGAATGGTTCTGCTCTTTCCTGACCGGAAGATCCCAGTGGGTGGTGCTCGGGGATTATGTTTCATCATAAGAACATAAGAAGTGCCATACTGGGTCAGACCAGTGGTCCATCTTGCCCAGCATCCTGTCTCCGACAGTGGCCAATCACAGTGGCTTGGGAGAAGCACCCAACAGGTCACAATGGGGGATCCATTCCCTGTTGTTTCCCCCCAGCTCCCATCATGTTCCCCGATCCTATCTGGCTAATAGCTGCTAATGGACCTATCTTCCAGAAACTTGTCCAAACCTCTTTTAAACTCCGCTATACTGCTGGCCCTTACCACAGCCTCTGGCAGTAGATTCCACGACCCAATTATACGCTGAGTGAAAAAATACTTTCTTTTATTTGTTTTAAACTTGCCACCAATGAGTTTCATGGAGTGTCCCCTAGTTCTAGTACTAGCTGAGAGGGTAAATAACTGCTCCTTGTTTATTAGTTCCACACCACTCATGATTTTATAGACCTCTACCATATCTCCTCTCAGTTGTCTCTTCTCCAGACTAAAGAGCCCCCAACCTACCAAGCCTCTCCTCATATGGGAGCCCTTCCATGCCCTTGATCATTTTTTGTTGCCCTTCTCTGTACCTTTTCTAGTTCAACTATATCTTTTTTGAGATGGGGCGACCGGAACTGCACACAATATTTGAGGTGCAGTCGCAAGGTGCAGTTATATAGAGGCATTATGACATCCTCAGTTTTATTCTCTATCCCCTTCCAAATAATTCCTAACATTCTGTTTGCTTTTTTGACTGCTGCTGTGCACTGGGCTGTTGATTTCATTGTATTGTCCACAACCACTCCCAGATCCTTTTCCTGAGTGGTAACTCCTAGCTTAGTACCCAGCATTGTGTACACATAGTTTGGATTATTTACCGGTGGAAGAGCACTTTCTGCTGGTAAATGCTGCTGCAGCGGTGCAACATTTCAGCCCTACTGAGTGGTAACTCCTAGCTTAGTACCCAGCAGTGTGTACACATAGTTTGGATTATTTTTCCTACATGCATCGCTTTGCACTTGTCCACATTAAATCTCATTTGCCATTTAGATGCCCAGGCACCCAGTGTCGTAAGATCCCATTGCAGTTCCTCACAGTCTGCTCGTGTTTTAACTACCTTGAATAACTTGGTGTTGTCTGAAAATTTGATCACCTCACTCTTTATACCCTTTTCCAAATCGGTAATGAATACATTAAACAGCACCGATCCCAATACAGATCCCTGAGGCACACCACTTTTTATATCTCTCCATTGTGAATACTGACCATTTAGTCCTACCCTTTGCTTTCTATCTTTCAACCAGTTTCTGATCCGTAGTAAGACACTACCTCCTATCCCATGACTTTTTAATTTTCTCAAGTCTCTCTCATGAGGGACCTTATTAGATGTTTTCTGGAAATCCAGGCACACTATATCTACTGGGTATCCCTTGTCCACATGCTTATTTACACCCTCAAAGAATTCCAACAGGTTAGTGAGGCATGACTTACCTTTACTAAATCCATGTTGACTCTTCCCCCGTTAAGCCATGTTTGTCAACGTGCCCTGTAATTCTGTCCTTAATGATGGTTTCCTCCCTTTTGCCCGGCACAAACACCAAGCTTACTGTTCTGCTCTGGGCCAGTCCAACTCTTGGGTGACACTGCGCTTGACCAGCAGGAGCCAGGAATCAAAGAAACTGACTGCGCATGCGCGGGGTCACCCCCTTGCGCAACTCAGTTTCCTTCCTGCCTCCATGCTGGCAGGAGCAGTTTCACTCTGCTCAGGAGAGCAGAGCTTCTAGAAAAAAGAAGAAAAAGAAAACAAAACCTCAGAGGAAGGGAGAAACTGGGCAAAGGATTCCAGCCCCCGGGAGAGAGGCACCGGAGCGGCCGAACTTGCGGCAAGATCCTGCGCTCTGCCCAGGCCTACCTGTCCGCGCGGGCTCTCTCCCTTCTCCTTTCCAGCCGCGGGTCCTGCGATTCGTCCCAGGACCCAAGGCACCAGCGGCGTTCGGGTCTCACTCCAGAGGCTCTGCAGAGGAGCGGACCCTCCCCCGGCAAAGCGGGACGTCCGATCGCCATCTTGGCCATGTGGCTACAGCCGCCGCCCTAGCCGCCATCCAGGGCCCGCAAAGGCAGCCCCGCCGCCGCAGTATCTACCCACATCGACGAGCCGCCCTGCTCCATCGGTTCGGATCCGCCGCCTCTAGGCCAGCTCCCACAGCTGCCCCCACAGCTTCTTCCGGGGGCCCCGGTTCACACGCGGCATCCCCGGTCCGTCCCACCAACCCAGCTGGGACTGCACCGGCCGCCTCCCTCGCTCCAGAGCGGCTCGGGACTCCTCACAGCAGCAGTTCCTGCATCACCGCCCAGACCGTCCTTCGACCCTGCGGGGTCTCAAGTACAGGGATGGGGGGGCAAAAGAAAAAAGCGGCCCCAGAGGGGGAGCAAGGGGCGAGGGAACCATGGGGAAATTCAGGGGATTTACCACCTCCCACCCTGACTAGGGAAGACCCCCCCAACAGCCAGGCCATGAACAGAATTGCCAAGGCCCTTTCCAACATCATGGCTCGCCTCGACAGGCTGGAAGCCCCCCCCCTTGGAGGGAGGCAAACGCTCCCGGGGAACTGAGGGTTCACCCCCAGCCAAGCGCTCTCAGCCCAAGGGCAAGAGGGCAGCTGCGACTAGGGTCACAAGGCTCATGGCTCTGGGGGGGCGAATCAGAGGGAGAGGTTTCCTCCTCCTCATCCCAAGAACCCCTCCCCAGTCCCAGGGATTTGCAGGAGCGGGACAGCGACATATCCCACTCAGAGGAGAGGGAGAACTGGGGGACTCAGAGGGTGAAGGGTCCCAGGTCCAAAGTCACGACCCTCTACCCGTAGCCGACCATGGGAGGGAATTCGCAGTACAGTACTGGGACGAGCTGAGGAAGCATGTCACGCGCACGCTCCAGCTGAAGGAAAGGGCCACAAAGGACCACCCTTCAGAGTCAGACGACGAACAAGACTCCAGGGCCCATAGCCCCACGGTTCACAAACCAGATAAGGGCCTGCCTCTTGACAAAGCTTTCGAGAAGCTAGTCCTCAATAAGTGGAAGCAACCTACCCACTCATACAGGCTCCCCAAGCAGCAGCTATACGATTTCTCCCAATGTAGGGGAGGCCTCCTGCACCAACCCAAGGTGGATACAGAAGCAGCTTCCCTAGCTCGGCAAACCCTCTTCCCAACGGAAGGTGACCTTTACCCCAAGGACCCCACCGATAAGGCTATTGAAGGTGCTCTCCACAGGGTATTCGAAGCGTCAACAGCGGCCCTCAGAATCAACACGGCTACCACATATGTCGCACGAGCCCTCATCTCTTGGTTCCGAATGAGGACATCTCAGAGAAAAGGGCAACAGCCCTCACATTGCGCATTATGTTGGGGATAGCTTACATCGCCGATGCATCCACGAACGCACTAAAAGCCTCAGCCAGAGCAGCAGCTTCAGGAGTAGCTGCCCGCAGACGTCTCTGACTTCGCTCATGGGGCGGGGACCACACAGCAAAGAATCTCCTGGTGGACAGCCCCTACACCAGCCAAAAGCTTTTCGGCGTGTACCTAGAGAAGATTTTGGAGGACCATACCAGCAAGGAGAAACGCACGACTCTCCAGCAGGTGGGCAACAAGAAGCCTGCCTTTCGTCAAGCACGCTTCACAGGAGACTCGGCGGGGCTCAGAAGAGGGAATTCAAAAGGCTCCTTCCACAGACAGCAGCCCAAGAGTAAGCCCGCCTGGCAAGGGAGGAAGAGGTACCAACCACCCCCTCGCAACAGGTAACAAGGGGGCCCCAACCAGAGAAAACAAGAATGACCATCCCACACGCATCGGAGGCAGTCTACTGGATTTCTCTCCAGTCGGGGAAGCTTCAGTTTCCGATGCTTGGGTAAGGGAGTGCATAGCTCAGGGATACTCAATAGAGCTTTCCTCCCCGCCTCCGAACAAGTTCCTCACCTTCCCCCGTTTCGACCAGACCACAGAAACACCAGGCCATGCTCCAAGAGATACACCGGTTGCACACCATCGGGGCCATAGAACTAGTGCCACCGGATCAGCAGCGTCAAGGGCTCTACTCCATACTATTCCTTGTACCAAAAAAGTCGGGCGAATGGAGAGCGGTGCTGGACCTCAAACGCCTAAACAGGCGCGTAAAAAAGAGGAGGTTCCGTATGGAGACCCTCCAGACAATTTGCTTAGCAATCTCGAAGGGCAACTGGATGGCCTCCCTCGACCTAAGGGAAGCCTACCTTCACGTTGCGATCGTCACCAACCACTGGAGGTGGCTCAGATTCACTTACAACGGGGGGCACTGGCAGTACACGGCCCTCCCGTTTGGCCTAGCCTCAGCTCCACGCACCTTCACCAAAGCCCTGGTGCCGCTGATAGCGAACCTTCGCTTACAACGAGTCCATGTGCACCCATACCTGGACGACCTTCTAATCCGCTCCTCCTCCAGGGAGAAAGCAGTGAGGGATGTTCGGATGACGATTGGATACCTGACCGAACATGGTTTTCTGATCAACGACCAGAAGAGCCACCTGATCCCATCACGACGAATAGAACACCTAGGTGTCATCCTTGACACAGGAAGAGACAGGGTCTTCATCACCTGCCAACGGCAGGAGAAGATCAGAAAGGGAGTACTCTCTCTCAACAACAACACAAGTCTCCGACTAAAAACCCTGGCAACCCTCCTCGGTCTGCTCATTTCCTGTATCCAGCACGTTACATGGGCTCGCTTCCACCTTTACCCACTCCAACGCCTCCTCAGGCCATGGCAGACCCACCTCATCGCAGGCAGCAATCCCTTGATAAGGGTACCGCGCACCTTAGCAGAGAGCATGCACTGGTGGCTCACAGAAAAGCCGTTCCAACCGGGATCACCCCTCTCCAAGCCCAAGAGGATCACGGTCACAACGGACGCAAGCCTGACTGGATGGGGAGCCCACTCCCAAGCCCTGACGACCCAGGGGACATGGTCAGCGAGGGAAGCAGCCAGCAGCATCAACCTTCTCGAGCTCAGAACCATCGGACTTGCCCTGCTAAGTTTCCCACATACACAGAACTCCCACGTCCTGGTGGTCATGGACAACACGACAGCAAAGGCGTACGTGAACAACCAAGGCGGATCGAGAAGCAGGACGCTGCATGTGGAGGCTTGCGCACTCCTCGCCTGGGCGGAACGCCATCTATCGCTCAAGGCTCTACACATCAGAGGAGAGGACAACACGGAGGTGGACTGGCTCAGCAGACAATGCCTGGATCCCGGGGAGTGGTCCCTATGCCCACAAGCTTTCAACCGGATATGTTCACGGCTAGGGTCCCCTCAATGGGACCTGTTCGCATCACCAAAGAACGCGAAGGCCCCACTGTTTTTCTCCCGGACAAGGTCCCAGGGCGCACAGGGTGTAGACGCCCTCAACTCCCCCTGACCCAGAACGCTCCTATATGCCTTTCCCCCCTTTCCCCTGATAGGGCAGACCCTGGCGGAAGCCAGAATGGAGAGAGCAGTCCTCATCTTCATGGCCCCATTCTGGCCAAGAAGACCGTGGTTCTCCGACATAGCGGAGCTCGCAGTATCAGCCCCTCTGTTCCTTCCACAAACTCCGAATCTCTGGACACAGGGCCCCTTCCACTTCGAGGGTTTGGCCCACCTGAAGCTAGCTGCACGGACATTGAACGCGCAGCGCTAAGGGAACAGGGTTTCTCGGAGGCACTAACGAATACTCTCCTAGCCTCCAGAAGGTCCTCCGCGCGCCGGATCTGTCCATCCACGTGGAAGGCCTTCAAGGGGTGGCGTTAAAAGAAGACACTCGACCCAGAGAAGGCTCAAATCCCCCAAATCCTGGAGTTTAACTGCGACCTTAAGCCCAATACCCTTGCCAGGCAAGTCTCCGCCCTCAATTCCGTGTTCCTCCCAGCCAAGGGGTTCAAGGTAGCAGGTCACCCCTTGATTCGCAGGTTCATAAGGGGAGCCAGGGCCATTTCCCCTCCAGTTGTACACAGGTTCCCATCCTGGAGCCTCAACCTAGTCCTCGGGACGCTCCACGCCCCACCCTTTGAACCCCTCAATAGGGTTTTACTATTCTTCTTATCCGTTAAGGTCGCCTTCCTTGTCGCTATTACATCCGTGCGACAGATGTCAGAACTGGGGGCACTCTCTATAGAGAGGGGGTTCTGCCAGTTCAATAGGGACTCGGTGGTGCTCCGATTGGACCAGGGTTTCCTACCAAAGGTCAACTCCCTGTTCCACAGAAGCCAGGAGATTTGCCTCCCCTCCTTCTGCCCGCAGCCCACCCATCCCAGAGGAAAGGAATGACATTCCCTTGATGTCAGGCGAGCTCTGCGCGTTTACTTAAAGCGCACGGCCACATTCCGATCCTCTTCGGCCCTATTCATCAACATACGCCCCGGGTCGAAGGGATCCAAAGCCTCAAAGGCCGTCCTATCCAGGTGGGTGGTGACCTGCATCTCAGAGGCCTATAAGGCAAAAGGGAAGATCCCTCCCCAAACTATCTGGCCACACTCCACCCGGGGAGCTACCACATCGGCCGCCTTTGGAGGGTATTCTCAGTGGCCACACCACGGCTGTGAAACTCCTTTCCGGTGTGGACCCGGTTGGCCCCGGATCTCCCCTCATTTAGAAGAATGTGTAAGAACCAGCTGTTCTGCCAGGTGTTTGGGGAGGGGGGAGCCTAGGGGGGTTCAGATGGGGGCTGGGTTTGGGTGGGTGATGGGGGTTTTGGGGGTTATTTTGTTTTCCTTTTATGAATGGTTTGAATGGATTATTGTTTTTTAAATGTTTTTAGCTTTATTGTGGTTTTGTCTAGTTATTGTAAGCTGCCTTCACGTGCCTGTGGGAGGAGGGGCAGGGTAGGAAAACCATTCAAATAAATAAATAAATCTCAACAGCACAGGATTTATTCCAATTTTTTTTAATTTACTCCATAATTTTACTCTGTCCAGAGAGTCAGACTGCAGATAAATCAGTACAAACAACATAAAGAGCAGACTTGATCATCTTGGTGTATTTATATCTTGGATATTGTAACATAAAAACATGGTCTAAAGCCTGCCTGCTCTTTAGGAATGTCCTTGTCTGTAACCTATGCCAAGAAGTGGTATAAGAGATCTCAGCCAAAGATTTTTCCCGATATATCTATAAGGCTAGTGGGTCGATAAGATTCAGGCTTATCTTTAATGCCCGTTTTATAAATAGGGACTATGATCATGCCCTTCCAAGGCCTGGGGACTCTTAAGGTGTTAATAATACTGTTAAACCACAGAACTAAAATTGGGGCCCACCAGTCAGGGTTTGACTGGTAAACTTATGCCGGAATACCATTTGAACCAGGTGCTTTGTTTTTATTTTGTTGACTGAGCAAGTCAACAACTTGGGATTCAGAAACATATATGGCCTTTATAGACACCTCCGAAGTGACCACTTCTCTTTCCTTCTGTAGAAGAAAGCGTGGTGAGAAGGGAGAAGTGGTAGAAACTGTGGAGGATGTTATTGTACGGAAACTAACAGCAGAACGGGTCGAGGAACTGAAGAAAGCAATTAAGGAGACACAGGAGAAGTACAGGTACATATCAGAGAGGCAAAGCTCTGAAGTGACTGAGTTTTGGCCTGCGCTATAGCTACCCTGATGAAGGGACAGGAGGGCACAGTGTTGGTTTGCAGTCATTAGCTAATGATAAAGTAGGTGAAATGGCTGTGTGTGTTTCTGCAGGCAGCTGAAGAAGGATGCAGAACTGATCCAAGCTGGGCACATGGACAGCAGACTGGAGGAGCTATACAATGACATTCTCATGTGGGTTATCATAGTTCCCTGTTGTAGAATAAAAAGAGAAACTGGGTCTAGGAGTACTAGGGTTTGGAAGCTTTTTTTTTCTTTTTCTTTTTTAAATTTCTGCAGTCCCAGACAATGTGGAGCATTTCTGGGACCTCTCCCAACATTGGCATAAAGGGCCTGTTGAGCTCTTGTGGCATCCTACAGACTCTTGCCACAGTGCTGGGAATGAGGCTCACTTACATGGCTCTAATTCTGCCCTCTGCAGGGGAATCAAACTCTGGTTATCAGGGGCTTTCCATTGGTGTTATATGAGGCTTGAATCATGGGGGAGGCAAGGCAACAGGAGATTTTTAGGGTCCAGACACATTATGTGATGATTAACTTCATTTTCTCCAGGAAGAAAAGAATGGAAGAAGAAGAGGCAGAGGTGAAGAGGAAGGCTACAGATGCTGCTTATCAGGGTGAGCAATGGGACTTGATGCTTTATCATGCTTTCCCACAAATACAAATTCCTGTGTACGAAATTTGGGACAATTTAAGGCTGGCCTTAGCTGGGAGGAAGGGAGAATCTAATGGAGATCTAGGTAGGGAAACATTTTGGCAGCCTGCTGTCCTCTGGGCCTGAAATGGAAAGAAGAGGAGTGCACATAGTTTTCAGCACTACCTTTTAAAAAGGCAAGCTTGGAGAAAAGCAATACATTTTGGTACTAAGTCTGCCACTGTGTTTTTTTTTTAACCATTTATCACTACCAAGCAGGAGTGTCTCCTGGAGACTTCCTTGGCTAGACCTTTGAGGGTCTCACTTGCCTTCGAATCTCTTTCAGCTCGTCAGGCAGTTAAGAACCCATCACGGAGGCTGACGGGTGTGATGGTTCGTTCTCCAGCAGGTTCTACCTCCCCAGGAGGGGACTATGGTCTGGGAGATTTATCTCAGCCAACTTTGGAAGAAGCCAGCCCAGGGGTAAGAGTGCTTCCCTGGTGAGAGTGAGAAACCAGCAGAGGATGTGGGACTTTGCACAGTAAAAACATAAGAAGTGCCATACTGGGTCAGACCAATGGTCCATCTAGCCCAGCATCCTGTCTCCGACAATGGCCAATCACAGTGGCTTGGGAGAAGCACCCAGCAGGTCACAATGGGGGATCCATTCCCTGTTGTTTTCCCCAGCTCCTGTCATGTTCCCTGATCCTGCCTGGCTAATAGCTGCTAATGGACCTATCTTCCAGAAACTAGTCCAAACCTCTTTTAAACTCAGCTATAGTACTGGCCCTTACCACAGCCTCTGGCAGTAGATTCCACACAGCCTCTGGTAGTAGATTCCACAACCTAATTACACACTGAGTGAAAAAATATTTTCTTTTATTTGTTTTAAACTTGCCACCTGTGAGTTTCATGGAGTGTCCCCTAGTTCTAGTACTAGCCGAGAGGGTAAATAACAGTTCCTTGTTTATTAGTTCCACCCCACTCATGATTTTATAGACCTCTATCATATCTCCTCTGTCGTCTCTTCTCCAGACTAAAGAGCCCCAACCTACCAAGTCTCTCCTCATACGGGAGCCCTTTCATGCCCGTGATCATTTTTGTTCTCCTGCTCTGTACATTTTCTAGTTCAGCTATGTCTTTTTTGAGATGCGGCGACCAGAACTGCACACAATATTTGAGGTGCAATCATACCATCCTGAGTGGTAGGACTGAAGCGACAGCAGCTGTTACCGCGCCATCATTTCATTCTGAGAACTCGGCACTTAATGTGTCTTGCAGCCGACTTCCTCGATATTTCCGCAATTCCACATTACCTGCTGCCAGCATCTGCAGATACGGCATGTCTGCAGTTTGTGAGCACAAGCAGTTTTATGCTGCCTTCCGCCACTGAGCACGAGTCCCTGACGCACCGTGATGCTGAATAATAGATCATTTAATGAATGAACTTAGGGTGACTAACTGCCTGCTTCAGAGACAGCAGCAGGGGCATAGCCAGCGGGGCGGGGGGCACATTTGCGCCCGTGCCCTGCCCTGGGAGGGGGCCGGCAGTGATCAGAGTTGGCCCCAGGCATATGCGGGAGCCGGGAGCCCTGCTCCCAAGTCCCGGAGAAGTCTCTTGCACCGCCGGCACCACCTTTTTAAACAACTCAGTTGTAGCCCCGCAGCGCTGCTACATGGGTGGGGGACGAGCCCCCCCCCCTCGAAGGTTGCTGCCTTTGTAAACAGAGTTCTTCTTTAAGGGGCTCCTTCCATTCTCACAAATGGGAGAGTGTACCAAGCCTAGAAAGAGGTGGTGTGGTAATTTTCTAACAAAATGACACTACATGCAGGTTGGATCTACAGCCTGGGAGGGGGGTAGCAGGCAGGGGGCAGCCTGGGAGTGGGGGGGGGGG
>QEPC01006817.1:79610-102546 GCA_003113815.1 Sphenodon punctatus
CCAGATCCTTTTCCTGAGTGGTAACTCCTAGCTTAGTACCCAGCATTGTGTACGCATAGTTTGGATTATTTTTCCCTACATGCATCACTTTGCACTTGTCCACATTAAATCTCATTTGCCATTTAGATGCCCAGGCACCCAGTGTCGTAAGATCCCATTGCAGTTCCTCACAGTCTACTCGTGTTTTAACTACCTTGAATAACTTGGTGTCGTCTGCAAATTTCATCACCTCACTCTTAACACCCTTTTCCAGATCATTAATGAATACATTAAACAGAACCGATCCCAATACAGATCCCTGAGGCACACCACTTTTTACATCTTTCCATTGTGAAAACTGACCATTTAGTCCTATCCTTTGCTTTCTATCTTTAACCAGTTTCTGATCCATAGTAAGAGACTATTTCCTATCCCACGACTTTTTAATTTTCTCAAGAGTCTCTCATGAGGGACCTTATCAGATGTTTTCTGGAAATCCAAGTATACTATATATACTGGGACTCCCTTGTCCACATGCTTATTTACACCCTCAAAGAATTTCAACAGGTTAGCGAGGCATGACTTACCTTTACTAAATCCGTGTTGACTCTTCCCCCATTAAGCCATGTTTGTCAACATGCCCTGTAATTCTGTCCTTAATGATTGTTTCCACCCTTTTGCCCGGCACAGACGTCAAGTTTACTGGTCTGTAGCTTCCAGGATCGCTTCTGGATCCCTTTTTAAATATCGGGGTTACATTTGCCACCCTCCAGTCCTCGGGTACAGTGGCAGATTTTAGTGACAGGTTACAAATGACTAACAGTAGGTCTGCGATTTCATATATGAGTTCCTTCAGAACTCTGGGGTGAATGCCATCTGGCCCCTAGTGACTTGTTAGTATTCAGTTTGTCAATTTGCCCTAGAACATCCTCCAATATCACATTGATTTGTAACAGCTCTTCCAATTCCTTGCCCACAAAGCAAGGATGCGGCGTGGTAACTCCCCAAAATCCCCCGCAGTGAAGACCAACACAAAGAACTCATTCAGCTTCTCTGCAATGTCCTTATCCTTCTCTGAGTGCCCCTTTTACTCCCTTGTCATCTAATGGCCCAACTGACTCCCTAGCAGACTTCTTGCTTCTGATGTATTTGAAAAAGTTTTTGTTGGTTGTTTTTGCCTCTTTAGCAAGCCTCCCTTCAAAATCTCTCTTGGCCTGCCTTATTAACACATACGTTGCCAGTGTGTATGCTCTTTCGTATTATTTTCTTAAGGGTCCGCAAATTGGGGAGGACCCCATTGTCTTGTTTTACTGGCGTTTCCTGCCCTTTTTGTGCAGCATTTTCTAGGATACCAAATTCTGCTCTGTGACCAGGCCAATGTAGCACGTGCCTGGGAAAATGATAGGAAGAAAATAGTGGAGGCACATGCTGTGGTGAGGGGAACAAGGACGATGGAGCAGGTGCTTGGGATGTGCTGGGTCAATTGCCCTGTGCAGAGGAATCTGTGGGATTTTCCAGGATGTTGAGTATATGGCTTTGAACCATGTGGTTTTTTTTCTTTCTCAGGTAACTCCAGGCACATTGCCCAGCACCCCAGTCGCCTCCTTCATTGGGATCCCTGACACCCCTCCAGGCTCTGCTTCCCTGGATGCCCCTTTGACCCCAGTCACAGATGATTCACCCCAGAAAAAGATGTTAGGACAGAAAGCAACTCCACCTCCTTCCCCTCTGCTTTCTGAGCTGCTGAAGAAGGGCAGTCTTCTGCCCACAAGCCCCAGGCTGGTATGGAGCTCTCTGCTCACATATACGTGTGCCCTGATGTGAATCTGTGTTCCAATTTTTCTCACCACGAAGGGCCTTACAACCAAACAAATCTTGTAATATCCCAGCTGATGGAAAAGTCCAAGTCTGCCACTAATCATGGAAGAAACAGAGGCATCACCTTTCCTCATGTTTAGGGACCCCCATGTTCACTGCATTGGCAAAAATTGGGAAAGTGTAGTGAACATGAGTCCCTGCTCATGGTGTTAAGAAATAGGGGCCAAGGGAATTAACCGTGTTGGAGGCTGTACCTACCAAGCAGTGAAGGGACTAGCTAGAGGTCTACATGGTTCCCCGTCTTTACTGTCTTTGTGGACAGAACTTTTTTGTCTACCTTTCAGTCCATACCAGTTAGTTTCTAGATTATGAAGGGGTGATAAAGCGAGTGCCCTTATATGCAAGTGGAAGCGAAACAGGTTTGTTTTTCACCTGCACTTGGACCTCAGTGGATCTGTCTACACTAGGTACATTGTTGGGTTTTTTTTAAATCCCACCAATATTAATTTGTTTTTGAAAGCAGCCACATGGCAACTGAATTTCACAGACTATCAGCAAGGGTTTGTGGCATCTTGGACTTGGCTGAGCTGAGCTAGAAGGTGTGGAGGGGAGCCGAGGCAGACACTGCGGGGCAAAGTTCTTGTTATACATGCTTCTCCAATACATGAGCTTCGTATACATCCTCCTTTGGCAGGTTGGAGAAAGTGAAATGGCAGTGGCTTCTGGTCACATGAACAACTCGGGTGTCCTCCTGGAGGTAGGAGTCCTACCAGTGCTGCATGGTGGGGAAATGCAGTCAACACCTAATGCTGTCTCTGCATCCCCTGCTGCTTCAGGTAACTGAAAGAAACTCCCCTTTATTCTCCCTTTAAGTGGCTGAAGTTTGATTATTAGGTTGAGTTGTATGGTGCCATCTTATAGAAATGAGCCATGGGCAGCAAGAGTGTTTGCTTGTTAGGCTCTTTTGAGGGACTTAAAGCAGGGTTTAATGCTTTCTTTAAGGATACAGCATTGGATGGGGCTGTCTCGTCGGTATCTTGCTCCAGAAAGGAACTGCAAAAACACAGAATAACAAATAGGCAAATGGGGTTGGATCATCTGGATCAGTTCATCTAGTCGGGGGTTTTCTCTGTGCCAGTGATCAGCACCAGATGCTCTAGGTTAGGAAGGATAGACTAGTAGAGAAGGCACTGGGCTGGGCAGATATGGATTCAGTTCTTAACTCAGCTGCAAACTTCCTCCATAAACTTGGATGATGATGAACCTATCCTGTGCTTCAGGTTCTGGCTGTGTGAAATGGAGCTCATGTCTTCTTAATGGGCTTTATCCTCAACACACAAATGATTGAGATGCTCAGATACTACGGTAATGGGCCCTATATACGCAGATCAAAAATAAGACTAGACACAAGTATCCCAGGTGGAGTATATCTTGATGGGCAAAAAGGGTGTGTTTTTCAGTTCATTTAGCTTATCATGACTGACAAACATGCTAAAAACAGACTAATGCCTCTGAAGCCACATGGGCTCCATACAGACTCCAGTGCAGCCAGTAAACATAGCTTCAAATCTTAGTCTGTACTTTAAGAGACCTCACCAACCATGTTAAGATAACTTGACTGAGCTAACACCATTGAAAGAAACTGCTTTTGCCCATCAAGCCAGGGCTAGATGGAATAACCTGCCCATACAGGAAGTTTCTTTCCTGCCACTATCGGTCAGTGGATGTCCCATGCTCTGAAGCAGAGCATGCGTGCTTTATCCATTGCAGCTGTGGATGTTCTGTAATAATTATGTAGAACATCTAACTCTGAATCCTACGAGCACAGCCCAAGTGGGCTAGTAAATTCATGCTGGAAATAGGGACTAAATGGAGTGGCAGCTTGGAATCATGAGACAGCTTGCAGAGAGAACTTGTAAAGAGAGATCTCCCATGCCCTAAAGTGACCATTTCTCCTAGTTCAAACCATATGGCTCTATTTGTATCCTGTTTTAGAAGATCTTTAATTTTCAGTGAGCTAAGACTTTGGAAGACCATTTAAAATAAAAAGAAAATCTGCAATTATGGTACCATCTCTGCAAGTATCTACGATTTCGGCAGTGTCCTGGCCAGTGCCTGGTCCTGCCTCAGGTTGCACGTACTAGGGAGCTGTGTACTTCAGTTTAAGATTGCTACCATAACTACCTGGGATCACTGTTCAGCCAGTACCCTGACCACAGGAGTTGGGAAATGGGAGCGCTGTCAGCATGTGAAGAGTCCAGTGGCTGTTTTGTAGAGCTAACCATGGTCATCACTTCTTGCTCATATGCTTTTTCCCTCTTGTACTCTGTTAGGTGCTCCTACTCTTTCCCGGCTTTTAGAAGCTGGCCCTGCACAGTTCACCACGCCTCTTGCTTCCTTCTCTGCTGTTGCCAGCGAACCTCAAGCTAAACTCCTGCCTGCCCCTGTAGAGTCTGTGTCCCAGGCAGCCATTGTCATGATGCCTGCTCTGCCAGCACCACCAGCTGCAACTCCAGAAAGCATAGCTACAGGTGCGTTCCTGCACTGTGCACTCAAGTAGTTGAATCTAGGGGAAGCTCTTCTTTTGCAGCACTTAAATGGACAAGAAGATATGAGCATGGTCTTCTCCCTCCCCTCAGAGCCTAGTGCCCAATTGCAGTCTGATCCAGAAGGATTTGAGGGAAAGCATTAGTCATGTCGATCTGACCCTTGGGTGGTTGAGCTGAGGTTCCCATGTGAGGGTGCCATTGAGGTCTGTTTTAGGTTTCTCAAAGGGGGAGGGGAATTGCCCTAAAACCTGATTCAAAGGGCTTGGTTCTTGCAGGATAGCTAGCAAACCACTCTGCATTCATCTTTATTTGAGGAGCTTGGAATATATTTGATGCTGGCAGGCTTTCATCGGGTAGTCTCAGGGTTGTCACTCTTTTCCCTGTCCAGTGAGCCAGCCTGACACCTGTGTTTCCATGGAGGCAGTTTCTGATCCCCACACGGTGACAGTGTCTATGGATAGCAGCGAAATATCCATGATCTTTGATTCCATCAAGAAGGAGTGCCTAGGTTCTGGGTCTGGTGGTGCTTCAGGAGCTTCTAAAGACCACAGCATGGATGGGAAGGAAGATCTGGATCTGGCTGAAAAGATGGACATTGCTGTTTCCTACACTGGGGAGGAGCTGGACTTTGAGACTGTTGGAGACATTATAGCCATCATTGAGGATAAGGTAAATACTAGAGCTGCCTTTCTCTCCAGGCCCTAGATATATTTCTTCTCGGTTGTTTCTCCCTGAAAAGCAAAGCTAGCTATTGCCTGCTCATTTAAACCATCTCTGCTTGTTTATACTCTCCTTCCATGTGCACGTTGCTAGGCCCTAATTCTTTAATTGGCCTTTACCATTCTGCAGTTTTACTCCATGATGTTCCACCTAAAAGTGGTTTTTGTCAGCACCGAGTTTACATAGGGGACAAGTTCCACATTGGCTCCCATCACTGTATATCTTAGGAGCCCCAGTTCTGCCAAGGAGGCTCCTGGACAGTGAAAGGAAGACACTGTTGTTTAGTGTTGGACAGAGTTAAGAACCTTCTATTGAATACTTTTTAGAGAAACTGAATCCCTTGTTAACAATCTCTGATGTTCTTGGCCTGAAGTGGAAATAACCATAAAGAGAAGCTTTGCAGCCTTCCTGACCTTCCTGTGGTTCTAATTTAATATGGGGCTTTCTTCTCCCTAGCACCCACCCTGGTCTGGCAGCCAGTCCATAAGCACAGGCCTATGTTCGCTGCATCTTCCCCATTGTCACCAATGGGGAAAATGCAGTAAATGTTGGTCCACGTCCATAAGGGACAATCCCAGTGCTCTGGGGAAAACCTGTTAACGGAGTAAGAAAGATACAGCTCTTGTGCTCCCTTATTTTGGTAACGGTATACTTGCCCTTGTGAAGTCAGAGAGATGATCTTCTCTTTTGGCAGCAGGGATGCTGCTCCTCCTGTTTTTGACCATATCCTGTTTTGTTGTGTGTGTCTTTGTGTTAAAGGTAGATGACCATCACGAAGGCTTGGATGTAGCAGCAGTTGAGGCTGCTTGGTCTTTCTGTGAGGAGAATGAAGACCCTCAGACTTTGACGAGCCCATGGGAGCATCCAATCCAAAGGGAACACGAGAAGCAGGCCCAGATCCCCCAAGTAACTGTCACTGTGAAGCAGGAGAGACCAGACTATGAAGAGCCAGAGGCAAAAGGGGTCCGAGATCTTATGAACATTTGGGATCTGGGAACAGAAATCAAGTCAGAACCTGCAGAGCAAGAGCAGGGCCAGTTGGGTACTGAGGAAGCTATTGTGCCGGCCACCAGAACGACTGAAGTCTCTGAATTCAGGAGTCGAGACCCAGAGGAGGAAAAAAGAGCTAGTGGTGGGGACAGTTCTGAAATGAAGATGGAGTCTGCAAAAGGAGAGGAAGCAGCACATAGCACAGTAAAGACAGAGGTAGGGGGCAGGAAAACTACCTGGATCTAATGTGGGGGAGAGTGTTGGGACAGGGGAGAGGAAGGGGCATCAGGTTTGAAGTTGATTTTCCAGTAAGTACATCTGGAACAGAAAATCAACTCTTCCTTGTTGAAGCTTGACCTCTGCTGTGCTAGGTCCCCAAGGAATCCCTTTGTCCAAATAGGCAGTGTTTTGCTGTGTGTGTAGCTAGGTTGTGTATAGTAGTATTGTTGGGTTGCTGCTCTGTAGACCTGATGGAGGTTGTTTTCGTGGGGAGTGAAACGTTTCCACCACCCTCCCCTCCATTCTGCAGGATGCTGATGCAAACAGTTGCATGGATTTCTTTTTTCTCTAGTCCCTACCTGATGAAGAGCTGCCTTCTCCACATGTCCCAAATTCAAGTGAAGACTCTACACAGACTGATGTTCATCACAAATTTGAGCTTTCAGGTAATAACTTAATCAAGCTGAGACAGATTGCAGGAAGCTAGCCAAGTGGACTCTACTAGCATAGTTTGATTTTTTGGATGGGTGGGGGCTATGCAGAATTGGGGAATGGTTAATGGGAGAATGCAATATCTGTGTAAAAGAAAACTACTCCCAAAAGTAAGGATCTTTTTCTTTCCCAGAGTCAATGAAGGAGGAAACTCGAGCTATCTTTGGGAGCCAGATGAAGGTAACTTGTTTATCCTCAAACTTATTGCCACATCAGTTGGTTTCTATTTGTTGTTCTAAACAAGATTTAGTCTTAATAGAGTCAGAATGGTGCAGGATGCCATCTCAGTGCTTCTGCTTTACAGCATCCATATACTGGGAGAGCAAGCTCACATTACCTCACCTGCCCTATGTAGACATAGGGGGAGCCAGGCTGTGTTTGCAACTACAACAGAAGGTGGGTTAGTTGCCAGGGACTCTCCAGACTGTGGAAAGCTTGGTCGGGGGAGAAGTGTGTGTGTGTGAATGTGTAGAATTTTGACACTTGTTAGCTGTAGTTAGTGATTGGGCAATCAAAGATGAGACCCTGTCATCTGTGGAGGCTGACACAGGCACAGTTACTGGCAGCTGCATCTTGGTCATGCTGATTGCTAGAATTTTGATCCTGTATCTCAGGATGTTCAGGGTGAAGAGGATGATGAGGATGGTGCCAGCGAGGCTGCCAGTCTGGAGGAGCCCAAAGAGGAAGATCAGGGTGAGGGGTATCTCTCAGAAATGGACAATGAGCCCCCTGTGAGTGAGAGCGATGATGGCTTCAGTATCCATAATGCACCTTTGCAGTCTCACACGCTGGCTGACTCCATCCCCAGCAGCCCTGCCTCCTCACAGTTGTGAGTATTGGTGAATGTTTCAGCCACCTAGTAGAAATCCCAGATGATGCTGGTGATGGGGTGCAGGACTGTTTTCTGTGTCCTGTTGACTGCATGGACCTGCAGTGTCAGTTGGCTGTGGTCTATGCATTTTTAAGGTCTCCTTTCTCCCTGGATAGCTGTGTAGAGGAGCTATATAGAGTTAGACTTCAGCTGCCAAGAGACAGTCTAGCCTTCATTTCTTGGCTGATATGGAGCAATATGGGCAGGTGCATGGCTAAATGAATACAGCAATCATCCCAGGTCAGGGGTGGCATCTAGTTGCTGAATGTGTGTGCCTGGTCTAGGAGCCTCAGTGTGCCCATCTGACAGACATCCTTCTCTGTGCAGCTCAGTATGCAGTGAGGATCAGGAAGCCATTCAGGCCCAAAAGATATGGAAAAAAGCTATCATGCTAGTTTGGAGAGCAGCAGCCAATCACAGGTGAGTGAACCTGATCCCTGGAACTAGTTTACCTGCTTTAAGCACACACCTCCTCTGTCTTGTCTTAATGCTTGGGAAGTACCTCTCTCCACATTAGGTGATGCCCTGTAAATGTGCAGAAGAGTAAGAAAATGCTCATTGTTTCTGCTGCCTGTGCAGATTGCACTTACACCTTCTGGCATGGTGTTTACTCCATTGTCATTCTTGGGCACTCAAGCTAGAGCCCTGCGTGGGATAGAATTTGGGTCTGAGCATATGCCTGTTGGAACTGAGCTGGCCCTGATGTCCTGGTGCTCTGTAGGAGATGGGGCCTTCTGCCCACTGTGGGGCTTGGGCAGACAAGCACACCCAGCCCAGGTCCGATGGGACCTGTCAGGCCCCATTGCACTGAGGTCGGGCTGCAGCCCTTTAATTGCTCTACCTCCTTCTGTATGCAGGTATGCCAATGTCTTTCTACAGCCTGTTACTGATTATATAGCGCCAGGCTACCACAGTATCGTGCAGAGGTAAGCAAGTCTCATCTCTATCTGATACATGCCTCTGGCTGAGGGAATACCATATGGGGTGGTGAAGGTTTTGCTGGACTCAAAACTAAAACTTCCCTAGAACAAAGAACAGTCCTCTTCTGGACTTGCACCACCTCTTAATACACTCCTTCCAGGTGTGTCTATAATCACAAAACATTTCAAAAACTTGCACCAGACTTTGCAGGAGTACTTCAGTCAGTCTGTCTGCTTCCCTGCCTGTGAGAGTGAGCTCAGTGTTTTGGAAAGGGATTTAATCCCCTCCTGTCTGAACGTAATTTCCTGTGGGGGAGAAAGATGGTCCACACTCACTCGGCTACATAAAGGAGCTGAGCTGTCTCCTTCTATAAGATCTTTACTGAGGGGCTATGCCCATTCCAATCCTGCAGATTGTATAGTGGGAACAGATCACTTGTGCAGGTGCATTTTTAGGTGTGTCTGTCTTGGAAGCTTTGCATCTTACTATTTCTCCTCATACCCCTGGCATACTCCTCCGGCTGGGTAGTTCCACCGCTGACCACCAGGAGGCAGATGAGCTTTTTTCCTCTCTGCGCCTGCGTCACGGTGCTACCCGGCTCCCAGTCCTTCATATGCCTCCGAGACCGTCGGGAGGCTTTTTAGGGATCCCCAGGTCCCTAGGAACAAGGTAGAAATTAAAAAGGATTAAACAACAAAAAAAGGGAAGCCTAGGGAGAAAGGCTTTGGTGGGGCATTGGGGAGGCGATACCGGACCCCGTCTCGGTTCGCCAGACAGGCAAGAAAAATTTAAAAATTAATAGAATCCCCGCCGGCTCCCTCGCACTGCGCCGGGGAGCAGGGGAGGCCGCGATTACTTCCCGGATAGCGGGACCCTCCACCGCGGCACTCCCCCCGCCTCAGGCCGGGACCAATCCGCTTGGCCCCGAGCCAGCTACACTGAGCCCTGCTCTAATCATGACTACCCCTGAGAGGGTACTGTCCCCCACCAATAGTGCAGGAGGAACAGAGGCAGCGGGCTCAGAGCAGGAGCCTCGGGGGGGACCAAAATCCCTCACTGGCTTCTATTGCCAAATCCATGCAGGAGATTATGGGGGCAATAAAAGATCTGGCCCGTTCTAAAAAGAGCGGGAAACGCAAGAGTAGCTTCCCAGTGAAGGGCCCCTCCCCCAAAACACCGAGAGCGGGAAAAGCTCCTCGGCAGGGGAAAAAGTCTGCTAAATCCCCACTAGGGGGAGCTGGACTGCAAGCCTTGATATCCCCTCAGGGCTCTGAGGAGGAGGATTTTCAAGCAGGCAGCAGTAGGAAACATAAACAGCAGTTTCTAGGGGATTCTGTTTCTGAGTCAGACTCTTCCCTGGAGAGCTCTGATCTAGAGGAAGGGGAATGTTCTGACAACCTCCCCACAGACCCCAGAGAGAAAGACAGGCAGTTCCCTAGCCAGTGTAGGGAAGAACTGCTGGGGCATGTTATTAAGACTCTCCAAATCAAAGAGAGAGCCATTAAGGAAGGATCCTCTGATTCAGAGGAAGAGGAAACTAGGGACTATCTGCCATCAGTACACGGCAGGGATCAGGGCTTACCCCTGGATAAAACATTTGAAAAAATTGTGTTGGAGGAATGGAAACACCCTGATAAGTCCCATAAAATGCCCAGAGCACAGGAGAGCCTGTACGCCTTCTCTAGGAGAAAGGAACCTCTCTTCAAAAGCCCCAAAATCGATGCGGCCGCTGCTTCTCTAGCACGCCAGACTGTCTTTCCTACGGAAGGGGACTGCCATCCCCGTGACCCCACTGACAGGGGAGTGGACTCAGCCCTTAAGAGGGCAGCAGACTCCACGGCAGCATCCCTCAAAATTAATATTGTGGCCTCCTATGTGTCTAGAGCATTACTAGCGTGGATGCAAGAGGCACAGGACCCCGAGTTGCCAGAAAAAAGGGCACAAAAGCTCTCCTCCCGCATCTGCATGGCTACTGCCTTTTTAGCAGACGCAACCACCGATGCTCTAACATGGTCAGCCAGGGCTCTGGCAGGAGACATAGCAGCTAGACGCAGGGTTTGGTTAAGATCCTGGCAAGGGGACCCCACGGCCAAGAATCTCCTGACCTCGGCACCCTATACAGGTTCCAAGCTTTTTGGGGTGTGCCTGGAAAAGGTTCTGGAAGAGGCCAATACCAAGGATAAGGCAAAAACCCTCCAACAAGTGACTCCAAAGAGGGTTTTTTTTCGTGGCCAACCTTTCAAATTCAGGGGCTTCGGCGGCACTTCCAGAGGAGCGTTTAACCAAGGCCACAAGGATTTCTCCAGAGGCTTCTCCTTCAGAGGAAGGGGATTCAAAGCGGGGAGATTCGATAGACGTAGGCAGAGAGGTTTTGGGACCAACAACCCCAAGCAAGATGCCTGACTATGCCTCCCCGGAGGTAGGAGGAAGGCTACAACAATTCAAGGAAATCTGGGGAGCCTCAGTCTCAGATGCCTGGGTCCTATCCTGCATTTCGGAGGGATACAAAATAGAGCTGAGACGTACCCCCAGACAACACTTCATACCGTCTCCAGTCTCCAAAAACCCGCAAAAACACGAGGCTATGCTGAAAGAGATCAAGAGATTACACGACTGCAACGCAATCGAAAAGGTACCGGACCAAGACCATTTCTCAGGAATCTATTCCATCATTTTCCTGGTCGCCAAGAAGGGCGGAAAATGGAGAGCGGTACTGGACCTAAAGGCACTAAACAAATATGTAAAACGCCGCAGATTCAAGATGGAAACAGCGACCTCAGTATGTCAGAGCCTACAGAGCGGAGACTGGATGACGTCCTTAGACCTAAGGGAGGCCTATCTCCATGTTCCAATCTGGGGCCCCCACAGAAAATGGATAAGGTTTGCATACAACAAACAACAGTGGCAATTCAGAGCTCTACCATTCGGTCTCTCCTCAGCTCCCAGGTCTTTCACAAAGATCCTGGCCCCTCTGATAGCCAACCTACGCAGCAGGGGAATACATATTTACGCATACCTCGACGATCTCCTGATCAGGGGCAGCTCTCCCGACAGGGTGAAGAAACATCTCAACCTAGTCATTCTCTACTTAGAGAAACACGGATTCCTCATAAACAGAGAAAAGAGTCACCTGACCCCAACACAGAAGTTGGAACATCTAGGAATCCTAATAGATACCTCCTTAGACCGCGCATTCGTCCCAGTCGACAGGAGGGAAAAGATACATCGACTAATCCACCTCCTCAGAGGTCGGAGCCGCATGAGACTCAAACCCCTAGCGACCCTGCTAGGCCTCTTAGTATCCTGCATAGGACAGGTAACATGGGGTCGCTTCAACCTTCGCCCCTTACAGAGGCGGCTCAGGGGTTTGCAAAGAGAGCTCACATTAGGTCTCAATCCGTGGGTCCCCATTCCACAGGACTTAAAAGACTCGATGTCCTGGTGGTTAGAGCCAAAAACATTCCTAGAAGGGGTACCTCTCTCAGAACCAGCGAGGGTAGTAGTAACGACGGACGCCAGCCTCATGGGCTGGGGAGCTCACTCAGGATCCCACACGACTCAGGGCCTCTGGTCCCAGAGGGATGCGACGAAGAGGATAAACGTTCTCGAGCTGAAGGCCATCCGACTGGCTCTTCAACACCTCTATCCGACCTTTGTCTCGCAACACCTCCTGGTATATACGGACAACGTGGCGGCAAAGGCCTACGTCAATCACCAGGGGGGATCGAGATCGAGGGAGTTGCATCGAGAAGCGACCAGGTTATTTTCATGGGCTCAACTACACCTAGCCTCGATAAAAGCCCTCCACATCAAGGGACAGGAGAACACACGTGCAGACTATCTGAGCCGACAGACACTCGACCCACACGAATGGTCGCTAGACAGATCTGTGTTCCAACATCTAGTGAGCTGGGTGGGCCTTCCACTGATGGACCTGTTCGCCACCAGGGAAAACTCGCAAGTTCCCCGCTTCATCTCCCGCACTCGATGCCGAGAAGCGGAAGGGACCGACGCACTAAACAGTCCATGGCCCAAGGGGCTATTATACGCCTTTCCACCCATCCCACTAATCCAGAAGACTTTATCCAAAGCAATCAGAGACAACGCACATCTCTTACTGATAACTCCATGGTGGCCCAGGAGGCCATGGTTTTCAGAACTAATCGAAAGAAGCAACGCGCAGTACCAAAGACTACCCATCATTCCATCCCTACTTACACAGGGACCGATAGCTTGCTCAGAGATTCAAACGTTAAATCTGACTGCGTGGAACTTGAACGATCCGCACTGAGAGCGAGGGGTTATTCAGAAGCTGTCCTGAACACAATTCAACTGTCCAGAAGACCCGCCACCAGGCGAAGCTATAGAGCCACATGGAAGACTTTTGCAGCGTGGTCTAGTCAACGGAACCAAGATCCAACCGAAGCAGGGGTAGTGCAAGTTCTTGAATTCTTGCAAATGGGAGTAGATAAGGGTCTTAGGGCAAACACTCTGGCCAGACAGGCAGCGGCCATAGACTCAGTGCTTAGATCCGTAACCAACAGAATAGTCTCCACACACAAGAACTTTAGGAGGTTCTTGAGGACTGCAAGGAATTTAGCTCCCCCGGTAGTACACAGTACCATCTTGGGACCTCAATCTCGTTCTAGAGGCACTTATCAAGCCTCCATTCGAGCCTCTAAAACAGATTTCACTATTTTTTAACGTTAAAGGCTATTTTTCTTGTAGCGGTCACATCAGCAAGAAGGGTGTCAGAACTGGGAGCTCTCTCCATGGAGGAAAACTTCTGTATTTTTAAGAAGGAATCAGTCACCCTAAGGCTCGACGAAGCCTTTTTACCTAAGGTAAATTCTCTTTTCCATAGGGCACAAGAGGTCATCTTGCCATCTCTTTGCCCCAGACCAACACATCCCAAAGAGAGAGCCTGGCATAAGCTGGATGTCAGAAGGGCCTTAAAAATATACCTAGATAGAACCAAAGGATTTAGGCAATCCACAGCCTTATTTGTAAACATCAGAAAGAGCCAACAGGGTCATAAAGCCACAAAGACCTTAATTTCAGAGTGGCTAAAACTAAGCATAACTGAGGCTTACAAGGCAAAGGGTAGGATGCCCCCCCCTTCAAATCTGGGCTCATTCTGTAAGAAGCGCAGCCACTTCTTACGCTTTCAAAGCAAAGGCCTCGTACGAAGAGATATGCAGGGCAGCCACGAGGGCGTCTATACATACCTTCGTTAGGCATTACAAAATTAATACCTTCCAATCTGCAGAAGCTGCCTTTGGCAGAAGGGTACTGCAGGTTGTACTGGACACCCCCAGTGCTACTAGCTCCCTTAAATTGGGACACTTGCTTGGGTACGTCCCAGTCGGAGGAGTATGCCTGGGGTATGAGGAGAAAGGAGAATTGGTTACCTACCTTCGGTGAATTCCTTTCTCTCATATACCTGCATACTCCTCCACCCCTCCCTGCCAAGCAGCAACATGATTAGCAGGGGGTGTGGGACCAGTATCCACAAACGGTCTAGTCTTTTACCAGAGACCTGCTTCATAGTTAAATAAGTTCATTAATGATTATTAGTTGTTATAAGGTTGTTGAGTTATAATCCCTAGATAGAATGAGAGTTCAGCTTGCAACGGACTGGCTCTGGAGCTGGGTAGCACCGTGACGCAGGCGCAGAGAGGAAAAAAGCTCATCTGCCTCCTGGCGGTCAGCGGTGGAACTACCCAGCCGGAGGAGTATGCAGGGATATGAGAGAAAGGAATTCACCGAAGGTAGGTAACCAATTCTCCTTTCCCTGCCTGAGTTGCTAGAACTATATGCTCGGCGGCTCTGTTCTACCATGTTGGTGCTAGACTGGATTCCTGGAATAGACAACGCTTGTGGGAAATAGCTGGTGTTAAAGAGTTGTTCCTGTTGCTGCTTCTGACTGCTTTTCATTTACAGGCCAATGGATTTATCAACCATTAAGAAAAACATTGAAAATGGGCTGATCAGGACCACAGCAGAGTTCCAGCGTGATATCATGCTGATGTTCCAGAATGCTGTTATGTACAACAGCTCTGACCATGATGTGTACCACATGGCTGTGGAGATGCAACGAGATGTCCTAGAACAGATCCAGGTAATGGAATTAAGTTGAGGCACAGCACAGGACAGAATTTACGCTTTGGTAGGGACAGGAGGTGCTGGCAGATTGAAGAAGAGACTTTTCTTTGTGTCATTTGGAATTTCTTACTGACTAGGATGTGTCAGCCCAACAGGGATCAAAACTAGTTCACCAAGTTCATTCGGATGATGTGTGGTTCCCAAGGGCAAGTAGGTGAACTTGAGTCAAGAAACAAGCCAAAAATTGAAACTGCCTTTGACCTTATTTCCCAAGCTTCTAGGGTAACACCACCAACTGAGCATGTTACATTTGAGAATCGTAACTTCTGTTTGGTTTTCATACAGCAATTCCTGGCCACTCAACTGATCATGCAGACATCTGAGTCTGGGATCAGTGCAAAGAGTCTGAGTGGACGAGATTCCACTCGGAAACAAGATGCTTCGGAGAAGGTAAGTGCACTGGGCTATGAGCAAAGGGATCCTTTGGGCCCCTTGCAGATGGACTTTAACTGGAAGAATCTACAAAAGCTGCAGGAGAGGTTCCTCCAGTTGTGAGGGGAAGTGTAGCTCTGAAATATTTCAGTGGGAAATATCTCTGGGAACTTAACTTTTGGTTTGAATTCAGCTGGGGCTCCTGTTAGGCTCACCTAGCAGCTTTCCTTCTCTACTAGTATCTGTTTGAACCTTGAAGCCAAGGATTGCTGCCTCACAGAGCATTGAGGTTAAAGACTTTGGAAATGAAAAGATACTCCGGGGATAGCACTGGGTAGTCCAAGTGATTCAATCATTTCTAGCCATATCTATGAGTCTGTCTTCTGTCTGAAACGGGGCAGAGAACTATATCCACCATTTTTATTTAGCCCAATGTTTGTTTTATGTATGTTTGTAATTCTCTAAATAGATGTATAGTCCTGATTGCAAAATTAACTGTCTGGCAGCTGGTGCATGGTAGTATCCTGCCAAGTATCCATATAATTACTATGGGAAAGTGGACGCTTGCCCTGTGCATATTTGGGAAGTGTTGTGTCTAATCTGGGTGAACTTTGTCCTAGAGGTTTTGCTGTTGCCTGATCTATCTCTGATAGTAACCTCCTTTTGCGCTAGTTCTTCTGGGTTCAGACTGTGTGAGAACAGAACCTTGTGGGAGCAGATGTAAAGATGTTTGTGGGTGATGGGGATTGGGGTGCCTCTGTGTAGAGGTGATGTGGTTTTTCTGTAGAATCTGATTACTGCTTGTTTGGCCTTTAACAGGACAGTGTCCCCATGGGCTCCCCTGCCTTCCTCCTCTCTCTCTTTGTAAGTATTAAATGATTACAGTAGACAACTGTAGGAAGAGCACTCTGTGTCTGGGAGAGCATAGCCCAATAACATTGTTGTAGTGCATTCAGTGACTTGCACATCACAAGAAACATCTCTATTCCATTGTAACCATGGAAGATGTTAAAGATTCTGCTGCAGGGGAAGGGACTTTTACTATGTCTTCTGGTTCTAGCATTTTTATCTGACCTTCCCTTCCAGAATTTCTTGGCTTATTGTGGTGAGCTGATACATGACTTGAATCTGAGAGGCCCAGGTTTAAATCCCAGCTTGACCATGACCTCGCCAAGTGGCTTTGGACGAGCCTTATTTGCAAAATGGAAATCTATAATAATGTTTTTCCTACCTCACAAGGATGCTCTGAGGCTTAATGAGGCAATGATAACTTTACTATCTCACACTTAGTGGTATATAGGAGAAACCCTCCTATCCTGACACCTTGGATGACAGATTGTGAGGGCTGGAGATTCCTACTTATTTCTGGACATGCTCAATCCCCTGCTGTTTACATGAGGAACATAAAACATGTCTGGAATAAGGAAGGAGCTGGATGAAGAAAGTTTTTCTGCAAGTTCCAAGTAAACAAGGAAGCCAGTTGCATGCACCAGCTATAGTTTCTCATGTGCTTGAGGCATCTGTTCTGCTTAATTGGCAGCCCCTTCTTTCCCTCCAAGAACTAAGTGTATCCAGGACAGTGTCTATGGTGGAAAAAAAGACTACAGGACTGTGACACTTCTATTCCCTTCATGGATTGGGAAAGCAGCCAAGTTCCCACCTAGATAATCCTATTGCTCTGCCAAGGAAGTGTCTGGAAAAGCTCTTCCTCTTGCTTGAGAGCCTGGGTTCAGGAGAAGGGGAACAGGGATTATTTTTTTCTAACAGTTATCTGTTAAAGACAAAGTGTGTCAGGAAAGGCAGCAAGACAGCCAGAAGAATAGGGCAGCAGATGGAAAGAAGTCCTCTAACCACCCTGAACTTGTTGAGAGCATCTATGAGGAGAAGCTAGGGAGCTAGTGCCAGGGTCATTCTGCTGGAGGAACACTGCCCATAGGGATCAGCAGTTGATCAGGTATGTTAGCCAGCTTCCACTGACCTGTAACATTTCACTTAAGAAAAAGCTGTCCTTTGGCCCCAGAAGAGTCTTTCTGGGAAACATGTCTGTCCTTCTCCACTTCTCCCCTCTCAACAGGCCTTGAAGTCTCAGAGGGTCCTAAAGGGAATTCTCTATTAGACCCACAGTGACCTTGTTGGGCGGGGGGGTGTCTCCTTGACCTTTTATAGCAGCCCACAGTACAATCTTCTCTCCTCGTAAGGAGATAGGAAGGAAAACGGAGTCCCCAGATCCCGGGAAAGAGAATGCTGTCCTCTTCACTTCACCCTTGCTAATACTGGTCCTTTCCCTTTTGTTTCATCATGATTAGGATGGGGGAACCAGAGGGCGGCGTTGTGCCATTGAAGCCGACATGAAGATTAAGAAATGAAGCTTCAGTCAGGAAGCAAGACCCAGTTTTCAGCATCTGGAGTCCAAGGGCCAAGCAACTTGCCCTCTCAGCTTAGACGAAGGAGAAAGTGGCAATGAAGGAGAGTCCACAACTGGATCATTCTGCCTTGCTGGTCCATCCCATCTGGAAAGCATTGTCCTCTGGAATGTCTAACCAGGGGAAGACCCAGAAAGAGAAAAGTAGTCCTGCTGCCTGTTGTAGGGCGGCAGTCTTGGACCATGTTAGTGTCCTGGTGTTAGCTAGCAAACTGTGGCTAGTGTGTACTTTAATGTGAAGTGTACAGATTTTTTTATTAGTGGAGTGTAAATGTGTATAATAAACTCTGGGAAGAGTCCATTGTGTAGGGGAGTGTGTACTGTGCTGACTGTATGCATTTCCCCCTCTTGGGGTTAATCAAATTTATGTGTAATCGTTTGCATAGCAAACTTCATACTTGTGGACCAAAATGTGTGTACTAGGTGTAGGTACAGAGCACCAATTGCCAAATTGCAGCAATCTCTAGATGCAAAAGAAGCATTTTTTCCTAGTAGTTGGGGAAAGAAAAATATGGCTGAGGGCAGTAGGACAGGACGTTGGTCTGGCCCATCCTGTCCTGGAATGTCTTCCTATGGAAAGACCTAGGAGAAGGAGAGTCAGACAGAGTACCAAGGAATCTGTAACTCATGAGGCATTAACATTAACGCTGAGGTTCTGTCCTTGGAGATACCCATGTACAAACCTTATTTTTCTTTGGAAGGTTGAACAGGTAAGTTAGCTATAAATTTTGCCACTCATGGCTGTAGGGCTTTAAATAAAGTTTGGCTTTACCCTGTCCTCTGCTAGAAAGACCTCTTCACGTATTTGTAATTCTCTCTTCCCTATCCTGCTTGTAGTCTAGACCATAGATTGCTGTTTTGGTCTTGAACGTAAAGGATGTAGACAGAGTAGGTCGATTTATGAGTAACTTGAGGGAAATGGAGCAATAAGTAACCAACATGGATTTAAGAACAGATCATGCCAAACCAATCTTCGTTCCTTTTTTTGACAAGGTAACTAACTTAGTAAACAAGGGGAATGCAGTAGACGTCATATCTTGATTTCAGTAAGGCCTCTGTCATAGGCTCTCACGACGTTCTCCTAAGTAAGCTAGAGAAACGTGGGCTGGATAAAATTACCAAGACAAAAAACCTTTGGTTTAAGAAGCTTGTTAAAGCAGCATTACAAATTATACTCAGGGACCCGAGCTGACTGCACCAAAAAAGTTTAAATTCTGCAACCAGTGAAGCCAAATTCTGCAAATTCACGGCGAGCATTAATATTTGCATAATTACTTGATTTGCATAACTATGCATGCTGGGAAGCAAATTTGCAATAGGTTTGACATAGAATCACAACTTTGCTAATCAAACACAACTCAAATCCTCTGGAATTTCAGTACCTCTCTGACGCAAACATAGGGCCTTCAGACCCCACCCACACACAATTCATCTCCCAGGGGCCTGTTTACCCTCGGGTCATGGTCAGGATTGGCAGATTCTGCGAGGATTGGCTGATTCTGCAAAAATCACTGCAAATCGTAGCAACGCAGTCAACTCGGGTCCCTGATTATACTCAAACGTTAACATGACCATAAATTGTATGTTAAGGCAACTTTATTAAATATCAGACCAGTCTATACGTTTCTTTCTCCCTCAGCTCCCTGCTTGGCTCTCCTCAGCTTGGGGTGTGTCCTGCTTCAGGTACTCAGAAGACAGACCTCAAATATTCAGATTTGTGGGCGGCTCAAGTGCGGGACACTCCCCACCTCTCCAGTTTGAGTTCTCCCTTCGGAGATACCAGAAGCAGACTTCGCTCCCTGGAGGGGTTTTTTAGGGAGCTATTTTTGTTCTTGTATTTGTTTTATTACTTTAATTTTCTTTTACTAAGTTTTAAGGGTTTGCTCGCTCCCCTTCCCTCGGAGAGGGCGCTGGGTTGAGCTGAGCCGACAGAAGGAGCCTGCTTGCCCCCTCCTCTCCCCGAAGGGGATCAGGAGGTCCAGCCGCTGCCCACAGCAGGCACCGCCGCTGCTAGCCACCCATCACCTGGGTCTGGTGTGGTGCAGCTTGAAACGCTGGCGAGAGGGTAAGTACCCAGCTTCCCCTCTCCCCTTCCCCACCAAGGGCATGGGGCCAAAGGTCTGACTCTGGGACTCCAGCTTTTCCCCCCCCCGGAGGGGGGGCTCTCCAGGGGTTGTTTGGGGCCAGAGACAGAACCCCTCGCCATCCTCCCTTCGCTTTCATTAGCCGGGCAGTTTCCCCCACCAGGGAGGCTCTCTAGGAGTCTTTGGGAGCCCGGGACGTGGCCCACTCGCTACTGGGCCGAGCGGTTTCCCCAGGGTTTTGTGAATGCCCGGGATGTCGTGTCCACTATCTCCCGCCTCCCCGCCCACTCCCTGAACCCTGCTCTGGCACGGGGGAGGGATGTGGCAGCGGGGGGCGGTTCCGCTGCGGAGCTCCGGACCTAGGGAGGAGCTGGATGAGGAAACGGCCGGAAGCTGCCGAAGCCTGCGGTGCTGGCCTTTTTGTACCTGGCGGGGCCCATGATGGGTGGGGCAGCCCGAGAGCAGATGTGATTGCGCCGAGGACCCCCCCAAGCTGCTGCAATGCGCTCCACACCGGGGCCAGGTCAGGCGGAAACAGAGGGCAAGTAGCCCCAGCCCACTCATTCCTGCCCCCCCCCGGCAGGGTCTGTCTCCTGCACCTGCGGGAGGGTACCCCACAGGAAGTCTCGCTGTAAGGTGCCTACGGACGCCGCCATTCTTCAAAGGGCCATGCGGCCCCTACGGGCGCAGCCATTTTGATCCTGTCATGTGGGGACATGGGCACCGCCATTTTGACGTCATCACATGGGCGGCGCCATCTTGAATTCACCACGTGACTTGTCACATGGGCACTGCCATTTTGAATTGATCCATGGGCGCCGCCATTTTGGCTTTGTCACGTGGTCGTCACCATCTTTAAAAAAAAATAATTAAAAAGGGAAAGAAAACTTACTATTCCTATCTGGCTTCTAGAGAGATGGCAACCACAAGGGTGCAGTGGGCGAGGGAGCAGGAACCCGGCCAGCAGGCAACAGCAGCGCAAGGCATCTCAGCCCAGGAGGAGTGCACCTCCCCGGAGCAGAGCCCACCCCACCTAACACCAGAGCGTCTGGTTCATCCCTCTCAGACCGGAGAATCGGACCTGCTCAGCTCAATTGCAGCAGCAATCGGCATGCTCGGTGTCCAGATGGGTAACATCAGCTCGCAAATCGCACAACCGGGAAAGTTCAAAGGACGTTCCAGGTATGCCAGCAGTCAGCAGTGAGGGTTCGCCTGCCAGAGGCAGACTACCTGTCCCTGCAGTCTTCCCCAGCAGAATCAGGCTTGGACTCGAATAGCGGGGAGGCCTCCAACATCGAGCTGGTCAGACTCCTGAAACGCAAGGGATACAAAATCAAGGAACCGAGAATGAGCGGCAGCAGGTTCAAGAGGTCCAAGCACGCGCGATCACCGCCCGAGGCATCAGAGAGTCTTCGGCGGAAGAAGGGGAATGGTCTGAGAGTGGCGAGTCTTCAGGCGAAGAGGAACAGAAGTTGTTCAACCTGGCATCACTCAACAAGATCATTGTGAGGATTGCTGACACGCTTGGCCTAACCCCAGCAGAGGAGGCCCCCACAGCAGGGGAGCGCGACGCAAGAAGGAACCTGCTCCTGAAGCCCAAGAAGTCGCCCACCTGCCTACCACTACCTCCCACGTTTGAGACTGTCATCAAATCAGCCTGGGAACACCTACTAAGGAGAGGAGGCTCCTGAAAATGGCCAAAAAGCCTCTATCCCTTCCCAGAGGAGAAGACCTCGCTGTTTGCCCTCCCCTGAGTCGACCCGGCAGCAACCGCCCTCGCCAGAGACTCGGCAGCCCCCCCGTGGGGAGATCCACTGCCCAAAAACCAGACTGATAGGGCGGTGGAGGCCTCAGCGATGGCCATTGCCTTTGCCGCGAGAGCAATCCTGAACTGGGCGGAGGAGGCGAGAGACCCCGAGTTACACCCCCGAGAACAGGCTACTAGGATGGACAGGATCGTCTCAGCGGCATCCTATATTGCGGACGTCTCCATAGACTCGGGGGGCCAGCTCTCAGGCAGCAGCTACTAACGTGGTGGCCAGATGGTGGCTATGGCTCTGCACGTGAAAAGCGGACCCAGCATCAAAGACCACCCTGATCTTGGACCTGCTCGAAGGGGGCAAGCTTTTCGGCCCTACGTTCGACAAAATGCTGGAGGAAATGGCAGAGAAGAAGAAGAAAAAGGCCCTCACACCAAATATGGACAAAAGGAGAAACAGGGAGGGCTCCTTTCGCTCCCAGCGTCAGAAACAAGGATACTCGAGGGGAGCCACCCGCCAGTACTGTTCCAAGGATAAGTGCCTTTGTCATGGTCTGACCGTTACCTCCTTAAGGCATGCATCCTAGCGCGTGTTCGCCCCCAACAGGGTGCAGGACCTATTAGATCGGTCTGCCCCAGGAGACTTATGGAACCGGATCGGTTCCAGAATGCTCTGGGGCAGTTTCCCCTGGACCTTGACACCCGCTCTGTTGATCTCGTAGCCTTCTGGAACACCTTGTTGGCTGAGACCATTGACAGAGTGGTTCCCAGGCGTCCGCTGCCCTCCCGAGTCTCCTGCAGGTCTCCTTGGTTTACTGAGGGCCTGCGGTGTTTGAAGCGGGAGAGCAGGTGGTTAGAGCGACGGTGGCGCCAGACTCGCAACCAGTATGATAGATCACAGCATAAGAACAGTAGTTCTTTTCTGCCCTTATTGCATCTGCAAAGTCACATCCAGCGGAGCTTTTCTGGGTGGTGAAAGGCTTGATCAGTCCTGCCTGCCTCCACTTGGACCTGGAGCAATCCAGTGACCACTGTGACCGATTTATCGAGTACTTTGTAGATAAGATCGCTTGCATCCGCCATGATTTTGGTACCACAGTTATTGCAGAGGATCATCTTGGGACTATGGATGCCCCCTCCTGTCCTGTTTTGTGGGATCGGTTTCAGATGGTGGTATCTGCCAATGTGGAGTCCTTGTTGGGATCTGTTTGTGCCACTACTTGTGAGCACGATCCATGCCCATCCTGGCTGGTGAAAGCTAGCCAGGAGACATTACGGCCGTTGCTGACTGGGGTGCTTAGTGCCTCCCTTCGGGAGGGCAGGGTGCCTGACTGCCTAAAGGAGGCTATGGTTAGACCCTTGCTCAAGAAACCGTCTCTTGATGTTGATGCTCCTGCCAGTTATCGGCCGGTCTCTAACCTTCCCTTTTTAGGAAGCACCGGATCAGGTTCAAGGTGCTGGTTTTAACCTTTAAAGACCTTCACGGCCTGGGCCCTGCTTATCTGCGGGACCGCCTCACTCCCCATGTGCCCGTGCGACCCTTGAAATTGTCCATGGGAGCCTTTTTGGAGGTTC
>QEPC01006817.1:112809-133166 GCA_003113815.1 Sphenodon punctatus
CCCCCCCCCCAAAACCTCAAATACTACTTGAAATCCAGGAGCTTCTCTCCAAAGGGGCTATCGAAGAGGTACCTCGGTCTCAGCAGAACTCTGTGTTCTACTGCAACTATTTCCTCATCCCCAAAAAGGACGAAGGCTTTAGGCCCATACTCGACCTTCGCCATCTAAACAAGTATATCCGAAAGTTTAGATTTTGTATGACCTCCCTTCCCATCATTTATCTGGGCCTTCAAGAAGGAGATTGAATGGCCTCCCTTGACCTTAAAGACGCCTACTTTCATATTTCCATAAAGGCACCTCATCGATGCTACTTACGTTTTCTCGTAGGAAATCGTCATTTCCAGTATTCTGTACTCCCCTTCAGCCTGTCTACAGCCCCCAGAGTATTCACAAAATGCGTGGCAGTGGTCGCCGCCCACCTCAGAACTCTGGGGATACGAGTGTTCCCTTATTTGAACGATTGGCTGTTTGTGGCCCCATCCCCTCACACGTTAACGAGCCAGCTCAACTTGGCACTAAAGACCCTGCAGGATCTGGGGTTTATCATAAACCACAAGAAGTCTCACCTCACCCCTACGCAACGACTTCAGTTTAGAGAGGCCATCCTTGACACCACCCTTTCCAGAGCATTCTTACCCAGCAACAGGTTCCAAGACCTGCTGGCAACCATCTTCCCCCTTCAGACGAAACCCAGAAGACCGGTACGATTCTTCCTCCGTCTCCAAGGCCTGATGGCAGCCACCACTGCAGTGACCCCTTACGCTCGTCTCCACTTCAGAACCCTACAGCAATGGCTCGCAAGAGTCTACGACCCCACTTGCCTTCCTCTCTCCATACACATCACCATCCCACAAGAAGTATATCACGACCTCATTTGGTGGACTTCCTCCCGAAACGTACTCATTGGCATGCCCTTCAACCCTCCTGTGATGCACGTCTCACTCACGACAGACGTGTCACTCACAGGATGGGGGGCACACATCAACGAACTCGCTGTCCATGGTCTCTGGTCCCAAGAGGAGAAGCGCATGCACATCAACCTATTAGAGTTGCGCGCCGTCAGATGGGCACTTGCTGCTCTCCTCAACATCGTCAAAAATCACAACGTTCTAGTCCTTACAGACAACACCACAGCAATGTGGTATATCAACAAGCAGGGAGGCGCAAGATCTACCCATCTCTCCCTAGAGGCTCAGACCATCTGGACGTGGTGTATCCATCAAAATATCCACCTTCACGCTGTCCACCTAGCGGGGCAGGGCAACTCCCTAACAGACCTGCTCAGCCGCATATCCTCCGACCAACACGAATGGACCCTCAACGACCAAGTCCTTTCAGAGATCTTTCATCTGAGGGGCACCCCCACCACCGATCTTTTCGCCTCACAAGAAAATGCGAAACTTCCTCAGTTTTGCAGCAGGGCAGGACACGCTCCGAAGTCGATCTCCGACGCCTTCACCATTTCCTGGAGCGGGCCCTTGCTATATGCCTTTCCTCCCATCCCTCTCCTGTACAGGGTTCTGCACAAGATCCAGATGGACCGGGCGCACGTCATCCTAATAGCCCCAGCGTGGCCCCGCCAGCCCTGGTACCAAACTCTCCGAACCATCGCCATCAACGCTGTCGATCTACCTCTCCTTCCCAATCTCCTCTCCAAGGACCAGGGGTCGGTCCTCCACCACGACCTACAGTCGCTCCACCTCTTCACCTGGCTGATCAAGTTTTAGTACAGGATGCCACCCCCCCCCGAGGTGGCTAGAATCCTACTTAACTCCCATCGACCCGGGCCTGTTACTCTGCAAAATAGAAACGTTTCATGTCTTGGTGTGCGACCTTACCCTGTGAACTGCACAATTTGTCTATGAACCACGTTTTCAGATACCTTCTACACCTCCAAGGTTTGGGCCTCTCTATCTCTTCTCTTAAAGTACACCTCGCCGCGCTCTCCTCTCGCCTCTCTCCTTCGGGCACAGAGACATTATTCTCTCACCCCCTCATGAAGACCTTCTGGAGGGGACTAGTCAACTCCTTCCCTCCCACCGCCCCACCTACACAACTGTGGGACTTAAATCTCGTCCTCACCAAGTTGATGGGTTCTCCCTTTGAGCCTATGGCATCCTCGTCTCTGGAGAACCTCTCTATCAAAACAGCTTTCTTACTGGCTATCACATCCGCTAGGAGGGTCTCTGAACTAGCTGCGCTTCAGGCCTCCCCTCCTTACACCGTTTCCCACCTCGATCGAGTAGATCTCAGAACAGACCCTTCATTTGTCCCTAAGGTTGTCTCCCCTTTTCACCTCAACCAGACCATCTCCTTGCCTGTATTTTTTCCTAGACCGCACTCTTCCCCTATGGACACAGCTTTCCATACACTTGACGTCAAACGAGAGCTCTCATTCTACCTTTCCCACACTCGCCCTTTCAGAGCTTCGGACACTCTTTTCATTTCCTACGGTGGACAACGTATCTGAGTGAAACTCACGTCCCAGAGACTCTCTAAGTGGGTTTTGCTCTGTATAAACAGATGCTATGAGCAAGCTGGCAAGCTTCCTCCTGCACATCTTCGTGCTCATTCTACCAGAGCAGTTGCTTCTTCTATCGCCTACTCCGTTGGAGTTCCAATACAGAACATCTGTAAAGCAGCCACGTGGGCCTCTGTGCACACTTTCACCAAGCACTACTTGTTGGACTTGGCCACAACGTCAGATTCCGGCCTTGGCAGGGCAGTATTGCAATCCATCCTTCCTTCACCTCCTTGACTCCCTCCACCAGAGGTAGGTTTTTTCTCTCTGCTTTTCACTCTCCCATTAGTGAGAATCACGGAGATCCTCAAAGAAGAAATAGAGGTTACTTGCCAGTAACTCTGTTCTTCGAGCGAGCTCCGCGAATCCTCACGATCCGCCCAGCCTTCCCCTCTGTCTCGGAGGTACCTGTCGGTCTTCCCGGCATGGGTTTGGAAGGAACTGAGGCGGCGTGGGCTCCGCCCCCCCCTTATAGCCGCCTGCTCGCGTGCAAACTGGAGCCCGTGCTTTCGTGCAGGAGGGGGAGGGAGGACGGGCGGAGCCCTCACCTTATTCTAGTTTTTCCCAGGACTTTTCTGCCTGGAAACTGCTGACGAGGTTTTTCTGTACCGGCGGAGCAGGAAGTGAATCCCATTAGTGAGAATTCACGGAGCTCTCTCGAAGAACAGAGGTACTGGTAAGTAACCTCTATTTTTGAGAATGTGGCCCTTTTTACATGGGCCTCTCCCACCCATAAACATGCAGATTTCTGCGTGTTCATGGGTGGGGGAGCCCTGTGTGAACGACACAGCAGGCGTGCCCGCAGTGACTGGGGGTGCATATGCATGCCCACCTAATACGTCCCCACGCACGGAGCAACCAGGAAAACTGCAGTTGCTCTGTCGGTGCGGATGAGTGTGGGGGGGTGAGTGGGGATGCGTATCCGGCCGCGTGCATGCCCCGCCCATGCACCGGCATGCCCACGGACCCACCACCCAGCAGAGCCGTGTAAAAACAGCCTATGAGGAGCCACTCGAAGAACACAGAAGGTTGCTGCCTTGTAAACAAGGTTCTTCGAGATGGCTCCACAACATCCAACCTTCCAGCCCTGTATGGAATTTTATTATATTCCTAAAAAGGCTTGGAAGGTACTGTCCTTTTGAGGGGGAGAGTGGTTTTTATACTAGAGGAGCTCGAGACCATCATGTGGTCTATTATTTGAATATGGTGAGCATGCACAACCCAGTTGTGAGAATGTTGGGAACCATCTTAAAGAACCACCTTTACAAGGCAACAACCTTCTGATCACTCACATGGGGAGGAGTTGTTTGTAAACCAAACAGCTTTATCTCCCAGTCCAATTGGTGTCCTGCTGCTGCAGCAGCACTACTAGCAGGCAGAGGCAGATGAGGGATGGGGACCCCCCACCTTTAACCCCCACCCCGCCCCTGGACTCCCCTTCATTGTAATCACAGAACACATGTATTGCTGGAGGAAAGCTAGAATGGTCGCCAACCAGATGTTTTTGCTCTACTGACTCCCATTGAACAGCATAGGCAGTGTTCACTGAGAGTTGGCTACCCCCTTAACTATAGGGCCACAACCATGGACCTATAATTACCATTAGGTGGGTTCGCATTTGGCTGAAAAGCTGCACTTGAGTAATAATTAATAGAATGGCATCAAATTGAGAAGATATATCAAGTGCTATTCTGCAGGGGCGTGTCCTGGGTCCAGTCCCTTTCATTAATGATTTGGAAGAGTGTGTGGCGTACTCATCAAATTTGCAGATGGCACAAAACGTGGAGGAGTTGCAAATACTTTGGAGGATAGGATTAGAATACAAGGTGATTTAGATAAACTCAAGAGCTGGGCTGAAAGAAACAAAATAAGATTTAACAAAGATAAATGCAAAGTACTACACACAGAAGCAAAAATAAGCAAACAGAAGCACAAATATAAAGCTGGGAAAAGCTGTTTAGGCAGTAGACCTAGAAAGAAAATTCTGGCAGTTGCAGTGGGTCATAAACTGACCATGAGTCAACAATGCAATTCTGTTCTCCCCTTCATTTCCCCCTCTCCTTCCCCCCATGCCATAATGTCAAAGACATGAACAGGGACATCATTTCCAAGACAGGAAAGGTTGTGATGCCATTTTACTTGATACTGGTGAGATCTCACTTGTAATATTGAGGTGTGGTGCCCCAAACCAAATGCAAGAAGGTGTGGGCAACCTGGAAGAAAATTAAGAGAAAAGCAACTAAAATTATAAACAGGCTGGAAGACAAGCTATATAAGGAAAGGCTGAAAACTGGGTTTGTTTAGCCTACAGAAAAGGTTAAGAGGGGACATGCTAGTGGTTTTCAAATATCTAAAAGATGGTGAACACTTGTTCACTGCCACAGAAGATAGAATGAGAGGGAATGGGCTTAAATTGCATCTGTGTAGATTTTGGTTGAATATTAAGGGAAGGTTCCTAACTCGTTGGGCAGTGGGAGGCTATTGAATCTCCCTCTTTGGATGGTTTCAAAACCTGGCTGGACAAGCATCTGACCACAATGCTGTAAGCTGAGGATACTCTGCTTGGAGCAGGGGATTGGACTTGAGATCCTTTCCAACCCTATGAGTCTGAGATCTTTTATTGGACCAATTTTTTTTTAATTACATTTTTACTTATTGATCGATTAAAGGAAAATGTACGAATACACATATTTAGTAGTACATATTATCACATCGTATATTACCCATACCGTACAATCCCCAGATCCCTACACAAAATATCTTTAGGAACAGAATTTTCAGAAATGGTTCAAATAGTGTTCTTCTACGGAAGGGAGTAGTGTTTTTCTACGGAAGGGAGTAGTGACTGCCACTGTGACTCATACTGGACTGTTCATCCTGAATAAAGTCTTTTTCTCAAAAATAGTGGTCAAACAATATTGCCTTGTCGTTTTTTATAAATTCTTCCCCTTTGATAGCAGTGTCACAAAGGAACATAGGGTCACACATGACCAGAGGGAACATACATGCACTGTTAATTTATAGAAACAGGTTTGTAACATGTACTATTAAGTTATAGAAACCAATCTGTGACAATGATGCCATGCTGAGAGATGTTAAACCATTACTGTAACATTGCGAAAGAGGAGACATTGCGAAATAGGAGCAGCACAGCCCCCCAAGGGCATTGATATGTAAATAGAGGTCGTTCCAAAAGGTGTGACTGTCTCTTAACGGCAGTTTTAAGAATGCAAATGAAAGGAAACTGCATACATGAGTGAGCCCACAGGTTCAGGAGAGAAGAGGGGAAAACAAAAAGGACTTTCTGGAAGACTTGAGAAGAAACTAGGGTTCCCCCCACCCCCAAGGACTTACAAGGGACATTCAGACCCATAGAGAACAGGGTCAGTTGGGAACTCAATCAACCTAGGACTCGCTGAGTCTCAGATTATAGCTGGAGGACTGGAGCCTGTCAGCTAGCCTGTTGAAGCAATATACTGAGAAGAGATTTTACATAAGAAGTGCCATACTGGGTCAGACCAACAGTCCATCGAGCCCAGCATCCTGCCTCCGACAGTGGCCAGTCACGGGGGCCTGGGAAAGCACCCAACAGGTCACCATGCTATCCATTCCCTGTGGGTCATCCCCAGGCTCCCGACAGTAAAGGGTTTTGTTCCCCAATCCTATCTGGCTAATAGCTGCTAATGGAAATATCTTCCAGAAACTTTTCCAAACCTCTCTTAAACTCAGCTATACTGCTGGCCTTGACTACCTCCCCTGGCAGTGAATTCCATAACCTAATTTTACGCTGAGTGAAAAAATTATTCCGTCTGTTTTTACTCTGCCACCTGTGAGTTTCATGGAGTGTCCCCTAGTTTTAGTACTAGTTGAGAGGGTAAATAACCATTCCCTGTTTACAAGTTCCACACCACTCATGATTTTATAGACCTCTATCATATCTCCTCTCAGCCATCTCTTTTCCAAGCTGAAGAGCCCCATCCTATCAAGCCTCTCCTCATATGGGTGCTGTTCCATACCCTGAAAATGAGATGGGGCGACCAGAACTGCACACAATATTCAAGGTGCGGTTGCACCATTGATTTGTATAGAGGTATGACATCCTCAGTTTTATTCTCTATTCCCTTGCGAACAATTCCTAACGTTCTGTTTGCTTTTTTGACCGCTGCTGCACACTGGGCTAAGGATTTCAGTGTATTATCCATAATCACTCCCAGATCCTTTTCCTGAGTGGTAACTCCTAGCTTAGTACCCAGCATTGTGTACTCATAATTTGGATTCTTCTTCTGTCTCCTGTCAGTGCGCCACACGGGTAGCTCTGCATATGGCCGACAGGAGGCAGAAGAAGAAATTCTTCGTGCGCATGTGTGGAGCTGCCCTTCCTCAGTCTTAACTTCTGCCTTCGGCCGGTAGGAAGCTTTCAGCATTCTCCCGACCCTAAAAAAAAAAGATTGGAGAAGAAAGAAGAGGAGAGGGGGAGAAGGACGTTCGGTGCGCGCCCAACAGCGACGCGGGGCAGCAGCACAAGCAGACGCGGGTTCCAAGCCACCCCATCTTCCCTCCCCCAGAGTTTGCCGCGCAGAGTGCCCAGGAACTGGGGAGCCGGTGCAGTTGAGGTGGATTCCCCCCTACCTAAACAAGCAGTGCGCTTGACGCAGGTTGTCGCGCAAAGTGCCCGGGAAACGGGGAGCCGGTGCGGTGGAAGCGGATCCCCCCACCTAAACAAGCAGTGCAGTTGCCGCGCAAGGTGCCCAGGAACCGTGAGTACAGCCCACCAAGGGCTAATTGAGCGCCCCTCACTCTCTCGCACTTTGGGACCTGGCCCGCGCTGCCAGCCGCAGGACCCGTGAGTCAGCTCGCCAAGAGCTATTGGGGCACCATCCCCAAGCCGCATACCCTCCTCTCGTAAACCCCGGGAGAAAGGGGAAATGGAAGTAGCAGCTGATCCTAGACCGCCTCAGGCAGCCACCGAGGCAGGAGGATCCCCCCACGGACATCTCCTCCCTCGCGGCGTCCATGGCACGAATCCAGCAATCCCTGGATCTCCTGTGGGAACTGCAGGGCAAGGGAGATAACAACTCCGCCCCCCGGGAGCCAAAGGTGGGAAAACCCCCACGCAAATCAGCAAGAAAGGCCAAGCACTCACTAGGGGGCTATATGGCTAGGCTCCTTAGATCCCCTTACCACTCGGCTGAGGAAAGTGGCGGGGAGTCACAGCCAAAGAGACCTAGGGTGCAGACCCAGGCACATCTGGTCTCCAGAATCAGAGCTGGACTCGGCCCAAGAGTGGGAGGACCTAGAGGACCCCAGGGACAGAGAGAGGCAATTTCCCCTGCCATGCAGGAGTGAATTCATGTCCCAGGTTACTAAGACACTTAAGCTGGTGGAGAAACCGTTGAAGGAGGCCTCAGACTCCCAGGAGGATGAGGAGCGGGATTATATCCCCTCTTATCATGGCAAAGAAATGGGGGTTCCCTTAGATAAGGCATTTGAGAAGCTGATTTTGGGGGAATGGAAGCAGCCAGAGAAAAATCAGAATGAGTAAAACCCAGGCCACCCTGTATTCGCTTTCCCAAAAGAAGGAACCTGTGTTAAAAAACCCTAAGGTAGATGCAGTGGCAGTTTCGTTAGCAAAGCAAACAGTGTTTCCCACAGTGGGGGACTGTTCCCCAAGGACCCCTCAGATAGAGGAATAGAGTCTTCCCTACATTATTATTATTATTAACAAACATTTATATAGCGCCAGCAGTGTACCTGGCACTTTACAATAAATAAAATAGACAGGGTCCCTGCCCCTAGGGCTTACAATCTGAGAGACAGGAGCTGGGGGAGAGACTTAGGAAGGGGAACAGAGGGAGAGACAAGGGGTCTAACATTCATGAAGATGCGAGGTCTCAAGTGCACGTACTTGGCTTGGTTACGATGAGAATGACAGCAGGCAGGTNGTGCACGTACTTGGCTTGGTTACGATGAGAATGACAGCAGGCAGGTCCATGTTGCAAGGATAAGGGTAAACCGATCGTAGGTATAGGAAATAGTGTTTGGATCCATAAGGGTTTGGATTACTCTGCCACCTCTATGAGTCAATCTAGTGTCCTCTTATGTGGCAAGGGCCTTACTTGGCATGGACTCAGGAGGCCCAGAACTTCTCTATATCTGACAATAGAGCGCATGTGCTCGCAGCCCGGATCAACTTGGCCACGGCCTTCTTGGCAGATTCCACTATGGATTCTATGCTATGGGCCGCTAGAGCAGTGGCTTCCTCAGTATCAGCAAGATGTAAGCTATTGCTCAGATCATGGCAGGGGGACGCCACTGCCAAGAATCTCCTCGCAGAAGCTCCCTATAAGGGGTTTAAGTTTGGAGTCTGTCTGGACACTGTCTTGACAGATGCAAATGACAAAACTAAGCAGAAATCTCTGCAACAGATGGGGGTAAAGAAGAATCTTTTTCGTGCCCCCTCTTATAGACCCAGAGGAGGTTTTGGCTTCGGTTATGGAATTTTCAGGAGACGGTCAGTATAGGTTGGACCAGTCTAGAAGATTCAATCCCCGTAGGGGAAGTAGAGCCCAGGGGTTCAGGCAGGACAAACAACGTCCAAAAGCTTTTTCCCAACCCCAGAGAAAAACAGAGGCATGACTATCCAGGGCCTCTGGAAGTCAGAGGCAGGCTTCAGCATTTCTCAGCAGGCTGGGAAGAGTCAGTCTCCGATGCCACGGCTATCGTATAGAGCTGAAAAGCCCCCCCTCCTCCCCCCCGCCCAGGCGTTCATCACCTCTCCGAGGTCAACAAACCAACACAAGCACTTAGCGATGCTGGGGGAAATTCACAGGTTCAAGTCGATCAGAGCCATAGAGCCAGTTTCGTTGGAGCAACGGGGTCTGGGCCTGTATTCGATTCTGTTCCTAGTGCCCAAGAAGTCTGGAGAGCGGGGCTGGATTTAAAGAGGTTGAACAGGGTGGTTCGATACCAGTGCTTCAAGATGGAGACAGTATCTTCCGTTTGCCAAGCCATCAGGAGCAAGGACTGGCTGGCATCCCTAGACCTCAGGGATGCATATCTCCATGTGCCAGTATGGGAACCACACCGATCTTACCTCCGTTTCTGTTATCAAGGGGACCACTACCAGTTCCGGGCCCTTCCGTTCAGCCTTTCATCAGCACCAAGGATGTTCACCAAGATCCTGGTGCCATTGGTGGTGAATCTCAGGAAGGAGGGGGTGCATATCTACCCATACCTCGACAATCTTCTCCTGCGGGCAAACTCGCGTGAGAGGCTCCTGGAAGACCTGGACAGAGCAATGAGGTATCTCGAGGAGCACAGATTTTTAGTCAACAGAGAGAAGAGTCATCTAGTGCCCTCTCACAGATTAGAGCACCTGGGGGTACTGATCGATACTTCCTCAGGCAACGCGTACATTCCGACAGAGAATGTCCAGGCGAACTGACTGAGGACTCAGACGTTGAATCCACACAAGAGGCTATTGCACCCGGAAGTATTCAAGTCTCTGGTAAAGCGGTTCGGTCAACCGATAATGGACCTGTTCGCGAGCAGGAGCAACAGACAGGTGCACAAATATATGGCAAGGACTGCGGACGGAGCAGCAGAAGCAGTGGATGCCCTCAACCAAGATTGGCCAGGAGGTCTTCTCTATGCTTTTCCCCCATTTCCGCTGATATCAAGAACTATAACCAAGGTTATCAGAGAACAGGCCCAAGTGATCTTGGTGGCCAAGGAGACCCTGGTTCTCCAACCTAGTACAGCTGAGTCAGACCCAACCCCTGAATCTGCCCCTAAGACAGAATCTATTAACCCAGGGGCCCCTTTTATGTAGCAATATCCCTATCTTAAATCTGACAGCGTGGCTCTTGAGCGCACAGCCTTGAGGGCTCAGGGTTACTCGGAGGCCGTTCTGACCACATTACAGCAGACTAGATACCCGGCCACCAGGAAAGCTTACAGCTCTACCTGGAAAACGTTTTCCAGGTGGGCAGGGGAAAGAGGAATAGATCCATCTCAGGCAGGGGTACGCATAATCCTACATTTCCTCCAGGATGGATTGGCAAAGGGACTAAGACTGAACACACTGGCTCGCTAGGCGGCGGCCATTGCTTCTGTCTTAGTCGATCACTCTCAGACGTGTTTTCCTTCATAGACACATTAGGCCGTTCCTGCGAGCAGCTCGTAACATCTGCCCACCAGTGACACACAGGTGTCTGTCGTGGAGCCTCAGTCTGGTCCTAGATGCTGGGCTCCATTTGAGCCACTGCGGCATGTATCCTTGTACATGCTGACCCTTAAGGTAGTATTCTTAGTGGCGGTTTCTTCAGCCTGCAGGGTTTCTGAGTTGGGGGCCTTATCGATGGAGGAGAATTACTGCTCCTTTGGGGATCAGTCAGTGATTCTTCTGGTCGATGAGGACTTTATTCCCAAGGTGAATTCAGCCTTCCATAGGTCTCAGGAACTAGTCCTGCCATCCTTCTGCCCCAGACCCTTGCATCCTAAAGAAAAGGTATGGCACACCCTGGATGTTAGGAGGGCATTGAAGATATATCTTAAAAGGTCCCAGGGCTTGAGGTCTACCTCAGCCTTAAGTTATTCATCAATATCAGACCTAGCTACGGGGGCAAGAAGGCGTCAAAAGCTTTAATCTCAAAGTGGGTTAAACAGTGCATAGTCGAGGCTTACAAGGCAAAGAATAAGGTTCCTTCCTTGCAGATTCGGGCTCACTCCGTTAGAAGCACGGCCACGTCTTATGCCTTTAAGGCTAGGGCCTCCTATGACGAAATTTGTAGGGCAGCAACTTGGTCTTCCTTGTATACGTTCGTTAAGCATTATAAGTTAGATTTGTTTAAGTCTGCTGATGCAGTGTTTGGCAGGAGGGTCTTGCAGACAGGTCTGGAGGTTCCCAGGGCTGTTTGCTCCCACCCATAATCTTGGAGCTCGGGTACATCCCTTGCAGAGCACTGACAGGAGACAGAAGGAGAAACAAAAATTGGTACCTTCCTCAGTGTGTTTGTTTCTATTTTGTCATACTGTCAGTGCTCTGGCCCTCCCTGTCAAACAGCACTAATCAGATGGGGCGAGTATGTAGGGATGCCCAGTTAGTTCTCCAGTTAATTAGTTTAAGTCTTAGGTTATTTAGGGGTAATGGATTGAAGTTCTGTCACGCAAGATTCCCAGACTGGGGGTGCTTTTGCACTAATGAGTGTGAATAAGAATTTGCAGAAAAGGGGAGACTATCTTCAGCTTGGTCATGGACTGAGAAAGGGCAGCTCCATGCATGCGCACAAAGAATTTCTTCTGCCTCCTGTCGGCCATATGCAGAGCTACCCGTGCGAAGCACTGACAGTACGACAGAATAGAAACAAATTCACCGAGGTACATGACCAATTTTTGTTTATTTTTCCCAATGTGCATCACTTTGCACTTGTCCACATTAAATCTCATCTGCCAATTAGATGCCCAGGTGCCCAGTCTTATAAGATTTTGCTGCAGCTCCTCACAGTCTGCTCGTGTTCCGACTACTCTGAATAACTTGGTGTCATCTGCAAATTTGATCACCTCACTTTTAACACCTTTTTCCAGATCATCAATGAACACATTAAAAAGAACTGGTCCCATTTCAGATCCTTGGATCACACAACTTGTTACATCCCTCCATTGTGAAAACTGGCCATTTAGTCCTACTCTTTGCTTCCTATCCTTTAAACAGATACCAATTCATAGCAAAACACTACCTCCTATCCCATGGCTTTTTAATTTTCTCAAGAGAAGACTTTGCTTCTAACCAGCATAAGGACTCAAAGACCAACCTCACTACATCTGGCTGAGAAATGGATTCAAGCGCATGGACTTTATGTAGGGTAAGATCTTAACTAGGGACCTTCTCAGTACAGACTAGGATGGCGTTATTTACTTTTGTTTTAATTGCCACTCTGTGTTCAAACTATCTTTGTTTATGTAATCAATAAACTTTCTTCTTTACTAAGAAGTGCTTTCTGTCGTCTCACACTGGGAAACACAGTCTGAGTATCTTGTGCCCTCAAGCACTTGCGAACCCAGAGAGAAAAAGTCTGTGAGCGGGAAGTCTCTGGAGCTTGGGTGACAAAAGTGTTGTCCCCTTTGCAGGACTGAATCAACTAGAGAGAGAACTGATTCAGACGAGCTGCAAGTGAGAGAAACTCAGTCACCCAACCCAGAAAAGTGGGGTAGTGGACCCCAACCCTGTGACAGTGGTGCCCAACGAGAAGGGTTACGCTCAGACTAGTGTAGAAAAGCAAAGGGGGATAACCAAAAGTAAGTGGCATCCTCTGAGGGAAGCAAATCCCATATCTGGAGAGAGTGAGTTGCCAGCGCCTTCAGGAACCCAACTCTAAAAGTGGAATAAGAAAATCTTTGACCAGAGTGTGCAGTGTTTGTTGTTTTAGTTTTCATTTTGGGTGTCAGGGCCAGTTATCAAAATAGGGCTGCCAAATCGTTTCTCCAGGCTCCTGAAGGCAGAATTGATAAAGGAGACACAAAATAGACACCTCCAAACAGGGAAAAACTAAACAGCAACTTAAGCAGCTTATACTAGAATTTGAGGGGATGGACCAAGATCGGAATGAAGGTGATTTGCCAAACCCCCCTCAGAATCCCCCTCCAACCGACCAGCAACCAGGAGATGGAGAACCTGGAGACAACCAGGGACATGGCTCAAACACAGAAGTTGAACTGGCCAGACTGAAACTGGAGCATTAGCTCAGATTACAGCAAATTAAATTGGACAAGGAGGAGAGAAAATGCAGAGAAACTAAAGAAGGAACTCGAACAAATAAAATTGAACAAAGAGCTCAAACTCGAGAAACTAAAACAGCAAAGAGAAAAAGAGAACAGCATCAACTTGAACTCCTGAAGACACAGAAGGAGCTAGGAATGGAACCTCAACTTCCTTCAGGAGCCAACGCTGGCAACGACAGGAGATGCAGGATTCGAGACTACGCACCCCTCATACCTCAGTATGACGACAGAGTGCATCGATGACTTTTTCACCACCGCACAATACATACTTCAACAAGAAAAGATTCCCAACGATATGTGGATCCAGTTATTGTTACCTAAGATCTCAGCGAAAACAAGAAGCGTGTACAACACAAAAGCAGAGGAAAACCAAGCATTGACTTTCGATGACTTTAAAAACACAGTTCTTGAGGCATACATGATCACCCCAGAAACCTTTTGCAAAAAACTATGCAACTTTAAAAAGGGAGATGGTATGTCTTATTCCAATGTTTGTAATACGTTGAAACAGTATGGGATGAAATGGTTAGATGCACGAGGGAATGCTTCTGGGGACCAAATAATTGATCTTGTAGTACTAGAACAATTTCTTAATGTTTGCAGCCCTAACCTAAAAGCACACTTGCTTAATCATAAGATCACGAATATCAAGGAGGTGGGCAGATAAATTTACTTCAAATGCTATCTCAGTTTATGGGGAAACGAAGCCAAATAATAGGGGAAAGCCCAAACAAGTGTTTTACCACAAGCAGACTGGGTATAAATCTTCCTACTCTGAGAAGGGTAACCTGACCCAGAACAAACTAAATGAGAACGTGGGTGCGGGGAGCCAGGGATCCCCCAGACAGCACACACTCCCCACAATCCACAGACCAATTCCAGAAACTTTTTTTCCTGTAACCAGCCAGGACACACAGCAAGATATTGCCCCAAGTCAAGCAAAACTGAGGACCAAACCAGATCTAAGATTGACGCTAACTTAGCCTCGGTGAAGACACATACTCCTACAGGGGATTATATCTGTTACACACTCCACAAACCACACACAGAAAACGCACACCTCTTCAGACCAGCCAAAATAAACAATGTGTCCTGTGTGGACCGAGTTGCTAATGGGGCTGACATGGTCATGGTCAGAGAGGATTTGATTCCAAAATCGTGTTACACCCCCCTGCAAGGTCTCCATCACTAACTTCATGGGACAAGAAATTGAAGCCCCCACAGCTGAGGTGGAGTTGGTATGGGAGGGGGTGAAGGGACAAATCACAGTGGCCATGCTCCCCAGAACTGCAAAGTATCAAGTGCTGGTGGGGAATGCAATAAACAAATGGGTGTTGAACGGGAGGGTGAGAAAAGCTCTATCCCAAGAACATGGGGAGTCAGAGAGCGATCCGGAAGGGGAGGGAGAGGAGCAGCAAGGCTCTGAAAGCCTCGAACAGGTTGCACCTCAAACCCTGAACTCCAATGGGGACCAGGCCCAAACCAAGTCCCAGACCCAGCCAGCAGATGTGGCTGGGACAGACCCAGAAGGGGATCTGGGGAGCTCTGACCCACATGGGGATGAACAAGACAGAGACCCAAGGTTAGAATTTGCGAGTAAAAACTTAACTGCAACACAAACTGATATCAGAGCAGAACTAACAAATGATTTTATTTATTTATTTATTTATTTTCGTAGATTTTTATACCGCCCCATCCTGCAATGCAGCTCAGGGCGGTTAACAACAATAAAAACAATTTTAAACATTTAAAATACAATATAAAATATATCAATAAAACAGGGCAGTGCAATCATAAATAAATATATAAGTGGGGGATTAAAAATCACACACACCCCTCCCTCCCAAAGGCCTGGGCAAACAGCCAGGTCTTACAGTTCCGCCGAAATGTCAAAAGGCTTGGGGCCAGGCGAGCTTCCTCCGGAAGGGAGTTCCACAGCCGCGGCCCTACCACCGAGAATGCTCGCTCCATCGTGGCCCCCCGCTTAACACGGGGGACCTCCAGGAGGGCACCCCCGGCAGACCGCAGGAGCCGTTCCGGGGCGCGAAGGGCGAGGCGGTCCCTAAGGTAAGAGGGGCCAAGGCCGTATAGGGGAAGTCATGATGTGACTTTACAGGGGATCAGGGAAGCAGCTGATAAGGGAGCCCCGACTGAATCACCAGGGGCGAAATACGCATGGGAATACAGGTTGCTTTACAAGATCCTACCCCTGGGGAGTGATGGGAAGGGAGAGGACATCTCACGAAACTGGTGGTGCCCAAAAAGTTTAGAGAAGACTTGCTTAACCTGGCACATTCCTCTCCCTTTGCTGGACACCTAGGAGTAAAGAGAACACTGCAAAGGCTACAGTTGAATTTTGAATGGCCAGATATAAAAGGAGATGTTAGAGCATTCTGCCAGGTGTGTGATTCCTGTCAGAGGAACAAGAAAGGGAATGATCCAAAAAAGGTGCCTCTACACCCCCTACCCATAATTGAAGTGCCTTTCTACAGGGTGGGGATGGATATTGTAGGTCCCATGAAAAAACCCTCCAGATCTGGCAAACAATACCTATTAGTGGTGGTAGATTACGCCACTAGATATCCTGAAGCTATAGCCCTTAGGAAGGTTGACGCTGCTAGTATAGCAGACGCATTACTGGAAATTTTCAGTAGGGTGGGTTTTTTCAAACAGGTCATAACAGATAGAGGGGTGAATTTCCTCTCCAATATCTTCCAACAACTCTGAAAGTTATGCGATATGAAGCACATAAAGACAGCTCCATAGCACCCCCAAACAAATGGGTTAGTTGAAAGATTTAATGGGACACTGAAGCAAATGCTAGCTAACTTTATGACCAACAAAGCAAATGATTGGGACAAACTGTTGCCTTACCTCCTATTTGCATATAGGGAAGTACCCCAGGAATCCACAGGATACTCTCCGTTTGAATTGCTATTTGGAAGGAATGTGCGGGGTCCCCTGGATCTAGTAAGGGACTCCTGGGAAAACTCGGAGGACAACCAATAACTAGATATGTCCAGCAATTCAGACATAGAGTAAACTCCATGTTACAGGAGGCCCAAGATAACCTAGCCAAGAGGCCCAAAAGATAAAATATGACAAGAAAGCCAAAGACAGAACTTATAACCCAGGGGACACCATGCTAGTAATGAGACCAGCTAACAAGGTTGGGGGGCAAGCCATTTGGGATGACCCATATCATATAATTGATAAGAAGAATGAGGTCATATACTGGGTTAACAAACCTAACTCCAGGGCAGAGTACTACACAGCATTAAGGGGGGGTAGGACTGACAATAAAACAATCAAAGTGTAAAGTTGCAATGGATACCGTTACATACCTGGGGCACAATGTGGGGAATGGCAAATTATATCCTTGAAAAGACGAAATAGAAGCTATTTGCTCCTGGCCTGCACCCACAACCAAAAAACAGATCCAGAGGTTCATGGGCATGACTACTTACTTTTGCCGCTATGTCCCACACTTCAGTAACATAGTGACTCCCTTGACAGACAAATGTAACACTGCCCAGAGAAGGTACCAATGGGCAGAAGAGTGTCAGAACATGTTTGACACACTTAAGAGGGCCCTGTCTGAGGCACCAGTGTTAATCAGCCCTGACTATGAGAAGGAATTCCATATCTGGACTGATGCCTCTGACACTGGCCTGGGAGCAACTCACACAAAAGGGAGAGGATGGACTAGACTGTCCCATTGCATATCTTGGCAAAAAAACTACTCCCAAGGGAAAAGAATTTGACAACCATTGAAAAAGAGTGTCTAGCCATAGTGTAGGCTATCAAGAAACTTAAACCTTATTTATTTGGTAGGACGTTCACTGTATACACTGATCACTCACCTCTAACATGGCTCAATAATGTTAGACTCCAACTCTAAACTGCTGAGATGGAGCTTGTTTTTGCAGAAATCTGACATGATAATTAAACACGTAAAAAGTAAACAGAATGTGGTAGCAGATGCACTATCACCCAGGGATACTTCAGTCTAATCATGTTACGGGACACTGTCGTGCCCACTCCACCTGATCTCTATATAAATCCACAATGCAACCACACCTGGAGTATTGTGTGCAGTTTAGGTCACTCTGTTTCTAAAAAAATTGATAGTAGAACTGGAAAAGGTACAGAGAAGGAAAACAAAAATGATTTAAAGGTATGGAATGGCTTCCATATAAAGAGAGGCTTAATAGATTAGGGCTCTTCAGCTTGGAAAAGAGACTGAGGGGATACAATAGAAGTGTCCATAACAATGTGTGTTGTGGAACAAGTAAATAGGGAGCAGTTATTTACCCCCTCAAACCAAGGGACACTCTTTGAAACTTAAGTGGTTTAGTTTCAAAACAAGTACTTGTTCACTGAACATAGCTTACAAATTTTTTTCTGGATGTTAAAACCAGTAGCATAGCTGATCTTAAACAGGGATTAGATAAGTACTTGGAGGATAAGTCCCTAAATGGCTATTAATCAAGTTGGTCAGATGATGTAACCTCTGACTGTCAGAAGCTGGGAGTATATAGCAGGGATTGGATCATTCCATTATTACCTGTTGTGCACTTCTTTGACGTGACCAAATGTGGCCACTGTTGAAGACAGGATGCTGGGCTGGATGGGCCATTGATCTGCCCTGTGCAGCACTTATGTTCTTAGTCCGTTGGAGTACTAGTGTAGCTAACTATATCTTCATCTGTACTGTATCTCCACTCCAGATATGATGGCACACACTTAAGTCCTGACACTGTAAACTTATAGATACTAATTTTACTCCTAAACATAGTCCCACTGAGATCAACAGGATCATGTTCATTTGTAAAATTAGGCATCTGTTGACACTTTTGCAGGCTTAGGGCATAAACAGCAGGGCTGGATTAACATGGGATTTAGAACCCCACCCCCCAAAAAAATAAATATAGACCCAACCCTGTTCTCTTTCATATGGGGATAGAGCTGGTTGTGGGTGGAACTGGCATCACAGGTCCCTCATCACACTTAAGGCAGTGCAACTGCAAGAATCTTTGCTTTAGAATTTTCTTACGTGAACATTTAAATTCCCCACAGTATTACTACCTGATCAGATTTCACATGAATTTGTCTGCATGCATAAAGTAGGCGCCAACAAAGACTTGTCAGACATGGTGGAGCCTTACTAAGTACTAAGTAGTATGTATGTGGCATGGTTCAACAGTTAAGGGAAAGGACAGCAGGCTGCAGCTTAGAACTGAAATTGGGTTACTTTTGAACCTGAATCTGTGAGTTACGTACAGCACATGGTACATGTAAACAGAAGAAAATAAGTTGAATTTTTATACATTGTTTATCATTATCATAGTAATTGCCAGCCTTGCTAAGTCTTCTCCATCTAATTTCAGCTTGCGTTTGTGGATGGATGCGGGGAAACTGTCTGGAACTTTTTATTCAAAGGACTCTTAAATGCCAAAGATCCACTGAGTAAATTAACTTGGTTTAAAAAAAACAAAAAAGTACATTATCTGTTTATCAAGTTCAAGTTCTTTTATTTGCTGTGACCCATAGGCTTTAGCAATGTGTTAATACAAAAACATTAAATGCATGAAATACATAAGAAAATAACAAAGAATACAAAACATACATAAATAAGAATACCAACAGATCATAATAAAATACGCACATCTATATAACAGAACTATGTGCCATTAAAACATTTACAAAACCTTAAAAATATCACAATTGAATAAGTCCCCTGAAAATTTATTACTCTAATACTAATACCTAATTTAAAAGCAACATAGGATGCCGAGACCGTATAGCAGCAGCCTTAGTGGCAAAAAGAGCTATTTTGTTAATAATTGCCTCTGAACTCTATTGGTGTAACTAAATCAATTTCTCTTTACTGCTAAAAGCAGTCAAATGGGACGCTATTGGGGACAATAAATGTTCTCGAATCTCTACAAAATAAAGACGCTCAAAAACATAGTGTATAGTGTCTTCCATGACCCCCATCCCACACGTACAAATTTGATCTTTTGCTGGAACCCCCATTTTCCGACCTTCAGTTACAGCAGATTGCATTTTGCTAGGTTGAGACTGGAACAGATGCAGACGCAATTTAGGACTTAGATTCAGTTGAAGGAATTTAGCTGAGTTATCTGGTTTCCAAAATCTATATAATGGTGCTATTCTACTCACCCTAACCATAGCAAGATCCTCCTGTTTTACAATATCAGTTCACCAGATATATTCCTTCAATCTCTTCTGAAGAAAAAAATCTTGTATCCACATTGGCTAAGAAATTGAATCCACTTTTACATAAAACACCATTTTAAAAAAACCAGCCACGCTGATTGCCTATCCTCAGGTCTTGATATATCTTCTTTTGCTATTCGCGATGGAGAGAATGTTAATAACCTTAGCCAAAATCCAATTAAATGCTTGATTAAAACCAGCTTAACTGGACATAAATCAGTCTCTGCTCTCAGGAAAGCTGCAGGCATGGATAGTGGGAGGCCCAAGAGGAACCTGAACTAATTTTGAGGAATCTGTAATTTATCAATAATGTATTCCTGGCTCCCTGCACACCACTGTCCCTAATCTTTTTCTAAAGTCCTTGTTCATGTCAGCTGCACCCACTTCTGGAGCAGATGTAAAGATCGAAGGTTAAGCTCTCCCCATTCACATGTGAGTGTTAGAGTGGCCGTCCTTGCAGCACCATTGAAATAAACATAGTATAAAAGCCCAGCTAGGATAATTTGTACAGCAGGTTCTTTCAGTTGCATCAGCTGATAATGTGCTGTGAAGCCTGCTTTTAGGACTAGATACCTTTTCTTACATTTGGATTTCAGAGCCTGGTAGGAAATATGCTGGGAACTGGGCAGCCTGAGAAACTAGTATTATTATTATTAAACATTTATAAAGCGCCAGTTGCAAAACCTGGCGCTGTACAGAACATACAATCAGACGCGGTCCCTGCCTGTGGCTTACAATCTAAAAGACAAGGAGAGGGGACAGTGGGAGAGACAGGGGAGAAGACAAACAAACATTCAGGCGGATGCGAAGTCTC
>QEPC01006817.1:134783-156683 GCA_003113815.1 Sphenodon punctatus
GGAGGAGGGTGGGAGGCAATATCCCGACGGATCTTGTCAATCTTGGAGGTGAAGAACGATGCAAGATCCTGAGCAGCAAGGGAAGAGGGCGGAGGAGGGCAGGGGGGTTTAAGAAGGGAGTCGAAAGTGGAGAAAAGGCGGCGAGGGTCGCGGGAGAAAGATTAGATCCTAGATTCGATCACATCCTAGTATGTGAATGAATGACAATACACTCCCCCTCCCTGTGTCTCTTGGCAGATGGGCCATGCATGGGTGTGGCTGGAACCAGGGAGAGATTCATTCAGTGAATCTGAGAAGAGCAGTGGCTGCCCATCTCTCCTTAGCTCCTGTGACTCCAGCCTGGATCTGGAGGGGGGAAGCTGGAGAAAGACAGAAGAGCCTGATGAGGAAGAGCCAGAAGAAAGCAGCCAAGAGAACGATGACTGCAGGCCAGAATCCAGTAGTTCTCTGAGATGGGAAAGTGGCAGTGAAGAGCACCAGGAAGAGGAAGGACAGTGCAAGCATGACAGTCTCTTGCGGTTCCTTTTTGAGGTATAGCTGCTGGGGTGGGTGCAGGAAGAGAGCCTGCCTGACCCAGCCATCTGGAGTAACCCTTGATACGCTTGTACTTGGCCTCTGTGACAACTTGCCACAATTCTGTGCAGCCAGAAAGACCACTGAGATGCACCTCGGTGACCAAGCTAGATTACAAAGTCTACTTTCTCCAAACTAAAAATGGCATTGTGGCTGGGTTGGTATCCTCCTTAAGATGATCCCATGCCCTAGCCCTTGTGTACAGCAGTCTCATGTAAAGCTGACAGCTGTCCACTTGCATTGTGCTTTGTTAGAAGCCCCTTCAGAGCTCCTCTCTGAAGAGGGAGGGGCAGCTATATCGGAAGAGCCTCCCCTGGTCTGGGATCCCTGGTGCTAATCCTCTGAGTCATTTGTCCTGTTATGGTCTGGAGTCAGTAACTTATTTCTCTTACAGGTGACTCACCTGATGGAACCACTCTGCATCAGTGGTACAGACTCAGCCCAGAGCCACTGGGCTCTTTGTGGCACTGGGGAGAAGGAAGAAAAGGAACCCCTGGGCTGCAAGCAAAAGGTACCTGGAGCTCCAGTCCCAACAGGGGAGGAAAGAAGGCATCTGCATGTCCTGAAGGAGGAGAGTGAGGAGATGCAGGATCTGGGAGCTGAGTTTGATGAGAAATGTGTCCATGAGAAGAGGGAGTGGGTACCACAGACCTCAGGAGAGCTGCACATGCTTGACTGGGAGGCAAGGGAAACTAAGACGCTGCAGGTTCTAGGAGAGGAGGCAGGAGAGTCTCAGCTTCTGGAGGGGGTGCTGCAGGTACCTGAAAGGGATTCAAGAGAGGCAAGGGAGTCACAGGTCCCAATGGAGAGCTCCAGAGAAATGGATGAGGAAGAGGACGACAGGGAGCAGCTTGTGGATCATGCTTCCTCATACAGGACTATACTGAAGGAGGAGCTCCCAAGCAGTGGAAAGGTAAATCCAGGGGAGTGACCACAAGGCTGGACCTGTGACTTAGGTGCTGCTCTGGGACTCAGGAGCTCTGGGTTCAGCTTCCTGCTCTTCCACAGGCAGCTCACTATTGTGCCTCCCCCTGCGGGATAGCAGTGTTTTTCCTTGCAGGGCTACATGGGGATGGATACAACTGCCCAGACACTATGGTGGTTGTGTTCATAGGTATTCAGTGAGTCTTCCCTCTGTAAAGTGCAATAGAAAAAAACCCACCTTTCTCCCAGGGGATCCTCCTGGTCGTCCAGTCAGGATAGTAGGGTAGATCCCTCAGGGAACCACTAGGAGGCAGACAAGCTAATTTTCTAGACCCCTCCTCCCAGGGATCTATCCTCTAGTCTCCAGTCTTTTGTCTGCCTGGGTACAGCTAGGACGCAGGCTGACTGTCTCCTGATTGAGACAGTCCCAAAACTTAGGAAAATCTTCAAACTTAACAGTGACTTGGAGCTCCGGGTGCCAGGGGAGGAGCAAGTCCTCTCCCTGTTCACCTCCCTTCAGTGAAGGGATCTTGGAGCGTGCCGGACACCCCCTTCCCTGTTGGTGCGGGGGTCCCGAAAAGCAGGAACGACATCTCAGTGAGACACGCTAGAGATCTCGCCCCCTTCCCACTGGAGCAGAGGGAGACAGGCACAGCATACCTCGCCGCCTGGGAGACGGGCCAGCAGCAGGGCAAGTAACCCGTCCTCTGGGAAAAAGCCCGTCGGATCCGCCCCCCGCCGTCTCAGAGCGCCAGCCGCGGTGTCCCGGCCTGGGCAGCTCTGGCGCACAGAGAAAGTTCCACCAGCTCTCAGAGATCAGTTCCTCCCGTCCTCGCCACAGACAGGCCAGGCGCCTGGGTCAGCGGCGTGGGGCAGCCCTCCCCATACGTGCAGGCTGGCCGCAAATTACTACAGCCTGCGGAGCTGCAGCGGCCCGAGCACGTGGCCGGCCCCATCCCCACCCGTTCCCAGCGGCCGAAAAGGGCGCAAAGCAGGGGAAACAACATGGCCCCCAAACGCAGGGCCACAACTGAACAGGCTGAAGCGGGGGAACCCTCAGCCTCAGGGAGCCCCACACGCACCCCCCACCAGCTCAAGAGCTTCAGATGGAGATACTAAAAGAAATCCTCCTGGAGTTGAAGAGAAAGAGCCCCCCCCCCCCCAGGGAAAGAGCATTCAACGGACACTCGAAGGGAGCAGGGAAGGGAAAGCACCCCAAGACCAACAGGCCTTGTAAATCCAGTAGGCCCCTGGAATCTACCTCCTCAGACTCGGAGCCACCTGAGGAGGTGCTATCTGTGCAATCCCCTGAAGAGGAGGAGGTGGGAACTAGAAAGAGAAAAAGAAAATCTAGACCCTTACACAGAGAGCAGCGAGGGGGAGGTCTCTGAACAAGCCTCAGACAGCAAGGAAGGTTCAGGGAAGGAGGAACAGGGATTAGATGCCCCGTCTGACCCAGGCAGGCACTTCCCCAATAAGTATAGGGACCAAATATACAATTTGGTCACCAAGGTCCTCCATATCAAGGAGAAAGAGAATTCCTCGGAGGAGGAAGAGGGCAGAGAGTACATTCCCCGAGCAAGAGATAAGGATAAGGGGTTGCCATTAGACAGAGCCTATGAGCGCATTATTAAAAGAGAATGGCAGCGACCCAATAAGGGATCCAGGCTATCCAAGGCGCAGTTGACTCTTTACTCTCTCTCCAAGAACAAGAACTCTCTTCTGGCTATCCCCAAGGTGGACACAGCAGCGGCCTCCCTAGCCCGAAACTCGATCTTTCCCACCGAGGGGGAATGCTACCCCTGAGACCTGACAGACAAGGGGATCGAGTGTAACCTGAGGAGAAACTTCGAGGAAATTTCTACCATCATTAAAATGGCCACTCTAACATCTTATTTCTCGAGGGCCCTAATGAGCTGGATAAAGCGAGCAGGAGATCCAGGAACATCTTCAAAGATGACGAGGGTCCTGTCAACCAGAATTCAGTTCGCCTACGCATTTGTCGCCAACTCGTCAACAGACATGCTTTGATGGGCGTCCAGGGCAGCAGCGTCCAATGTGGCTGCACGCCGCCGCCTATGGCTATGATCATGGAAGGGGGACAACACGTCGAAGAACGCTCTAGTCGTGGGTCCGTTCCAGGGACGCAAGCTCTTTGGGGTATGTCTGGACAAGGTCCTGGCTGATGCCACCGACAAAAACAAGAAATAGACGCTACAGAGTGTAGGAGCCCTAAAGCGTTCCTTTCGTCCCTACAATACATCATCCTCGGGGACCGGGGGGTTCAAGACTACTGTTCTTCCCCCACAGGGGAAATCAACAGAGGTACAGAAACCGATGGCAGAGGCAAAAGGGCCAGGATAACCAAAACAAGCAGCGCCAGAATACAGGTCACCCCAGGCTTGATGCCTGACTGGGCCGCGGACTTTGGACAGGGCCACGAAAAATGGGGGGGCAGACTCCAACGGTTCGCAGAGCAATGGAAGCAGGCTACACCAGATGCATGGGTCATCCAAACCGTGGTGAGGGGATACACCATCGAATTCTCCCGTTACCCCAGAAAGTTCTTCTTCACCTCTCCAATTTCCAAAGACATGGCTAAACGACAGCAATGCAAAAGGAAATATCCAGACTGAGGTCCATCGGAGCCATCAAGACAGTCCCGCACCACGAAAGAGGCCAGGGTCTGTACTCCATTCTATTCCTGGTTCCGAAAAAATCAGACGAGTGGAGGGCAGTGTTGGACCTAAAGATCCTGAACCAGGCCGTCAAGGTTCAGAAATTCAAAATGGAGACCTTACAGTCCATTCGCATTGCTATCTCAAAAGGGGAGTGGCTCACTTCACTCAACCTGAAGGAAGCCTACCTCCACGTCCCAGTGCTTCCAGCACATCGTCAATGGCTCCGGTTCAGCTACGAGACTCAACATTGGCAGTATGCAGCATTTCCGTTGGGTCTGGCAACCTCACCGAGGACCTTTACCAAGATCTTGATAGCGCTCATAGCGAATCTACGGACGGAAGGGATCAAGTTGCACCCCTACCTGGATGACATCTTAATAAGATCCCTGACCTACGAACGAGCCCAGAGGGACATAGCCAGGACTATCATATACTTACAAGAGCACGGGTTCGTGGTCAACGTAGGGAAGAGTCATCTCGAACCATCTCAATCATTGGAACATCTGGGAGTGGTGTTGGACACCAGAATTTGCAAACTCTTCCTCTCGCAGCAGAGACAACGCAAACTCCTCAATCTCATCCAACAGGTTGCGGATGTTCGCAGAATCAAATTAAAGACCCTAGCGAGCCTACTGGGAGCCATGACCTCATGTTTAGGGATCGTACAGTGGGCCAGGTTCCACACCAGACTTCTCCAACGCTTCCTGCGCCCCTGGCAGGACAACATAACACGGGGAGAAAACCCATGGGTTCGGATAATAGCCAATCTGAAGAGGTCGTTCAGATGGTGGGTGCTACCATCCCGATTCAATCACGGGATGCCCCTCGCGGACCCAGAGATGACAACCCTAATGACAGACACGAGTCTTCACGGTTGGGGAGCACACACGCAAACCTTGTCAACACAGGGGAAATGGAACTCATGGGAAAAGGAGCACCACATCATGGAACTGAGAGCAATCTACCTGGCACTTCTGAGTCTAGCCCCGAGTTTACGAGACAGGGACATACTTGTTTACACAGACAACATGGTGGTGAAGGCCTATCTGAACCATCAAGGCTGATCGAGATCGGAGACACTCCATCAGATGGCAGCCACGTTGATCAGATGGGCGGAGAGAAACGTGCGATCCATCAGAGCGCTCCACATAAAGGGACAAGCAAACACCTGAGCCGACTGGCTCAGCAGAGTAGACCTGGACCAAGGAGAATGGTCACTGCACCCGAGGGCCTTCGAGGCGATAACCAATCGGTTCGGCACCCCCACAGTAGACCTATTCGCTTCACCCAACAACACGAAAGCGACAAGATTCATATCCTGACATCCGGACAGCGAGGCGATAGCATTCAACACCCTGAATATCAAGTGGCCTCGGGGTCGTCTGTACGCTTTCCCTCAGTTACCCCTCATCCAGAGGACAATAACAAAGATAAGGAGCGAGGGTGCAGAGGTAATCATGGTGATTCCCTGGTGGCCACGGAGGCCGTGGTTTGCGGATCAACTAGGCCTCAGTGCAGAACCTCCTCTCCGATTACCGGCCTTACCAGACCTGTTGTCTCAGGGCCCAATACAACACGACAACCCGACAGCGCTCAGACTGACAGCCTGGAGGTTGAAAGGAGAGCCTTAGGTCAGTTAGGTTACTCTAACAAGGTTCTAGAGACTATGTTGCAATCCAGAAGACCAGCAATTAAGAGGATTTATCAAAGCACCTGGGAGATGTTCGCTCAATGGTGTCAAAGTAGGGCAATCAGGCCTGACAGGGCCCCTATAGGTAGTGTTCTAGAATTCCTACAGCAGGGCCTAGAGAGGGGTTTGAAGCCTAACACCTTACAGAGGCAGGTAGCAGCACTTAATAGCGTGCTAGGCACTATCAGGGGCCAGAGTATCTCTGTTCACCCTCACATCAAATGCTTCCTCAGGGCGGTCAGAATTATTTCTCCCCCTGTCGTTCATCGCTTCCCATCCTGGAATCTGAACTTGCTTCTCGGGGCCCTTACCAAAGTACCTTTTGAGCCTCTCAAGGAGGTCTCCCTTTATTTCTTATCTATTAAGCTAGCTTTCCTCATAGGGATTACCTCGGCCAGGAGGGTATCAGAATTGGGGGCCCTATCCATCGATCCAGCACTCTGCTCCTTCAAGGAGTCTTCTGTTGTCCTCAGACTGGATCCAGCATTTAGTCCTAAGGTGGATTCTAGATTCCATAGGGAGCAGGAGATTAATCTCCCTTCTTTCTGCCCTAATCCAGGTCATACGTTAGAACGAACCTGGCACACCTTGGATGTTTGCAGGGCCTTGAAAGTCTACCTTTGGAGAACCAAATCTTTTAGGAAAAGTTCGGCCCTGTTTGTCTCTTATAACCCACAGAGACGGGGCTTGAAGGCATCCAAGGCCTTGATAGCCAAATGGATGACGCTCTGTATTGCGGAGGCTTACAGGGCGTCAGGCAAGTTACCTCAGAAGGGAATATTCGCACACTCCCTAAGGGGCGCGACTACCTCTTAAGCCTTCACGAATGCAGCCTCCTATGGGGAGATCTGTCGTGCCACAACGTGGTCCTCGGTACGTTCCCTTACTAGACATTACAGAATCACGTTGCAGGACTCAATGGAGGCAGCCTTCGGGAGGAGGGTCCTTCAGGCGGTCCTCTGAAAGGAGGCTACGCTGAAGGATTATTTGGACTCCCTCTTGGAGTTCTCTCCTCTTTACTCTCTCACCCATAGTAGTGATCTGGGGTACTGCTTGGGTACATCCCTACTATCCTGACTGGACAGCCAGGAGGATCCCCCGGGAGAAAGGAAAATTGGTCACTTACCGCTGAATTTTCCTTCTGCGGGGAATCCTCCTGGCCAGCCAGTCCCCACCCGGAGTGGTAAGAACTCTGTGGTGTACAGACAGGGTGTGGCTACCTTGTCACATCATTAGTCTTTCATCTCTCTGTTAGACGGGGCGAGTTTAAAGGAAACTATAGTAAGGAGAAAAGATAAGTTTAGAAAAGTTTACTCCAGTTCAGCGAGTTATGTTAAGAAGTTGTATAGCATGGCATAAGATAGGTTTATCAGGCTTATAGAGCTTGGAAAGACTGCAGACTAGAGGATAGATCCCTGGGAGGAGGGGTCTAGAAAATTAGTTTGTCTGCCTCCTAGTGGTTCCCGGCGGGATCTACCCTACTATCCTGACTGGCCGGCCAGGAGGATCCCCCGCAGAAGGAAAATTCAGCGGTAAGTGACCAATTTTCCTTTCTCACAGTTTGTCTTGTCTGGTGCAATGGTGCTTTGAAAGCAAGGACCATCCCTTACAGGCAGAACTGTTGTAAGGAGGGTGGGTGTATCAGTTCCTTCCCATCTGTAGCAACTTCTTTGCTTTGCAGTGTCACTGTTACTTACATTAGAGGAAAATAACTTTCCAGGCCTGTCTCCCTGTCCTCAGGACTTGCAAGGCCAGGGCCGTAATATCCCTGACTACATATTTCCAGAGCTCTGAGTTTCCTATGATACAAGCTCTGTTTTCGTAGAGAGCACAGCTTCTACTCAACCTTTGGAGTCGTATGTTTGTTCACTCTGCTACTAATTATAAGCCCTTGTGAATCGCCCTCCTCGGTTCATCCCCTGCTGCTCTCCCTGGACTGGCACAAGTCCATCCCTAGCCAAGGCCTTCCTAATATTTATACATTCATTGAAGTAGTACCATTCAGCACTCTGCTTAGTGCTCTGTTGCTCTCACTTCCACAGGGCAGGCTGTAGGCAGACAGTCCCACCTCATTCTTTGGTCCCTTGCATTCTGTTACTAAGCTGCAACATCTTGGGCAGGCTTGGTCCAGTTATTGACATTTCTCTAGGGTCTGCAACCTGTCCACTGGACTGATCAGTTCTAAGTCCCTCCTTCCCTCCATTGTCTGGATTTGCCTGAGTGGAGCTGCTAAGCTCAGTGGGGCTCAACTAACTCTCTAGGGGCAGTGGCAGGGAACCTGTGGGCCAAATCCAGCATGTGGATTTTACTTGGCCTCTTCCCAATTCCTGGATCTGATCAAGACCATGGATCCAGTCCCTACCTCAAGTGCTGAAAGATTGAGCTCAGGGGACGGGCAGGAGGATCTCCCCTTTGGGGTTTTCTGAGTGGGAGATTCCCACCCTCAAATTAGTAACAATCACGGCCACCAAAAAACCCTGCTGCTGCTACCCTAGTAAAGGTGGAGTTGCCCAGAGCCAGTGGTGTCAGAGGCAAGATCCCCCCCAATAGCATACAACAGCTGGCCACCGAGGGAGACCCAACTAGGGAGATGGGGAGAGACCAAGAATCCTTACCCTTACAGACATATGTCTGGCCCTGGGTGGGTTTCCGTTGATCATCTGCTTTTGCCAGGCAGACCTATCCCTGCAGTTAGTAATTCCCTCATTCTGGCTCTGTTTCTCAGGAGGAGGTGGTGGAGAGGCCTGAGGAACGAATAGAGGGTGTGAGAGAGAGTGACAGCACTGAAGACTACAGTTCCTATGGAGCATCCCTGGTAAACTCTGTTCCCACAAGCCCAGCCTCCTTGCCATTGTAAGTAATACAGGCTTAGGGAGTACTGGGAACCAGTGTTCTGCTGGGTCCTTCACTGTGCACAGGTGCAGGCCAGAAATTGTACAGGGCGCAGGTCAACCTGGCAAGGTAGAACAGCCATCATGAAACTGGGGGTGGGAGGGAGGGGACAATGCACAGCCCTCGCTGTCTGGGGCCTGAGGGGGCTTCCTGCCCAGTCCTAACATGAGCGGAGCTGAAACAAAAGTGTTCCCCTCAGGATGACTAGCTCATTCCTGCAGTGAGGGCTATGTTCTGCCTTGTAAAGTCAGATTCCATTCCCAGAAGTAGCAGCCCCTCTGCCTGTGGGAAAGTGTCACTGGTGGAAAATGTTACATGCATGAGCCACTAGTCTACCTTTGGGAAGAAAAGGGCAAGCGGGGGGAAAAATGCAAGACAGGAACCAAAAAAAAACCTACAGCAACCAAACCTCTCAAAATGGTTCATGGACTTCTGCTCGGCTCAGGATATTGCTCCTTTTAGTAGCCCTGCATCTTCTGGTGCCTCAGGTGGTCAGAGCAGTCATATGTTTACCATATGTGTGATTTTTAAGCAGGTCTAACCTGACCTTAGTAAACCATTCTTAGCCACCTGCTAGAGCCATCAGTAACTGCTTATACAGGGTTGTCTGCTGGAACTGGTTCTCTTCCTTGGTTGGGGTCCTGTAAGAAGTAATCCAGGAAGCCACGCTGGAGCCCCATAAAGTAGCTGTACAGAGAATTGGAAAGTTTGTATGTGTGAGAGGACCACTTAGCTAAAAAAAAAATTGACTTGGGTAGACATGTTCATTCTGTGGCATTCTTTAGCTACTATTTTCCAAGATGGCAGACACACAAATGTGTATATGTGATAATTCAAGAACTAGTGCATGTAGAAACTCATTTTGGTGGCAAAATGTTTTTTGACTCAAGAAGGCCAAAACAACTATTGCCATTTTGCTAAGAACAATTCTTATAACATTGCAAATGGTGGACAAGAAAAAACTGGAAATACAGTAACTTGTACTTTTCCATCTACCTATATATCTAATACGCTCAGGCTATTTTTGGCTGTCAACCCTTTTTCTTGGAGATATAAGATAGAAGGGTGACATGTTATAATCAAATTTGAAGCCTAGCTAGTGCGTAGATGTGTAGGTGTGCGTGGCGCTGGGGCTGCTGGAGCCCTCCGTGGAACTTACCTGTCAGGTGTGTGGAAGGTGGAGCCGTGGCGGAGCTGGGAGACCTGCAATGAGATAAGAGTCGGAGGTGGCCTATGGCCGCGCCGTAGGCCGTGCGTGCACAAGGGCCGCCCAGGAGCAGGAGCCGAGGTACTGTTTGCTGTAGTCGCTACTGCGGACATTGGGGAATACTTACCTGTCAGCTGCTGGTAAACGGAAATTAGGGTGGAGCCCTTGGTTAAGATCCCTGCAGTGTGAGTTATCACCCTAAAATCTGACTGCAGGAACATGGGAGCCCTAATCTTTCCAATATGGAACTCAGATCTAGAATTCTGCATGTTCCTTGCTCTTTAGCGGAGGAATTAGCCCAGGCAGAAGCTGATTCTGGGGAAACGCGGGTCCCTATATGGGGCCAAACAAAGCTCATGCGTTTTTTCCAGCCGCAGGCCGGCAAGGGTCAGGCACAGGAGGTTGCTGAGGAGGCTGTGTAATCTAATTGTGAGGACCCATTGAGGGGCTTGTGCCAGGATATTAGTGGAACCAGTCAACAAATATCTCTGACAAATTTGGAACACCAGTTAAAACTCCTGCATCGTAAATTTGATGACCTAGATGTTAGATTAGAATAAGACATGGACACACAATCTAAAGAGCTGGAGGAGAAATTACGACAATCTAATGAACTCCTACTTGCTTTGAAGGTTTTGGTAGGGGGTTTATGGCTGGAATTCTCTACATGGACAGGTAAAATGAATCTGCATGAAGTTCCAGGTATTTTTCAGAGAGATGCAGCTACGCAAACCTGGCCAACTCTCCAGCCTAAGAGTAGCGCGATTAATGTGTCTCTTGAGCACAGACCAGCCAAGGTCAAAATAAAAAAAGTCCAAAGGGTCTGGATTCGAGAATCTAGTAGTGGCCCTCCGGTAGATTCCTCCAAGACAGAAGAACAGAGAGACGGTTCTTCCTTTGTTTCTCAATCCAATAGTAGACCCCGTATTAATCTACGGGGTCCTTTGGTCGGCAAAGAGAGGGGCCATCCTGTTTTTAAGATTTGGCTGCAGGATACTGCAGTTTGATGGTCAACAGCACTCGTATTTCATTTTAGTAGGAAGAAGAAATATAGTTTCCTTAAATATGGGGTGCTAGATATACAGTTTTTCTTAGGGTTTTCTCCAGGGAAAAATGGCCCAAAAGATCTTGATGGAAGAAGTGGGAGAGGCTAGAGCCCTGTTAGATAAAGGAGGATTTTCTAGGTGGGAAGTTACTTTTCTTTCAGTTCAAATTCAAGATGGACTATGAAGGAGTAAGACTCTGCTTAGATCAACGGGGGTTTTCATCAAAAGGGTTGAAAATACCCTTGCTAGAACTCCAATTTTAGAGCAAGATAGGCCAGGCAAGCAGCTAGAGGAGCAAGACAGTGCCTTAGAGTGTTTTCCGACTAACCAAAATTGGTTAATGTTGGATTAAACTGGCTCACCGGATTCCATGGACTGGCTGGCTGCGGTTTTTGGAACATTAGGAGGTCAAGGTGGGGAGATTATAGATGAGGGAAATTCTCAAACAGGTCGAATTTGTTTTGACTGAACAACACTAGAAGACACTGTCCTTTTTAGACCAGATATTTCACCTGCTAGGAATGCTACAATATTAGGCACCCCTCCTGGAAGGAAAGGGGAGCCCGCATTAAGATCTGCGAAGGTGGGGTCCCAGTCCTCGCAATGACGGCCCCAGCGGGCAACTCTAACCTGTCTAACATGGAACATAGAGGGGCTCAAATCTAAATTAGGAGATGAAGACTGGAGAGAATTTATAGGAGCTCATGATATAATTTGCCTTCTAGAGACATGGTTAACTGCAGTAGATATTGCCTCCCTGAACTTTAAAGGTTTCATGGTGTATGGTAGACTGGGGACGTCTAGGGCAAAAAAAGAGCGGCTGTCAGGAGGCGTTATTAATCTCGTATCCTCCCAAAAGATCATTTATCTGGAAGTAATTCAGTCATCAATTAGGAACTGCTTAGCCACGTCTATAAAAATTGCAAATCAAGGCAATTATGTGTTGATAAATGTATATATACCCCCAGAAACCTCGACTTTCTATGAGGAAAATTGTTGGAAACAATTAAGTGAGTTGCTCGCTGATATCAGTCTTAAGTATACGCGAAGTACTATACTACTGCTGGGGGATTTTAATGCCAAAACGGCGAACTTGGATATAGAACCCCCAATGATGAGATTAATTTCGTGGGTGGGTTTCCTAATAGGGGCTCCCTAGATGGAATAGTCAATAAGCATGGGGAGAAGTTCATGCAACTTCTTGCAGAACAAGGCCTTATAATAATCAATGGGCGTACACCCTCCAACCCCTGGGGGGAATATACATATGATTCTAATCAAGGAGCAAGTTTTGATAGATTATGTTTGTCTCCCGGCCTTGTGCGGGATTTAGTTGTAATTCAAAGACCAGAGGGGTCCCATTTTCCCCTATGGCTGGATTTAATTCAGAATGAGGGATATGTCCGTTCAGGAGAATCCCATTCGTCTAATATAATTGTAAGATTAAAGTGGACAGCAGTTATAGGAACTAAGTTCTTGCAGTTTCTTCTGTCTCCAGAAGGTGTGGCATTACGAACTGCCATACTGAAGACAGGAGAGTGTAGTGCTATGTGCAATAGCGTGCAGGCTGTTTTTGATCAAGTTCTGACGTATGCTAGAAATGTCACCTCAACCAATAAACCTAATACCGTCCTCAACCCAAGAGTTTAGTACAATACCCAATGTAGAAATGAAAAGATGATGATGATTAGGGCAAAGAGAAAATGGATGAGATATAAAGTGAATGTGTATTGGCAGGTATTCATTCTCCTAAGAAGGAACTATTATAAACTTTTGAGAGAGAAGAAAAAATTAAAAGCAGCACAAACATGGGCAGAGTTGCAAGTGGCTGCGCAAACCAAGGATTCTTCCAAATTTTTGAAAATAATTAGCAGCTGGTGTGTGAATAGAGGAAGTGTTGGAGACCCTGTGATATCAGAGGAGACTTGGCTATCTTATTATTCCTCTGATTTTAAGAAAGTAGACATGGCAGGTGCACCACTGGAAAATACTTTGAAGTACGTAGCCTTGGGAGGGGATGAATTCTCCTTTGTCCCATTGGTTACTGAACAGGAGGTACTGCTAGCTATCAATAAGCTTGCAATGGGAAAGGCCCCTGGGGCAGATGGAATTCCACCAGAGCTCTTTAAAAGCCTTCTGTCCTGGTGGGTCCCGGTGTTAGCTAGATTTTTCACCTTGATTAACTACACTGGAGAGCTTCCGCATACTTGGGCCAAAGCCATTATAGTAACCATTTTTAAGCGAGGAAGCATGCTGGATCCAGCTTCTTATAGGCCAATTAGCCTTCTTCCTATAATCGGTAAACTATATGCAAGAACTTTATTGACAGCGCTTGAAAAATGGGTGGAGGTCAATCATCCTTTGCATGAGGAGCAATCAGGCTTTAGTAGATTTAAATTAACTATTAACAGCTGCTTTGTCTTGAAACATCTTATAGACAAATATGTGGCTGTGAAGCAGGGAAATCTTTTTGTTGGATATATAGATTTCACAAGGGCCTTTGATTCAGTTTGTAGGGAACTTCTGTGAAGGAAGTTAAAGAAAATGGGGGTACCTGCAGTTGTTGGAATTGATTATGAAGCTGCATGAAGCAACTAAGGCAATGGTAAGGATGAGCTCCAGAGGGGATGTCACTGAGGAATTTTTATTAGAAAAAGGGGTAAGGCAGGGCTGCCTACTGGCTCCCCTTTTTAATTTATATGTAGATGATTTAGTTTCTACAGTCATGGCAGCAAATCCAACTCCTCCGCGAATAAGAGAGAGGGCAATATCTATAATGTTATATGCAGATGATATTGTCCTCATTTCGCAGACAAGAAAAGGCCTGCAACAGATGCTAGTGGCTTTGCATAGTTATTGCCAGCAGAATGCGTTATTAATTAATATAAAGAAATCGAATGTGATGGCTTTCGGCAAATCACGTATTGCATATAGTTGGTACATCGGAGGCCAAGAGCTATCTCTAACCTCACACTATACGTATCTGGGAGTGTTATTTTCTTCTAATAATCTGTGGAAAAAACAGATGTTTATGTTGTTACGTTTTAACTTGTTTGAAACGGCTGAAGTCATAGGAAGGAGGGAGGGTATACCAAGACCGAGGAGGACGTGTATGTTCTGTCCGTCTGTGGTGGAGACTTTGCCCATATTATTTTGGAGTGCCCTAGGTATGTGGTTTATAGGGAGCTTTGGATCCGACCGGTGCTAGAAGAGGGTACCTCGGGTCATTTAAAAACTTACGAGGAGCTGTTAAGTCTATTGGATGAAGCTCAAATTAAAGCGGTGTCAATGTTTTTATTAATTGTGAATTGAGAACATACAGCAATGTGATATTTGGTTCATCTATCGGGTATGGTATTATTTTCTGTGGTTGTATATATTGGGATTCGTTCTCCTGTTTTATGTATTGTGAATAGCAAATATCTGCTGAACTAATAAAATCTTACTACTACTGTGTAGATGTGTACAAACTAAATAGATTGTAAATATGTTGAACCATTCTGGAGATATGGCCTATCATGCCACATCTGAACTGGGCGGTTCAGCATGGTGGTACCCAGTGTGTTGTAATACTTTCCAATAATACAGACATAGTAGCACTGTTGCTGAGGTACATGTCAGTGCTCAGTATCAAAGGCCCAACAGATCTATGGATTTGGTTTGGGACTGTTATAAAAAGACACTTTATCCTTTGCATCACCTTCTGATCAAGCTTGGACCTGAATTGTGCTTGCACTAGTTTGGTAAAAAGCTCACATTTTAAACTGGAAATTATGCTTTGAGCAAGATTGGAACCAAACATGCAGCACTGATTGCACGGTCAGAAAACTTCCTGGTACAATTGGAGACAGATGCCCTGTTGGAAAAAGACATTGAAAATGCTGAAAAGTATCTGCTCAGAGCATGGACAGTCTCTGCAAAAGTGAACACTTCTGACGACCTGAGGTTTGCTGCATACAGAAAATTGAACACATCTCTTGCTAATCTGCCACCAGCCTCCATCTCCATCGCAGGACACATCCAAAGACCATTCCTTGCTATCAGAGGAACATGACTACGCTATGTTGAATCCCCTGGACTAAGCTGGAAAGAAGTGAACAGTGGTTTGTGACCATCCAAGTGTCTAACGCCTTTACCAAAGGTGTCTTACGCCTTTACCAGAAGAATTTGACCATGTGTGGATGCAAAACATGCAGCGCAAGAATGTGGAAATGCAAGAGGTTCACAATGACTTGTACTTTATGCAAGTGTGGAAAAATGTCACAAATGTATCTTAACAATCTCAAATTACTTTATTTGCATTTATCAATCAGAAATTTGTTGATTGTTATTTCTGACTTATTAAATTTATATGCCACCCTTCCCACAAGACTCGGGGCAGCTTACAATCCATAAAAAACAATAAAACCCAACCAAGCCCTATTTATCCCCACCTGCCAAATGCTCTTACAAATAAAAACATTTTGCACAGCCTCTGGAAGATGCCTAGGCTCGGGCTGAAGCAAACCTTCCAGGGAAGAGAGTTTCACAAAATGGGGGCAGAAACCGAGAACACCTTCCTGCGCACCCATGGACAAGGGTAACAGATGGAATTTGCAGGAGGGTGCCCCCGGCCAACTGTAGGGGTTGCAAAGGGACATGGTAGGATAGGCAGTCTTTCAGATAAGTGGAACCCAGACGGTTTAGGGCTTTAAAGGTCGAAACCAGCACCTTGAATTGTGACCAGAAGGCTATAGGTAGCTAGTGCAGACTTCAGAGCACCAGTGTGATGTGCTCCTAGCGACTTGTCCCTGAAAGGAACTGAGCTGCTGCATTCTGCACCAGCTGCAGGTTCTAAACAGTCATCAACGTAGAGCACATTGCAGTAATCTAGCCTCAAGATGATGAAAGCATGGATGACAGTGGCCAGATCTGAATCGGAAAGAAAAAGCTGCCGCTTCCTCACCAGATGGAGTTGGTGAAAAATGCTCCTGGCCACTGTTGCCACCTGATAATCCAAGCGCAGCGAGGGATCCAAAAACACTCCCAAGGCTGCAAACCTGAGTGACCAGAGGGGACTGGACCTCATCTATGATAGGTGTTCCAGTCTCCTCCAAATCACAAGACCAGCCAACCATCATCACTTCAGTTTTGTCAGGATTCAGCTTCAATAAGCTCATCCTCACCAGCTTCCAACAGCAGCCAGGCATCAGGTAAGCACCAAGCCTGTGGGACCGAGATCAGATGAAAAAGAGGTAGAGCTGAGTGTCATCTGCATACTCCACCCCAAACCTCCAAATGACTTCACCCAGCAGCCTCAGATACACACTGAACAAGAGGGGAGGCAGAGTAGAACCCTGTGGAACACCACAGGGAAGGTCCTGAGGAGATGACAAGCAATTGCCCATCACCACCCACTAGGCTATGATCTCCATTGTTTTATTAAATAAATTAAAAAATTGTAATAGTTCTTTTGGCCATCTTGATTTAAAAAACATGTGCTAGTTCTCAAGTTATCACATAACCAAATTCACATGTCTGTCATTTTGGAAAATGGTAGCTACAGACTTAATGCCACTGAATGAACATGTCTGCCAATGTCAATTTTCATAGCGACCTGGTCCTGAAACATACAAACTTCAAAATTCTCCATACAACTATTTTTTTTACAGGACTCTAGTGTGGATCCAGGACTAAAGTGAGAAACAGGCCAGGCCCCCAATGCTGCTGCTTTAATTTCTGAGTGAGCCCCACCCTTGCAGCACAGAAAGCCCAGAACAGAGTCCCCAACCCTCTCAGAGGCTCCTCGTTGAGTTCTGCTCATTTGTGTGGTAAAAAGCCTTGCAGGGAAGGGCCATGTCTGGGTTGCAATATAGGATGGAGCCAGAGACTCTCCAAACTCTGGGAAGTAACTTTGATTGGAGGCTCCAGTGGGGACAAGAGGCCATCATGTCAGGATTTGCTGCCTTTTAGAAATTCAGTGCATGGTATCACACATTGACTTGGGAGGCTCAGCAACAGAGAGTGCTAAAAAGCCAAAAATTGGATTAAAGCTGTGGATATAACAGAGCCCCTGCTGCTGAGCAAATCCCCAAGTGAATCTGTGACAAGGCCCAGCAAAATGCCCTGGGAAACATTATTCTGTGATTCCTCATAGGGGTCGGTAACCCACCAGTAGCTCCCTGCTGGAGAATGGGGAGAGCCTGCCCCATAACATAGGTTACCAATTGGAAGTGAGGGATCTCCTGATCACCAGTGGAGATGGGTGATCTTCATAGAGCCAAGTCCCATGGCTCCTTAATTGCAATGGAAGAAGAACCTGCCCTAGCCATCTCTAATAGGAGTCAGTTTGCAGTGTAAGGGGTGCTGGCTTGCACAACACTTTTCCCCAGTGTATGATGAGTTTCAATGTCTCTGCAGTGTACAACTGAGTCAGGATAACCCACTCCAGCAGCGTTTGCTTTTCAAAAAGACCTTGCTGTCCATCTGGAAGATGGTAGCCAGTCACAGGTGTGTGTCACTATGTTCTAGGGGTCTGAGAGGGATTAGTAGAGTGGGAGGGTGGGGAGAGCCGAGACTGGTACAGTAGGGGGCTGCGGATTGGGCTTGAAGGGCACTGGCACAGCTGCAGGGGGTGAGGAAATCGAGGGCTGGAGTAGCAGGCTACTATGCACAAGACCTGAGAGGCATCTGCAGAGCTGCATATGGTGAAGAAGCTTAGGTCTGAAAGAGCATGCAAGATGGTTGTGGGTTGTCATTGCAGACCTTGAGAGGGAACTGAGTTGGAACAGAGGGAAGGCTGCATGAGAGACGGTGCTCGTGCCCACATTACCCCAGCATCCCAGTTTTTCTTCTAGGTTTGATCATGTGTCTCTCCAGCAGGACAAAGTGGAGCATAAATGAGGCTCTTACCCTCCATGTTTGCCTCCACTCCTTATTTTGGCTGCCTGCTGTCAAATGACAGGACACTCACTTCCTTCCCCCATCCTCCTGGTGCAGCAAATTTGTACTGCTAGTCTCTGCCATCCTATCAGTGGTGTCACTTTATGCTAAAATTTGTTGGGAAGGTGGATGCTGCATCCCCTTGTCCAACATAAACTCTGCCTCTGTGACTCTGGAACTGCAAGAGCAGAAGATTTGTGAGGAATGTGGCATCCCCCACTAGAATTATAGCCATGCAGCCTATTAGCCTTTCTAGGCAACAGGGAGAATTAAACATTGGGTCCTGCTGCACTGGTGCATCACCCATAGGAGGTAAAGCTGGCACTCTCATTCTCTCTGGCTTTGTCCCCTAGATACAGTTGTCCTTTCCTAAAGCCAGTGTCTGAGAAGCAAGCCCCTGGGTACAAGGACATGGTCAAAAGGTCAGTTGGGCAGGAGGGTTGGCTTGGGACATTTTTATCGACTTCCTCAGACCTCCCCAGCAGTGAAATACAGAGAAGCTCTCACAAGCAGCTGCTATTTCTAATCCAGGGTCCCCTGACTAGGGATTAAGACCCCAAGTGGGGTCACTAGATTTCTAAGTGGGGTCCTACTCAGATGGGATCTGAATTAAATATGCAGATTTCAAATGCTTGAGGTTACAAGGATTTATTTAGTCTCCTAGTGGGGTCACGTCTAAAAAACTTTGGGAACCACTGTTTTAATTTTAAGCCAGACATTTAAGTTCACTGCTCTCCCTTGAGTGCTCTTGATCTAGTCCCAAATGGTAGTGCTCCCCTCTTCCTTGGAAGCTTTCACCATCAATAAGGACTGCTTTACATACAGTTTCCTTTTGGCCAAATGCTAAATAATTTCCATCTGGGGTCTTACCTTTCACATGTTGAGAGGCTGTTCTAATGTCTCAGAGCTCATTCGTGCATCACTGATCATTCCCTCACCTCTACTGGCTCTGCCTGTGTATAAAGGCCTGTCGTGTAAAGGGCAGGCCCATAATTAGGACACTGGCATGGGGCAGTGAACGGCAGGGGTTGCCAGACTGTGGCAAGAGGGGGCAATTGTGCTTTCCTTCAAAACTTCATCTACTTGGTTAAAAATGCATTCTCAGTAAGAAGTCTTGTTAGTAACTTAATTTTTCTTGTATAAAAAAATAAGATTGTTCCATATAACAGAGACCCTCTATGCTGATCTTTTTTTTACAAGAATTGTGATGATTATTCTCTGGCCTTGGGCCTACAGTCACACATCTGAGTCTACAGACATCTTAATCTTTGGACCAAGAATTTGAGGGAGGAAATTTAGAGCAGATCTTATCTAGGCAGTGGGGAATAAAATAATGTACAGGGTTGGGAATGCTCCCTATCGCTCACTCACACTCTCTCTCTCACGCACACACACACACACCCCTTAGCTATGAAGCTGGTAAAAGGGTTTTGCAAGGCATGCAAACCCATGCTGAAGAACTCTGATAGCCTGTGTTTCTGTCATCTTTCTCTTCTCCTTTCTGCCATTAATATTGGAATCCCATCAGAAAGGAGAAAGCAAAGTCAGTTCACATTCCCCCACTCCTGGTGCTAGTGGTGCTTTTGGCATTGCTCAGCTTTCCCCCAGTAAGGGGCTCAGGTTGAACTGACCAGAATCATGCCTCTGCTTTTGTGAAGCTGAGTGTAAACCGTATTTATTTTTCAGATATAATTATTCCATACCCCCCACAAAAACAGTTGTATGTCTGTAGACTGTAGGCTTTTAGGTGTGGGCGCTGTCTGTTATTCTATGGCTCTGCCTCAATTATTCACCGTAGCCCTCCAAAGCATTCTGCTGCAAGCCCCCTTAAGGTGAAAGGACTGGAGCCTTTCTCCCCCTGCTTCCCAGGCAGTCCTCCTGACGGGTTTTTCTCCTACATGGCCAACAGGAGGCAGAGTAAAACTTTTCCACGCATGCGTGAGGAGAGCTACCCTGCTTCATTCCTCAGTTTCATCTCTGCCTCAGGACCAGCAGGCGTGCTATTTTTTAGGAAAGAAAAATAAGAAAAGAGTTAGTTTCAGCAGGGCCTGATCGGGGGCGCCTCTCTTCTCTGCAGCCCTGAACAAGCACGACTACACCCGGGGCGGCACCTTAGCAGCAGCTTTGGTGCAGAGGAGCTGTCAGGACCGAGTTAGTTTCCAGTGGCCCATTAGAGATCTTTGATCAAACACCCCCACCCTGCTTTTGGTAGGTGGTGCCCAGAATCCCTGGAGCCTGCTTTTTTTGCTGAGGAGAAGCCTTATTCCTCATCGTCCTTTCCCCCTTCAAGAGCAATGGCTGAAGGGGGTGTTCAAATTCCCGGAGCAGCGGGGGACAGTGACACACAGGAACCCCTGCAGCACCCGGAGGCAGCAGACATCGAGCTGCAAGTACGGTGGGAGGTATGGACATGCCTTAATAAGACCATGGGAAAGGTATTGGATTCCCTGAAACAAGGGAAGAGAAAAAGGCCCCGTGCCGAGGTAAAAAAGGTGCCAAAGCAGGTGAAGGCAAAGAAAGTGCGAGGAGCCAGCAGGCTGCCAGGTGGCACCATTGCAAAGCTTTTGGATTCCTCGTTCTCCTCTTCTGAGGAAAATGATTCTGATACCCAGGCTAAAGCTCCTGGAAATCGCAAACCCCTGAGAGCTTCTTTCTCCTCTTCAGAGCCCTCTGATCAGGATTCAGAGCTAGAGGAAGGGGAACTGGAGAAACAGCCAGGCACCTCAAAAGTTCAGGACAGAGAGTTCCCCATCCAATATAAAGAGGAGTTAATGGCTCAGGTGGTTAAAACCCTTAAGTTACAAGAAAGATCAAGGGAGATTCTGAGGAAGAAGAACCTAGAGCTCATATGCCCTTAGCACATGTTAAAGACTCGGGTTCCTCTGGACAAGGCCTTCAAGAGAATGGTCTTGTCAGAGTGGAAATCTCCCGCCAAAGCTTTTAAAATGAATAAAACGTAGGAGTCACTATACTCCTTTTCCAGAAAAAAAGAGTTCTTTAAGAGTCCCAAGGTGGATGCAGCTGCTGCCTCATTAGCCAGCCAGACACTTTTTCCCACTGAGGGCGATTGCTATTCGAGAACTGCAATAGATAAGGCAATCGATGCAGCCCTCAGAAAAAGTTTCAATGCATCAGCCTCGGTGCTGCGCATAAACATCATTACTTCTTACTTAGCCAGAGCCTTGATTTCATGGTTCAGAGGTTCAAGCAGTGGCGGCTGGTGCGTTTTGAGGTTGGTGGGTCACTAAGGCCAGCCAGGCTGCTGCTGGCTTCACCAGTGGTGGGCCGGCAAAAATACTGGTGGAGTGGAACCAGGGCAACAGTAGGCGGAGCCAATGCGTGCCCAAACAAATAGGGCCCTATCATTGTGCACAGCATGCTATCGAACATGAATAAGAGGTAACACTCCACATCATCAATTCAACAAAACCCACATTGCAACTGATCATGAACAAACCAACTTTATTCCCAGGCCAGAGAATGCACAGATATATAAAAACTAGAAAACCAGATATATAAAACCATGCACAGATAAAAACCAGCTAAAAACCATATAAAACAGCAAAAAACAAGATAAAACAGATATAAACCCATTAAAACAGATACAAAACAGATATAAAACAGGTAAACACCATATGAAACTGCTAAAAACATATAAAACTGATATAAAACCATTAAAAACAGATAACCCTAACCCCCATCATGTCCCTGTGTCACCCCACCATGTCCATCTGTCTCCTCCATGTGCCCCCACCCTATCTGTCTCCCCCATGTCTCCATCTGTCTCCCCACCCCATCATGCCCCATCTGTCTCCCCCATGTGCCCTCACCCCATCTATCTCCTCCATCATGCCCCCATCTGTCTCCCTACCCCCCATCATGCCCCCATCTGTGTCTCCCCATCTGTTTCCCCACCCCATCATGCTCCCATCTGTCTCCCCCATCTGTCTCCCTCATGTCCCCCCC
>QEPC01006817.1:156900-205180 GCA_003113815.1 Sphenodon punctatus
CCCCCCACTGTGCCCCCCCACCCCACTCCCCCAGACCAAAATCCCCCCATCCCAGACCACCCTACCTACCTGCTCGCGCTGGCTCAGGCTGCAGCAGGAAGACATGTGGCTGGCAACGCTAGGAGCGAGTGAGTGAGGTCTGAGACCCCGCCCACCTGCAAATTTCGCGCCTGGCCGGGTGCAGCCGCAGTGGAGCCTAGAGGGGCAGCTTTGAGCCGCCCCTCTAGGTAACTGAAATAGCTTGGGCTATGGGTTCCATTAGAACCCATTTCCCAAGCTGGCCATGCCCCCTTCCCCCCCCAGCGGCGCGCGCAGCTTTTCTGTAGGTCGGCGGCAATGCCGACCTACAGAAAAGCCTCCCCACCCCCGCGTCTCTTCAGCGCATGCACACCAGCCCAGGGAGGAAAGTCTTCTTCACGGGCTGGCGTGCATGCACTAAAGAGACACCGGGACTCGAAAGCCCCCAGCACCATTCCGGATGCGCATGGGCTCCCAGTACTGGGGGCCCGCGCGCATCCGGAATGGTGCTGGGCCAGCACTGGGGGCCCACGCGCATCCGGAATGGTGCTGGGCCAGCACTGGGGGCCCGCGCACATCCGGAATGGTGCTGGGCGCTGGTGCTTTGGCGCTGCTGTAGGTCAGTGCCCCCAGCGCCAAAGTGAGGGGCCGCCACTGGGTTCAAGACCTTGAAATCTCTGATAGGAGGTCAAAGACCCTAACTTCTAGAATCTTGCTGGCCATAGCCCTCATGGCAGACGCATCCACCGACACACTCTCCTGGGCGGCCAGATCCGTAAGCCTGCAATGTGGCAGCAAGGCGACGCTTGTGGCTCAGATCTTGGTCGGGGGATAATATTGCTAAGAATCTTCTGGTGACTGGGCCTTACAAAGACCAAAAGCTGTTTGGGATCTGTCTGGACAAAGTCCTCGCAGAAGTCTCTAAGGCAAAAGCAAAAACCTTACAACAACTGGGAACCGAGAGATTTTTTCAAGGGCAGGGCTTTAAGGCAGGTGGAAGCTCCGCTGCCTTTAGAAATTTTTTCCTTCAGAAGTTAGGGATAATAAGCCTCTTTTTCGTTTTAGAGGACAGAAACAGCGAAGGTTTTATTATTATTATTATTATTATAAACATTTATATAGCGCCAGACGTGTGACCTGGTGCTGCACAAAACATAGAAATAGACGCAGTCCCTGCCTGTGGCTTATAATCTAAAAGACAAGGAGGGGGAGACAGGAAGATGGGACAGTGGGAGAGACAGGGGAGAAGACTAACAAAAACATTCAAGTGGATGCGAAGCCTCTGGTGTGTATGCTTAGTTTGGTTACAATCAGGTTGATTGCAGCAGTCTGTCGAGGAGGGTAGACAGTAGGTATATGGGAACGACTAGCAGGCATTGGGAAAAGCGGCGAGGAAAAAGTGGGTCTTGAGGGATTTGAAGGAGCGGAGGGAGGGGGCAAGGCGGATGTGGGCAGGGAGGGAGTTCCAGGCATGGGGGGCAGCGAGGGAGAAGGGTCGAAGGAGGTTAGGTGAGCAGGAGAAACGAGGGAGAGTGAGGGAGGGGACAGAGGAAGAGCGGAGAGCACGTGCAGGAGTGCGTCGGGAGATTAGGTCTCAGAGGTAGGGAGGAGCTTGGTTGTGGAGTGTTTTGAACGTGAATACCAGGAGTTTAAACAGGATACGTTCAGGAAGGGGGAGCCAGTGAAGAGAGAAGAGGAGAGGCTGCACATGGTCAAAGAGACGGGCAGAGTGAATGACCTTGGCAGCGGAGTTTTGGATTGCGATAAGGGGGGAAAGGTGAGAGCGAGGGAGACCAGCAAGGAGGAGGTTGCAGTAATCGAGGCGAGAGATAACCATGGCATGAACAAGGGTTTTGGCCGAGGAGGTAGAGAGAAAGGGGCGGATCTGAGCAATGTTATGGTTTGAAAAGCAGAGGCCCAGGAATTTCCCCTCCGCCCACTCCAAGCAGGACTCCTGACTGGACCGGGTCCTTGAAGGTAGGAGGCAGGCTTCTCCGACATCTGGGACAAGTCAGTCTCAGATGCCTGGGTCAAGGAGGTGGTATTACACGGCTATTCCCCTGAGTTCCACAGGAATCCAAGAGATTTTTTTCATCGTCTCTCCTGCTTCCAAAAATCCACTCAAGCACCAGGCAATGCTAAGAGAGAGAGACAGGCTAAAGCCCATAGTGGCAGTAGAGCCAGTGCCCCTACAGGACAGGGGCAAGGGCGTTTATTCCACCATTTTTCTGGTCCCAAAGAAATCGGGAGACTGGAGGGCGGTATTAGACTTGAAGTTTGTGAACAAGTGGGTCCACAAACAAAAATTCAAGATGGAGACCCTCAGGTCTATTTGTCAAAGCTTGACCAAAGGGGACTGGCTGTCATCTCTAGACTTGAAGGAAGCCTATCTCCACATTCCACTTCACCCGACCCACAAGAAATGGTTCCGTTTTTGTTACACCGGCCTACACCTCCAGTACAGAGCCCTCCCGTTTGGGTTGTCATCTGCCCCTTGAACATTCACAAAAGTCCTCATTCCCTTGGTAGCCAATCTCAGGAAGGAAGCCGTGCATGTTTACCTGTACCTGGATGATCTTCTGATCAAGTCTCCGTCTAAACAAAAGACGATGGCACATGTTTCAAGGACAATAGCTTACTTGGAGGCTCACGGGTTCCTAGTAAACAGAGACAAGAGTGCCCTGAGTCCATCACGCACCTTGGAACACCTGGGGGTGGTAATAGATACCAATTTAGACTCCGTCACAATAGCTGCCCCCAGACGGGAAAATCAGGAACCTGGTCCTCAGCCTGATATAAAGCGACAGCCTAAAGCTCAAAACCTTGGTGAGATTACTGGGCCTACTGATTTCATCCCATCGCCAAGTTCAGTTTGGCCATTATGCTAACGCTGGGTTGGAACCCCTGGGTAACAATCCCCTCAGAGTTAAAACACTCAATGTCTTGGTGGTTAGACACAGGGAGATTAGAAACAGGAACCCCCCCCTTGGTAGAACCACAAGTCCTCACAACGGATGCAAACCTGACGGGTTAGGGGGCTCACCTGAGTCACACCTCAGCTCAAGGAACGTGGAGCAGCCAGGACGTCCAACGTAGCATCAATTTTCTTGAACTGAAGGCAATCCGGCTAGCTTTACGGAGCCTGGGCCACAAAATTCACAACAGCCACCTGTTGGTTTATACAGACAACATAACAGCGAAGGCATACATAAATCACCAGGGGGGATCGAGATCTCTTGCTCTCCACAGGGAGGCGTCCAAGATAATGCAGTGGGCTCAGGATCACTTACTGTCGCTGAGGGCATTACACATAAAGGGAGCGGAGAATACAAGGGCAGATTGGCTCTGCAGACGGACTATAGATCCTCACGAGTGGGCACTGAACAAAAGAGTTTTTCAAGACATAGTCTGCTGTTTCAGATCATCAGTGATGGACGTGTTTGCCAGCCACGACAACAAGCAAGTGCTGAGCTTTATGTCCAGGGCGGTAGGTCAGGGAGCATCGGTGGTGGACGCCCTCAATCAGCCCTGGCATATGCTTTCCCTCCTTTTCCCCTCATCACTCAGACTCTGGCAGAAATACAGCAGTTATCCTGATAACTCCCTTCTGGCCCAGAAGACCGTGGTTTCCAGACTTAGTGGAGTTGAGCATCCAACCTCCTTTTCACCTACCATGCACCCACAACCTCCTCTCACAAGGACCACTGGTGTTCGAAGGAGTGAGCCTGCTCCAGCTGACTGCCTGGAGATTGAACGCTTAGCCTTGCAGCGGAGGTGATAGTCTCAAGCAGTACAGAACACGCTCTTAGAATCCAGGAGACCAACTACTAAAAGGGCATATAAGGGCACCTGGAGAGTGTTTAGATCCTGGGCACTATTAAGGAAAACAGATCCCTGTACAGCAACCATGCCAGAAATTCTTGATTTGCAGGAAGGGCTTGATAAAGGTCTCAGGCCAAGCACGTTACAAAGGCAGGTTTCAGTCCTAGATTCAGTTTTCTTGTCTCTCTCTAACAAAAGAATAGCCACGCACCGGGTGCATGTATGTCGGTTTCTAAAGGTGGCAAAGGAGGTGTTCCCTCCAGTGGTGCACAGTGTCCATCTTGGAACCTTAACCTAGTGCTAGATGCTTTGACCAGGGCACCCTTTGAACCCCTCAAGCGAGTGTCACTTTATATGTTGTCACTAAAAGTGGCCTTGATTGCAGTGATCTCCGCTCGACAGATGTCGGAGCTGGTGGCACTTTCAATAGAAGAAAACTACTGTGTTTTTAATAAAGACTCGGTGACCCTTAGGCTAGATGAGGCCTTTATTCCAAAGGTGAATTCCTGGTTTCACCGTACCCAGGAAATAAATGTACCATCCTTTTACCCCAAGCCAGTCCACCCAAAAGAAAAGCAGTGTCACTGTCTAGATGCTCGCAGAGCCCTTAAGATATACTTGAAAAGGACCCAGTTTCAGAACTTCCTCAGCTCTGTTTGTAAATATTAGAGTAGGATACAAGGGGGTCTAAGGCTTCAAAGACCCTAATCTCGAAATGGGTGAAACAGTGCATAATAGAAACCTACAGGGCTAAAGGGAAGGTCTCTCCTATACAAATTTGGCCACACTCAGTCAGGGGTACTGCTACCTTGTATGCTTTCAAAGCAAAAGCATCCTACGAGGAGATTTACAAGGCCACTACTTGGTCTTCTATTTGCATTTTTGTAAGACACTATAAAATCAATACCTACGCCTACGCTGAAGCAGCGTTTGGTAGAAGAGTGCTGCAGGCGGTACTGGAATCTCCCAGTGCTGCTTGTTCCCACCCTGAATAGTTAGCTCGGGTACATCCCGTCAGGAGGACTGCCCAGGAAGCAGGTCTCCTCCAACCAAGCTGCACATTGATTTGGTGGGGGGGGGGGCGATATTAATTAGGTGACAAGTTTGTTTGAATATTCTTCTTTAGTATTTTCTGGCCAGGAGTATCCCCAACCTAGGGAGCTAGTTAGGGTGGTGATCATTTCTTTAATATCCTAGTTTGTGAGTTACTTACACAGTTTGTTGGCATCACGAAAGATCTACGACAAGCAAAACAGCAGATAAGGCGATGGGAGAGCCGGTCCTTCAACCTTTGAACTCAACTGAGGAACGAAGCAGGGTAGCTCTCCTCACGCATGCATGGAAAAGTTTGTTACTCTGCCTCCTGTTGGTCATCTAGGAGAACTACCCATCAGGAGGACTGCCCATTCAGCAGGCAAGAAAGGAATTAACCAAGGTAGGTGACCAATTCTCCTATTCCTGGACAGGACCTAGAACCATTTGCCCCCAGTCAACTGATCCTTGAGCAGCCAGCCCTGTGTATACACATAGTAGTTCAGTATTAAATTAGTCAGTTGCTGTGACCATCCTTAAATGTAATCTTTCCTCCCCACACTCTCCAAATCCTGTTTTCTTTATGGATCTCTTACTCTCCAGTTTCTTCAGAGTCAAACCCTTGCAATTCTGGGGCTACAGTGAAACAGGAGTGAGGGGAGAGGAGGCTTTAGTATGTGGAGCATCCGCTCTTACTGTAAGCAGGCACTTGGTTCTCTATGGGAGGAGTCCCTGGGTTGCCATAAGCAGTTAGGTTTTACTCCTCTCTGACTTTTCCAGACCTATGGATCTATCCAGCATAAAGAGGAGACTGTCCAAGGGCCAAATTCAGAACATGGTTCAGTTCCAGCGTGACCTCATGCTGATGTTCCAGAATGCAGTCATGTACAACAGCTCTGACCACCATGTGCACCGCATTGCTGTGGAGATGCAGCGGGAAGTCCTGGAGCAGCTCCAGATGCTGGGTGAAGCGCTTCTGTGCTCGGAGGAGAGGCTGAGCTATGTGAGGAGGTGAGGGACGTACATATGGAGCAGCAAAGTACCCCCCCACACTGAACTATTTCTGACCCTGTACCCCTGCCCTAGCAGCACTCATGCCCATAGAAACAGAAGATGGACTGGAGTCAAAGTTATGGGGTCCCCTCTGCCCTGAGAGGTGATGTTCTCACAAAACCACACCCTGACTGAGGGAATTCCTAGGGGTTGGAGACACCTCCCACACTTGGATGGAACAAACCTAGGGGCTTCAGTCTCCTGACACCGTCCCCCTTTATAAGGCCCTAAGCAGGCGTGGTGGGAATGGTAGTTGCTCTTAGAGTCGGGTTCACTGCCTTGTCGTCTTCCCTCACAGGTGCTGAGTAGACAGATGAATGGGACCAGTTGGGGTGAGAGACTGGAGTCTTAACACCTTGGACTATGCTTTGGGTAAATGACTTACTAGCTGCCTGCAGGAGTTAAGGAATCTTCCCCAAGTTCTGCTGTGTTTGGAGATTGTTTAGGCTACAGCTGGCAGGGGCTAGGTCTCTTCCGTAGCTCAGCCCTGAAACTTCATCTTTGACAGACTTCAGGCCCTTGACAGTCAGACCAGGTTTGGAATCTGAAGGTGCTTTGACGGAAATAGAAAGCAAAGACTTCTCTGCTGGTGTGGTGCCTACAAGTGGTCTCTGGCTGTTGGTCCCACTAGAGGCTACAAAATGTATGTCTAGAAAATAAATTGCATCCTGTTTTGGTTTAAAACAGACTTTTCATTGTGGTTGCCTCAGTGAGTAGTCCATCCATGCGTTCACATTTTTAAAAGAATATTTTTTTAAAAAATGGAAGGGATATAAATGGACAATCTCCACTATTAAAGTCAATGGGAGTTTTGGCAGGGGCATGGATGGATGGCGGAGGACTGTGCTCAGAGGGGATCTATTAAAATTAGGAACAGAAGATGTGCTTTACAGTAAGGTGCCATTAGCTCACAGGTCTCCAACTTGCCATTGCTTGTAATGTAACTTTTAACCTGAAAAACATGCAGTAAGCATAAAATAGTCCATTTTACAGTTCTAGATAAAATCACTTTGGCTGTTCCCTGCCCCACTCCCCATCCCAGTCTTCTAGAAACACCAGTTAATAACAGAAAGCCCCTCTGTCCTCATTTTCCCTAAATGCCATCATATGCTTTCCCTTCCTCTTTCCTAAATAAAATGCCCTCACATGCCAGGAAATGCCCAGACACACACACACACACACACACATACATACTGGATGTTTTTTTTTAAATTAGACTCGTCCATGCAGGGATACCTATTGAAGTGGCAATTGATTTAAGACAGGAGGATAGGGAAGGGAGGGGAGTTTTTGTTTTAATAGATGGGGATGCTGACTTGGATATGGATTATGTAGCGAATCCAGGCATGAGGGACCCAGTGGTTACAAGCGAAAACTGGGATAGATTTTGAGAGTTAAATGAAAGGGAAATAGAGCTATTCTTGAGAAAAGGGCTGAGAGGCTCCCAGAGCTCAGTGTGTTTGAGCTGTCCTTAGTGCACATGTGCTAGCTCTCAAGAAGCCATGACAGGCACACATGCACGTTAGAGCAATCCCTGGGCTGGCAGCTGAGAAGCTCTGAGCTTTTCAGCTACCTTCCTGGAAATGACATCGGGCCTCCTGAGGGCAGCACTAAGGGATGTGCATGACTCTCAGCATCCACAGATCCCTGGTCCCTAAGAAACTACCAGAATCATTCATACTCTTTGCTGCTGCCCTGGACCAATACGTGGTAGCAAACCACCACCAGAGAATGAAAAATTTAGACTATATATTTCAGTTTGCATTAAATCAAGACTAGGGGTGGGAACTCATTGTCCGCTTTGTTGGTTGCAAGCGGGGACATGAAAAGAAGATCAGAGAACTGGAAGGGAGGGGAGCAATGTGTGCATCTGGGGTCCTAGAAACAGCAGGGGGGGCTGGAGAAACCAGGTGGAGGTGGGAGTGGCTGGGGAGGAACATTTGGCTGGCAGCATCAGAGGTTGGGAGTTTGTGTATATCCCCCACCTCATTTTCTTGTCCTTATTGGCTGTTTGTGACTGGAGGCTCAAAACCACTATCCAACCGCTCTCGGAAGAGAGAAGAACCTGGGAAAACTTTCTTCTACTTAATTTTTTTTGGGGGGGGGGGAGAGACTGGGAGCTTCTTGTCATAATCACACAAGATAGGAGGGAGCGGAGTTGCCCTAATCTGCTGGGTTTCTGTTCCCTCTGCTTGTGGTTCCTCTCCAAATAAGAAGGGGAGGGACCAGTTACCTGGTGGGAGGCCCTGCGCTTAGTTTATTAAAAGCCTTTAATGAGCCACCTTGCTTAGTATGTTGGTACCTTCTAGAAGAAGAAAGAGAAGAGACTGCAGAGCTCTAGAAGAGTTTTAACAGGGACGGCGAGTAACCACGGCAACAGCCTGCCACCGGAGGGGCGGGCTCCAGCCCGGAGGCTTCCAATCCAGACCGCCTCTTCAAAGTTGCTTTAGCCAAAAGCCACGCCAGGGATTAGGCAGTGACCGCGCGCTCCGGAGGGAGGGCTAAGCACTAAGCAGCGAGTTAGATACGGGCTTGCCTTGCTGGCTATCGCTCCCCGGTGAATGGGGCGAGCTCCTGAGCGGAAGGAGTTTGCGTATCCGGGAGGCCGCGCGCCCTGGCTGCTCCTCTGCCGGTAGACGGACGAGCTGGCGCCTGCACAGCCGGAAACTGCCACTGCGTCGCCTTCTCATTAGCTAGCTGGGAAGCAGAGGCTTGGAACAGGTTCGTGATTGGCTTCTGGTGGGGGAATCCGCTCCCTTGTCCCTTCCTAGGGGCGGAAGAGGTATCCTGTCGCACCACGTGTTTGCTGTAGACATGGCGCGGGACAAGCCCTCGGACGCGGTGGTAGCGCCGGACTCTGAGGCAACTCCGGAGCGCTCGTACCGGGAGCTGCTGGGGAACCTGAACCCGATCGCACGGCCGCTGGCCTCTCGCAAGCTCACCCGCAAGCTCTACAAGTGCATCAAGAAAGGTCCGGTGGGGAGGCTAGGTCTGGGGAGCCGGGGAAGAGGCAGTTTGGTGGTGCCCCCAGGGGAGATGGGGATAGGAGGGGTTGGGGTGCGCCTGACTCTAGTCTGACTATCCTTTTCTTGCAGCTGCAAGGAACAAGCAGATCCGGCGCGGGGTGAAGGAGGTTCAGAAATTCATCAACAAAGGCGAGAAGGGGTAAGAACCCGACGCCGGGCCCCTTTCCTAGCTGAAATCCTGGAAGCTGGACAGGAGTCGCAGGCGGACAGTCCCCCCTCTACTGGAGCTATGTCTAGGGGCCTTGTTGTCCTGCCTGCTCTCCTAGCCCCGCGGTTAGCTGCACCTTACCCTTCTTCCTTGTATGCTGTGCCCATCACCACATCCTTCTCCATTCCTTAGTCTAGCATCACTTGCTAATGTTTTTTCCCATCCCTTTAGCGCCCCTGCTTTTCATGCTTACCGCTGAGGTTTTTCCTGTTTCAGAATCACAGTTCTGGCTGGAGACACGCTGCCTATTGACGTTTATTGCCACATCCCCGTAATGTGTGAGGACAGGAACCTCCCCTACGCATATATACCTTCAAAATCGGTAATGTAGGAGTAGGTTCTCAAGGCATGGGTGGGAACTGCATCTCAAAGGAAACTGCTGTTCTTGTTCTTATCTGGTCCTTACTCTGAAAGTTTTAAAACAACGTTCATAAAATGATTATCTTCTTAAAGGGAGGTGGAGAGAGAAACCCCTGCAAAACTGAGTTGCTGGAGGGCCCAGCCAGAATCACCAAGGGATCTCACAAATGGGTTCCACGGCATTTGAATTTTTCTTGCCAGCCCTTTTGCTAGCTGTATGTAGCAGTCTCTCCTCCACCCCTGGTACCCAGACAGCCTGATTTCACCTGCTGGGAGCTGCTTACTAGACCAGATGTTCTTGTAAAGGGGGGAATTATTTCTCCCCCTTGGTACAACAGCATTTCCCAAAGGATGAGGGAGAAGATTGCCTGAATGGAGAAGGGGCTGGGAACCAACTGTAATTTGGGGAAATTCTACTATATAGTCTGTCTTAGCAGGTGGAAGGGGATCACTTTGCTGGAATGGGAGTTTGTCTATGGGCTGCGCTTGCAGTGGGACACGGTGGAGGGGAGCTTCTACGGGCTGGGTAGGAAACTACATCTCATGTGAGGGAGAACTTGGCTGTTCAAGCTGTTTGCCAAAGATGCTCTCAACCACCACCAACAGACTCTTCCTTTCCTGGCTAGGACCTGGGGGCAGCTGCAGGCTCAAAGCGCCCGACTTGTGTGATCATGATCAAGCCCCACGAGGAGTACCAGGAGGCCTTTGATGAATGCTTAGAGGAGGTGGAGGCCCTCCCACTCCCTTTGTGAGGAGCACAAACACCATGGAGTGCTGTTAAGACTATGGCTGGGAGACCCTATCCTGCTGGCAGATCCCACATAGAGGAATCCTCACCTAGCTCTAAAAAGTGACTTTAAATTAAAAACAAATGTAGGAGCTAGCATGGGGGACATGAGGATGCTGTTGCTCCAAGTCTTTTTAAAAAACTGATAAATTGTTCTGCAGTAACTGTTAAGTAGTAGCTGAAAGTGGATGTAAAAGGAAGTTAATTGCATCAGCTCTAGGGAGTTACTGGCTATAGGGCATCTAATTGGTAAGAAATGCAACCCCAACTGGAACTTGTTTCACCTTGTGATGCTTCAGTGAATTAAACTAATACATATTTGTTCTGTTTTTTAAAATGCCCTTGTGGTTTGTAAACTCTAACTGTTCTTAATGTCCTCTTATCATTACTGCTGGGAAGAGTATGATGCAGCATGCACCCACGCTGTTGCTCATTGAGCTGCTGCAAAGCCCCTTCCTGTGGAGTGTTCCCAGATTGGCTACTGTGTTTTCAGCCATCTTGGGGGGGCTGCTCTGCCAGGGAGCCTGGGGCAGCCAAGTAACCCACCTAGAGACAAGCACCCTGCAGCTTGGGGGCTGAATCTGGGTAAGCAGGTGAGGAGTCAGGGGTGGGGCTGAGCCTGAATTGGTTTGGTTGTTATTTCTCGGCAATTGAGAGGATTAGCATATTGACAAAAGAGGCAGTGAGGAACCAGGGGAAAAGTGACTACAGCAAGGCAAATGCTGAAATGAGTTTGCTAAGGATCAGAAATGACTACAGGAGTGTGAGTGGGCCAGGGGTACTCCGTGTAGCTCTCGGCACCATGCTCCCATGCAGAGCAACAGACTGGTTGACAATTGTTAGTAGGCAGGATGGGCAGTAGGGATTGGCCTGTGTGTAGGAACACAATATAGAACATGTGCAGAGCGTGAATGCTGCTAGCATGCTCAACCCTCCCCCAGCAGTGTAGCTCTTCTTCCTGGAGGAAGAAAGTACAGGGCAGAGCACGGGCCCCACAGGGTATGGAATCGTTCCCTGCCTCCCCATTGAGGCCTCTTCCAAGAAGCAGCCAGCACCAGACAGGTAGGGGGGGTGAGGAGTGAGTCCTGCCATCATCTCATACTAGGACTTGGATCATAGTTAAAGGAGTCTGGGCCCAGTTTCCCCCTCTCCTTGTCAGTAACCTCTCCCCCACATGCCAGGACGTGGTGGAGGGAGGGAATCTATGACTCCTTCCTGTTGAACAAAAGTGCTTGAAACAGAAAAGGCTCTGGGTTATTTTACATTATAAAAATGGCTGCAGCTGCTCCTGCTTTACTAGTCACAGTGCAAAAAAATCCCAGTAAGTCGGTGTGAGGTTGGAATGTGGGAGACCGGTTACATTGCTATTGCAGCAGGCAGCACTGCCAGCTGCTGCTTGGCTAGCACAGCCCTCCAGGGAGCACAAGAGCCAACGGCACTAGGAAGAGGCATATAGAAGCATCATCATGTCTGCTGAAGCTCATGATAACTAAGAATTGAACATAGTCCTCCTCTCTGGCTCAGGAACAGGGGAGAAGAGCTCATAGGCCTCTGCTATTCTTCACTCTACTGCCCAGCTGGAAAGAAGGGACCCCATGAAGTTGTAGTGATCAGCAGTGCTCGGGTCACCAGCACAGGCAAATGCAAGTTATGCTGCTGGAGCAGCGCTTGAGAAGTCACCGGCTGTCTTGCCCCTACCATCCTCTCCAGGCCTTGCTAGCATCAGAAGATTATGTGCTTCCCATCCGCTGGGTTCTGTTCCATGGGGCAGTATGGGCACTTCAGCCTGAGAAGAAAGAAAAGCAGAGACAGGAATGAGAGTAGACCCAGGATAATGCCAGTGCAAAAATTCACTTTTGCTGGGCTATGAGCTATGCAGTGCTGCTTGCAGCCTACGGCCAGTAGGGACCACAAGACTGTCTGGGAAAGGGGAGTAGGCTGTTCAGGGGGCAGATTGGGCCTGTCAAGATTTGGAATGTTACCCATAAAAACATGTCCAGAAAGGAACTGGTCACTCTGGAGTACACCCCTCCCATAGACCCCTGATGGCATTATGAGCAATGGTGAGGAGCAGGAGGAAGATACCCCACCTCAAACTTGGGGCTTCTCCCTGGGCTCAAAGGGGTGGAGACATGTGCACCCCGCTGCCTCTGAGAGAGAGCATAAACATGCAATCAGCCTGGCCTTGTAACCCGATCTCCAAGCTAATAGAGCCACCTCCTGGCTCAAACCCTTCTTAGGCCCCTGGCAGGAAGAGGGCCCAGGGCTGCAGCTCTGCAGCCAGGTGTGGAGATGGCAGTGCCAGGCACTCACTTGCCCCCATTGATGAGTTTGTTGAGGGCATCTCGGGAGATGACATGCCCACAGATGAGCTTGATGGGTGGATTGGAGTCTGTTGTCTGCTGGCGCAGGATAGGGCAGGCAAAGACCGAGTGGTACCAGCACTTCATGCCCAGGTCAATCTCAATCTGAGAGACATCAGAGATGGATCAGCATCCTCGCTGGTCATGCCCCCCACCTGCACCTAGATTTCCTCCCCACAGCCCTCCATAGGCTGGGCACTCACAGGCAGCTCGTCCTTGTGGCTCCAGACACCTGTGCACTGTCTCTGTTCAATCACTGCCTTGATGTTCATCAGCACCGGCAGTGCCACGCACCCCGAGGCAAAGCTGCAGAGAGGGAGAGAGCTCAGCACCACCCTGCCCCATGCCCTGCCCATGCCCATGAGCCTTTACCTGACACCGAGGGGTGACTCCACCGAGAGCCCCAGCAGGGCACAGGCATCACGGGTGAAGGTCTCGCAGATCTCAGTCCAGTGGCTGGCATCCAGCAGGTGGCAGTACGGGGAGTTCTCGAGGCCCAGTCGCAGGTACACCAGGCTCCCCATCATCACCTGGATCTCTGGGCAGTAGGACACAGGGTTTGCCCAGGAAGCAGGCTTCCCTGTGCCATCCCACTAATCCAACTGGCCAATGACCATACTGTGGGACCTGCTACTAGCCACTCTACTGGGAACCAGCTCATGGTCCCTTCCAGTGAACAAGAACAGCCAGGCGCACACATGGCACCAAGACCCATACTGGGAGCTGTCCAGTTCCAACAGCTGCAGGGACCTCACCCCACAAAGAGAAATGGGACAATGGCAGCCTCTCCCTGCCCCAGGAATTGGACCACGCTCACCTCGCCAATGCACTGCACTCCTAACCATGGAAAGGGCACGCCCCAGGCTAGCCATGCTCCCAGCCCACAAGCAGTCTCACCTCGTTGATGCAAGCGAGCGAAGGGCTGGAATTGGCGAGCATAGTTCAGGGCTTCCAGTTGCTTGTCAGGTCCACCAGCCAGCAGCCTGATGAAGTGGAGCCGATGCAACCGGAACTCCAGGGAGCTGTTCAGCTCCAGGAGCTGCTGCTGGTGGGAGATTGCCCAGCTGGGGAAAAGAGCACAACTCAGCCCTATGGGTAGCAAGGAGAGCTGTCCCACAGCAGGACTTCCAACTAAAGGGAGGGATGCTCCAGTTTCAGAGACTTCCCATAGGAGCAGATTTAGTCTGAAGGAGGCGCTAGGTGCCTTAAAGGATTCCCTTCATTTTCTCCTGCGGTGCAGTTACTGAGGGTCCACAGGCTCTTGGGGTCAATGGCAGAGGGGTGCTGGGCATAGCAAGAACACAGTCCAGCCAGGGAAAGGAATGATGGATCACTAGCAAGAAGAGAAGGGAAACTGCTCTGGAGGGCTGGCTGGAGCATAACCCCCACCCCCTGCGCAACCCCATGTGGGTAACACAACAGGAGAGGAGCTTGGGAAGCACTGAGGGGGGGGGGGAAAGCACAGCTGCTGCTCTTACTCCAAGGCTGGCCTCAGGTCCTGCTGGCGCAGAGCTTCTAAAATCCGGTTGAGCTCCAAGAACGGCTGCTTGAAATCTACGTCCAAGTTCAGGGTGGATTCCTGTAGACATGAAGGTCCGGTAGTCAGTAGGGTCACTGCTGCTATGGTCCCCTTCTAATTCCTGCCCTCAGAGAGGGCAGCAGAGGAGGGTCCCTAAGCAGAGGCACAAGATGCCCTTCTCTACAAGCTGGATGAAAGTACCAGACCCCAAAGCGGCACCAAGAAGTAGGAGAAGCAGGCTGGGATGCAGCTATGTTCCCTCAGGGCAGAATAGGCCTCCTGTTCCCCACTCCCCCCTCTGCAAAGATGCTGCCTGGAATAAACTTCCCAGGGGCTAATACTGAGCAGGGCTCACTAACAAGAGAAGAGACCCACCTCTTTTCTGGTGCCCCAAACCCTTAGTTGTTCTTTCTGTCCCTGTCCCTTCAAATCCCAGTACCTGACATAGTTCCTCAGCCACTCCCAGCATGCCTTGCTGGTAAAGGTGCTCCACAATGGCCAACTGCAGGAGTTGCTGCTGCTTCTCGTGGGACTCCCATACAACATCAGGGACTACGCCGCACAGCTCAGCATCAAAGTTCTGGAGCAAAGCAGAGTCAGCACAGCCAAAGGGAAGAACCCCACTCATCCACATCCCAACTGACTGATCAACCTCTTCCACCCTGCAATGGGGCTGTGGCCCACTGCTAGCTGGATCCAGATCAGTGCAGACAGAGGGCTGAGGCAAGCATGAAGAGGATGGTGGTATTCTACTTTGATGGTGGTATTTTCACTTTTCTCATTTGGTTAATATAAGTCAAGTTATGTAGGTGGCCAGTTGCAAAACGTTTTTCAAACTTCCTCAAGCTTTCCTAAATATCTTTAATTCTTCAAACACTAAACTAAGGGTACAAGTGATAAGTAGATGAATATAATATGAATTTAATGAGGAATAATGTGAGAGCATGAGCTAGATATATAATTTGAAAAGCAATTTTGGACAATGCAGAAGACAATGAAAGACAATGATACCATGTTTTAAAAGTTATATTTTGCAATTTTATAGCAAGTTTAGCAAATGTTTGTAAACAATTAACAAGGCAAGGGCTTTCATTATTTGTAGTTAACTATAATCTACATATATCATACTTTTTGTATTTTTATCCTTTGTAAATGAGTTTTGCTTAAAATAACTTTTCCCCCCATAAAATTCCCCCTCCCCCCCCCAATGCAAACTGGTCTCTGGTGTTGTAGCACCACCAACTATGTAGGACAAGTTTCCAGACATGAAAAGCTAGTGCTGCAAAAACTGGCTCCATGGTGGAGCTGCCAGGAATCAACAGACACCCTGGATGACATGTCCTTGAGCCCTAGGAAGCTAATGGAAGCACTAGCCACCTTCAGCACTTGGACTCCCATCCTGTTCCCAATACTTTACCCTGAGTGGGCAGCGTTACTCACCCTGTCGATGGCCTTGCCCACCCGGGAGACACTACTGTGGATGTCCTTATGGTCCGAGGCCAGTTTCTGCACTGTGTCCTTGATTTTCCGGCAGCACTGGGACATCACCAGGGAGAGTGTAGCAGACAGTGGTGCCCCCTGCAGAGCTACAACAGAACAAGTCCTTGTAATGCTGCTGGGACCAGCCACAGGCTTCTTCCATAAGATGGAATGCCCCACATGGAACTAGTGTCGCATTTGGAGACAGCAGCTTGAACATATCTTTGCCCATATGCTAAGTGCTATATATAACAACCCTCTTCCTTGCCCCTAACTAGATCCCAGAGCACAAAGAAATGGGAGCAGCGGGATGGGCAGCATCCCTGTAGGCCATGGTTGAGCCTGATATTTCTCCAAGCCTCTTAAGGTGATCAGGGGGCATGATCTCTGTCACAAGCTGATAGTGAATATCAGGTGGATCATTCTGTTATGTCTTGTGTATGGACCATTGGTCTGACTCAACATGGCACTTTTTATGCTTAGATTCTGGAGGGACCTGTTTAAGGGAGCAAGCTCCAACCCACCTGGAAACTGCACCACACCCTTGGGCTGGGAGCAGGGATAGACAAGTCTTCCTAGCAAAATTGAACAGAAGTAGCCAGCAAAGGCAGGCACAACTGAAGGGTTGGCTTGTCAGAACAGGGTTGTAATCAGCTCTGCATCAACCCAAGTATGCAAAGGCCACCTCTACAGAGATCCAGAACAACATGCCCACAGAGGCTGAAAAGCTTTATCAGGGTCTCCATTCTCATTAAGCAATTGGCATGCCCCTTCCACCCACCCCATCCTACTCTATAGGAAGTTGGGGCAGAATAGAGAAGCTACTGGTTTCCTACCAAGAAAGAGTGTGGTTGCCATCCATGTTGGGTATGAAGGTTAGTAATGGAGAAAAAGTGGTTCAAATGAGCGAGACCTTTTATTGGAGCAACTTCTGTTCCAACAGTAGAGATCATCTGAACTACTTTGTCTCTATGGTTTAACAGCCAGGCGCAGCTGCACAGTCATCATCGCCCCCTTCCATCGCTGTGTCCCCTAGCCCGTCACCCTGCCCCTCAGCACACAGCCCTCCCCAACCCTTTCCCCTGGTTTGGGGAGGGTGGGGGTGCGGTACCTGCGGCGCCCAGCTCTTCCCGCATGTGCCGTACGTAGCGCAGGAGCTCGCCCAGGCTGCGCTCACAGTGATGCCCGTAGCCGAGCAGCTTGTGCAGCACCTTGTCCAGCTCCCGCTCCACGCAGCCGCACTGCTCCATGGTCCCGGCCCGCAAGCGCCCCCCAAAACCCGCACCCGGCACTCTCGCCAGTGGGGGCCGGACAGAGCGGGGCAGGGGGTGCGGCCTCGGGAGCTTCCTGTAACGCCGGCTCGAGCGCCCCCTACCGGTCTGGCCCAGCGCCTCACAGGCGCTAGAGCCAGCCCACCGCTCACAGCATCCCTTTCCCACAGCCACACCTCCTGGGCTGCCCCACCGAGACAAGGGGAGGAGTCCCCCCTCCCAAACGCCGCAATGGCACATTCCTACAGTAACCCTGTAGGGCTGGACTGACACATTGGAAGAAATGGGAGTGGAAATCTCAATCCACGCCCATTTAATACTTGGTACCGCCCAACCACAGCTAGGTCAAACCATCTTGGGGCGGGGGCGACTGGAATGAACCATGAGCTGGGAAGAAGGGAATGGAAAGAACAATTTTCCTGGGGGAAAAAAAAAGGGGGGGGGGAAAGTCTCGAAGAAATTGTGTGTGTGGACGGGAGGCAGGAATGAGCCTCGTGGGACGGAGTCATGGAAGGGAGGGGGGGGATTTCAAGTGGGGGGGGGAGGCTCTCATGTAGAGAGGGGCCTTTTACACGTGGCCTGAGCAGCACTAGAACGTTTTCAGACTGGGCAAGGGCAGGGGTCAGAGCCAGCACTCCACCCCCACCCACTCTGAAAATTTTCTAGTGGTACTTGGGACACTTGCAAAGGACTCCACCAAGAAAGAGTTAAGTGGGTGTGGGTGAAATGCTGCCCCCATCTCCACCCCCCCTTAGTGGCAATACTGCTGCTGCTCTGGAGGACCTGCTGGGAGCTTTCATGGGGAAGCCCTGCCTCCCCACCCTGGAAGTCCTCCCTCTGTAGTGTCTGCAGGGGTGGGCGGGCGGCCGGCCGGATGATCACCACCACAAACCAAGTACTCACAGAGATGGGCTTTCATCCACAGGGTTGGTTTATTAAGGAGAGCGCACCCGCTCGCAGACCCACGACTTAATCCAGCCCCCAGCATCAATGGGCAAACCCCTTGAGTCCGGCTCGGCTCTTGTCTGGGAGGGTCACTCTGAAACGTGGGAACTAACTGGCCCTAGCCGCACTGTGCGACAGGCTGTGTGTTCTGCTCTGGGTGCGCACTGTGTGAGAGCAGCCCGTGTGCGGACTTTTCCAGCCACCCCCCCTCCTATGCAGTGCAACTGACTGCACAGGCACCACCACGTCCCCCCAGGTCAGGTGCAAAGCCCCCTCTTCCAACACTTTCCCTCTGTTTTTTGCTATTATTTTTTTGCCCTGAACATACAACGTGAAACTAGGTAACTGTTATAGTAACAAGGAACAGACATGACCGTACAGAGGTGGGAGAGTCAGAGGTCACCACAGTACATGACTCATGGGGGGGAAACAGTCTTTACCACTGCCCCACGTAGAAGTAATTGAAGCGGGAGGGCAGACGGGATTCTCAGCGTGGCCTCACTGGCTCGGAGATGGGGAATGGGGGTGTTCCTGAGGGAGGTGAGGGGGACACTAGGATGTCCTGGGGTGCAGGTATGTCTGGCGGGGCTTCTGGAGCCAGTTCAGGCTGTGCAACTGGATGGCAGTTCCTCAGGGGCACCAGAGGTTGAGACGGTGTGAACAGGTCCCTTGAGCTGGCAGAAGTTGGGGCAGTCTCTCGGGCCGGATGAGTGGGTGCATCATCTTGTGTTGTAGGTACTGTGCAGGGTGCCCTCATCAAGTGGCATCAGTTTCGACGGTAGAAGATGCCGTGTGGGGTCCAGACCAGGTACGATCAGGGCTCCAGCCGCTTGGCTACCACCGTGGTGGGTTGCCATCCGCTGGGTGTTGCCATCCGCACTGTCTTCCCCCCCCGCCAGTGGGGGGAGGGGAGCAGGCCACCTGTCATAGTAAGCCTTCTAGGCTCTTTGGTGTCTGCAGAGCGGCGCATGGGCCGCTGGTGGAATACCTGGGGTGAGTACCAGTGTGGTTGCGGGCAGAGTGCTTCGGAGGACTATTCCAATGAGGAGTTGCACTGGGGCGAATGACGTGCCGGAGATGGGGGTGTTGCGCAGGTGTAGTAGGGCCAGTCGGGGATCAGTGCCATCCTTGGTCGCCTTCATCAGAAGCTTCACTGTCTGCACCGTGCGCTCCGCTTGCCCTTTGGATTGTGGGTAAGTCGGGCTGGAGTGAGTTAGGGTGAACGCCCAGTCCAGTGCAAACCACTGCATTGCCATGCAGGCAAATAGTGAGTGGTCACAGACCAGCTCTTTGGGTATCCCATGACAGGCAAAGAGGGCCTTCAGTCACTCTATGATCGTGGGAGCCGTCTTGTGTGGGAGGTGCATTACTTCGGGGTACTTTGAGAAGTAGTCCACCACCACCAGGTAGGTCTGACCATTCAGGCCAAAGAGGTCTAGGGCAACTTTGAACCACGGCAGTTCGGGGATTGTGTGGGGTATCATCGGTTCTGGCGGGTGGTCTGGTCGCAGCTCTTGGCAGGGGCCGCACCCGGCTACCCACTGTTCAATGTCTGCCACCATATTGGGCCAATACATGAGAGCACGGGCTCTGGCTTTGGATCGTTGGACTCCCTGGTGGGGTATGTGGATAGCCTGCAGCATGCTCAAGTGGGATTCCTTCGGAATTAGGATCTTGCGGCCAATCATCACCAAGCCATCCTCCTGGTGTAGGTCTCCCCTGAGCGGCCAGTATGGCTTGAGGGTTTCAGGCACCGATTTCAGGTGTCTGGGCCAACCCTGTTCAAGCAAGGTTCTGAGGCTTCGTAGGACTGGGTCGCGCTCCATGTGTTCCTGCAGCTGGTGGAGGAGAGGCTCACTGATGGACATCATGCACCAGCTGCTATAGACAACCTTTTCGTCTTGCAGGGATTGTGCTTCCACTGACGGGGCATTGACTGGTGTTCTGGAGAGGGTGTCGGCTATGTGCATGCTCGTACCCTTCATGTATTCCAGTTCCATGTCATATCTCTGGAGCTGTAGCAGCATTCGCAGCAGCCGGGCTGGCGCCTTCCCTATGGGCTTACTCACAATGGCCTCCAGCAGCTTGTGGTCGGTCTGTACCTGGACCGTGGTACCATATATATACTGGTGGAACTTTCCGGTGGTGAATACAATGGCTAGCAGCTCCTTTTCAATCTGCACATAGTTCTGCTCAGCTGTGGTGAGGGAGTGCGAGGCATAGGCTATGGGCTGGCCCTGCTCCCAAGCCATCCTTGGAGGCATCTGCTTGGATCACCAACTGCTGTGCTGGGTCAAAATACCGGGGCAGAGAAGATGGTCATCTTCAAGGCCTCCAGGGCCTGTTGGTGATCCAAAGTCACTCTGCATCCTTGCGTAGAACGGCTCGCAGGGGCGCCATCAGGGTTGACTCATTGGGTATGTATTGCCCCAGGTATTGGATTGTACCTAGGATTCACTGCAGTGCCTTCTTGTCCTGGGGCGCTAATAGCTTCTGGATGACCTCCACCTTATCTCCATCTGGTTGGACGCTGTCTTGGGAGAAGATGTGCCCCATGTATCGCACCTGCTCGACCATGAATTGTATCTTTTCTCTGTTGAACCTCATCCCTCTCTCTCTCTCTCTCTCTCTCTCGCTCTCTGCAGGACTTGCTGGAGCGTATGGTCATACTCCTCTTTGGACGAGGCAGTGATCAGCATGTCATCTGCTATGATGTGTACACCTGGAATGTCACCAAAACACTTGTGGTTCTTCTGTTGGAATACCTCACTGGCCAATTTGATGCCGAACAGTAGCCGGTTGAAATGATATCGTCCCCAGGGTGTGTTAAAGGTGCACAGTTCCGCCGCAGGCTTATCTAGCACAACTTGCCAGTAGCCATCTTTCTCGTCGAGGATGGTGAAGATCGATTTGCCTGCTAGCCTCCTCTAGACGTCATCAACGGTGGGGCTGGAGAAGTGCTGGCAGAGGATCGTTTTGTTCAGGTCCCAGGTGTCTAGGCAGACTCGGAAAGAGCCATTCTTTTTCTGGGTGATCACCAGACTGCTCACCCACAGGGTTGGCTTGGTCACCCATGATATCACCTTGAACGCTTCAAGGTCTGCGAGGGTGGTGCGGAGCTGCTCCTGAACGGCAAAGGGAATCTTCCTGCAGCCATGGATTGCGGGGGACACCTCTGGATCCAAGTGGATGTGGTGCTGGCTGGGGAAGCGCCCCAGGCCTCCCATGACGTCTGCATATCTGGCAAGTAGGTCATGCTGGTCTGCTGGAAAAGCCGGAGTCATCACGTGGATGCGTCTCAAGAGGTCGAGGGCCACGCATGCTGACTTGCCCAGAAGTGGTGGGTCCTGTGTGTCTATGATGTACAGGGACAGGATGGCGCTGGAGATTTTAGTTGAGCATCTGACAGCAATCTTTGCTGTGGGTGTGATCTGTGCTCCCCCTAAGGTGACCAGGGTGATGTCCGGCTTGCTGCACCGGACATGGGGTGGAAAAACTCTTGCAATGCTGGCCAGGAGGGTGTTGGCTTCCGCTCCTGTGTCCAGTTTAAAGGGGACCAGGTGTCCGGCGACGAGTATGGTGCTGACCCAGAGGTTCACCGAGCTCTGGGAGCCGCTCTGGTAGGTGGGGGCAACTGTGCCCACGTAGAGCGTGTTCATCCCTCGGGTGGACCCTTGCACAGGCATCCTGGCCCTGCATACCTTGGTGTAGTGGTTTCTCCCTCCACAATGGCGGCATGTCTCCCCGAAGGCAGGGCACTGTTGGGGGCCGTGGAGGCGGCCACACCTCCAACACTTGCACCGTACGTCTTCCACTGCCCTTGAGGATGGCTCCACGCCTTGATGGCATGGTGGGTTGGTGCCGGGGGAGCTGACAGAGTGGGCTGTGACTGCTAGCACTCGAGGTTCAGCAGCCATTGCCGTGGTTTGAGCCCTCGTGATGGCTTTTGTCCTGCAGATGCTGATGGCTTGGGCCAGGGTGAGGTCCGGTTTCTCCAGGAGCCTCTCCTTGATCTTGGGGTCTGTGATGCTGAACACTATCTTATCGCGTAGCATCAGATCTAATGTCAGGCCAAACTCACAGTGCCACGCCTTCTCCTTCAGGGTAGTCAGGAAGGGGTCAATGCCCGTGTTGTCGTCATACGGGAGGTGCCAGAACTGAAATCTTTCAAAAACGGGGTTCTTCCTGGGTACACAGTGGTTCTTCAAGGCTGTAAGGAGCTCATCTAGGGTCTGGCTCCCCAGGTCTGCAAACACACCTGGGAGGGTGTTGTACACCTCAAGGGCCCATTCCCCGAAGCAGTGAAGGGCCACGGCAAGCTGTTAATCTCCCTCCTCTTGATCAGCTTTTGTAACTGTCAGGTAGCGGCGCAGTTGTTGTTCCCATCTATGCCACTTCTCCCCCAGGTTCCCGTCAAAGCTGAGGGGGGGTGGAGGCTTGAAATGCTCCATGGCTGTTGGGGTCAGGGTCGCTTCGTGGGTGGGTTCCCTTCTCTGGGTGGTCCCTTCACAGGTATGTGAAGACTTCTGACACCATGTAGTGGCTGCAGAGGTGGGCAGCCGGGTGATCACCAGCACGAACCAAGTACTCACAGAGCCGGGCTTTCATCCACAGGGTTGGTTTATTGATGAGAGCTCACCCGCTCGTAGACCCGCGACCTAATCCAGCCCCCAGTGTCAATGGGTAAACCCCTTGGGTCCGGCTCGGCTCTTGTCTGGGAGGGTCACTCTGGAGCGTGGGAACTAACTGGCCCAATCTGCCGGCTAGCCGCACTGTGCGACAGACTGTGTGTTCTCCTGCTACTCCGGGCGCGCACTGTGTGAGAGCAGCCCGTGTGTAGGCTTTTCCAGCCATGCCCCCTCCCATGTGGTGCAACTGACTGCGCAGGCGCCACCACACCCTCTCCCTTCCCCCACCCACTCTGGGGTGACCTTTGCTCATAGGGCAGCCCATGATTGGGATATGAGCCTGGGTCCGCTGCAGCCTTGCTATGCCTTGCTGCCCAGAGCGGCAGGTAGCTCCCAGCTCCACAGTTGCCTTGTTCAGCCCCATTGTATAAATTTCGGGACATACTAAAAAGGACACCGAATGGCCATAAGAATGCATTGACCTCTCCCAAATGGCCATAAGAATGCACTGACCTCTCCCAAATGGCCATAGGGATCCATTCAAACATGTTCAGATTCTCCAAAAGTGTGTTGGAGACATACTGGGAGACCTCGGGTGCAGTAGACACCCCCTCCCCCCCAACATACTCCAAAATAATATTGGGAATAACTAGACTTCGTTTACCCGCATCTATTAGATAATGCATCAAACCTCCCAAATGGCCATAGGAATATATTGGGACACGGTGGGTCCCAATACTGTTTGGGGCACATTGAGTGACTCCCCAAATACTCAACTGGAGTCATAGGGGAACACTCCCTGACACCTCCCAAATAATACCTATGCGTAAAAGCCCTCCACTTCTTCCTAATTCAGTCCCTCCAAATGGCCATACAGATCTATTAAAATATGTTGAGATCCTGCCAGAGTATTGGGGATGCACAGGGAGACCTCAAAATGTTCTCTGGGGTGCAGTAGCCCCCCTCCCCCCACATATTCCAAAATAATATTGGGGAATAGCTAGCCTCCATTTACCCACATTGACTAGATAATGGCCCTTTTTATATGGACCGCTGCTGGGTGGGGTGGTGTGGTCCATGTGCACAGCGCATGGACAGAGTTGGGGTGCAGGTGCAGACGGGTGCTCACCCATGGAGCAACCTGCGTTTTCAACTGTTGCTCTGTGCGTGGTGGTGGGGATGTGTGGATCGCAGGAGCGCGCACCTCCACATTTACACGAGATGCTCCCCTACGTGGACACTGGGTGTCCATGCATGGGAGTGTCATGTGTACGTAGGGCCACTGTCTCAAGAGCTTCCGAATGGCCATAGGAATATATTGGGATATGGTGGGTTCTGGCCAAACACTGTTTGGGGCCTAGGAATATATTGGGACATGGTGACTTATAAATAAACAGTTTGAGGTACACCATGGAACACTCCCCCCAAACACCCATGTGCATCCAATGGAAAACACTTCCACTCCCTCCCAATTCATTGAATCCCTCCTAATGGCCATAGGAATGCACTGATTCTTCCAAATGGCCATAGAGATCCATTAAAATATGTTGAGATGCAGTTGACAGTTCTGGGAAAATATGAGAAGACCTCAAAATGTTCTCCGAGGGGCAATGGGAATCTCTCCCCCCCCTTTCCCCCCAATACTCTATGGTATCAGGGAATGACTCGCCTCCATTTACCCACATTGACTAGATAATTCAAGAGGGATTTAATGAATTGGGAGGCAGCGGGGGGCTGAGCACTTCTTATGCCTCAATATTATTTGCGAGGGGTCTGGGAGGTTTTCCCATCGGCTCCACATGAGCGTATGGGGGTTCCACAGTGTGCCCCAAACATTGTTTGGCCAGAGGCCACTATATCCCAATAGATTCCTATGGCCATTCAGAAGGTTTTGAGACATTATCTAGTCAATATGGGTAAATGGAGGCTACTCATTTCCCAATATTATTATGGAGTATGTGTGGGGGTTCCCACTGCACCCCCATAGAACATTTAGAGGTTTCCCCATATAGTCCCATAACTGTCAAGCTGGATCCCAACATTTTAAGGTGTCCCTATGGCCATTTGGAAGAATCAATGCATTCCTATGGTCATTAGGAGGGATTCAATGAATTGGGAGAGAGTGGAGGGTCTGGGATCTTCTTATGCCTTAGTGTTAATCGTGGGGGAGGTCTGAGCATGTTTCCCATTGGCTCCACATGGGTGTGGAGTGTGCCCCCAACAGTGTTTGGCCAGAACCTACCATGTCCCAATATATTCCTATATGGGGGGGGAAGAGGAATTCCTACTGCCCCCCCAAGAACATTTTGAGGTCTTCTCGTATTTTCCCAGAACTGTCAACTCCATTGCAACATATTTTATTGGATCCCTATGGCCATTTGGAAGAATCAGTGCATTCCTATGTCCATTGGGATTCAATTAATTGGGAGGAAGCGGGAGTATTTCCCATTGGATCCACATGGGTGTTTGGGGGGGGGGGTGTGTGTTCCATGGTGTACCCCAAACTGTTTATTTAGAATGAATTCTAAATTCTAATTTCTAAATTCTAAATAATTGAGAATTTATTGCCCCATTCCAAGTGAATAGGAAATACTCTATTGGGTCAAGATTTCACATTTTGATATTTTTGTGCCGGTATTTGTGCCAGTATCAGCTAAATCTGACACTGCTGTAACATCCACCTTACCAGTGTACCCTCATCAGTTGGCTGATGAGAATTAATTGTTTATTATTTGTCAGAGGTGAGTGTGAGAGTTTGCATGCGGTTGTGCGTGTATGTCAGAGAGGTCAGTGTGTGTGTGAGAAAAAAAGTGTGAGAATTAGAAGTGCGAGTGTCTGTCTGTATGAGAGGGAGGGAAGTGAGCGTGTGTCTGTATGAAAGAGGGTAGTGTGTGACAGAGTGTGTCTGAGGGTGTCTGTGTGTGAGAGAAAAATGAGTGGGTGAGAAAGAAGTGTGTATGCAGCTCATGAAGTTAAAGATCAAACTTCATGAGCCAAAAAAAAAAAAAAGATTCAGTCGCCAGACTTTATTCTAATATAACAATTAAAAAACCTAATTAAATTCATAGTTAAGGCAAATTGATGAAAAACAACTATTTCACTACTCTACCACCTAAAAATATGTTACTGTTATAATACATCCTTTTCAATTACATCAGTAGTATTCAATCGCATATTTTTCATTAACTCTGTCTATATCAATGTCTTCTCCTCATCATAACTCTCATTCTTCCTTAAATATCATCAACATAACCACTTCACCATCTTTACTGATTAATACATTCATTTTCATTCAAATGCCTTAACGTGTTAATTATTTATTACAGTATAACATATTTCATTTCTGGATTTCTAAACCAACTATACAATTTCAACACCAAAATTAACTCATTAAGGTGTTTGAATAAAAATGAATTTATTAATCAGTAGAGATGGTGAAGTGGTTATAATGTTGATGGCATTTAAGGAAGAATGAGAGTTATGATGAGAAGACATTGATATAGACAGAGTTGTTAATGAAAAAATATGAGATTGAGTACTATCGATGTAGTTGAAAAAGATGCATTATAACAGCAACATATTTTTAGTTGGTAGAGTAGTGAAATTGCTATTTTTCATCAATTCGCCTTAACTATGAATTTAAAAGCAAAGGTTTTTAGATGTTGGTTCCTTCTAACTACCAGGTGGTGGTGTCCTGATGGGACCTCCTCCAAGGGGCACACACAAAACTTTGCTGGTATTACCAATTCAATGAGTGGTGCATACACTGAGAGTGTATACATGTCTTTGCTTCAGAACAAGCTGCTTACTTTCCAGAACAATTTGCCCTCACTCTGGAGCAGATCCAAGGGAATGTACTGCCCTGAGCAAATTTGCTGCAGAGCAGAGCCTCTGCATGGCCACTGCAACCCAGTTGCTACACAGTAGGGTAAAGTTATTCCACAGCAAGTGTCCCAGAAACAAGACAGTGCAGCTCCCAATTGTCATCATTTTCTAATTACAAAATGAAGCATGTGTGCTAAATACAGCAATTATCTTCAGAAGGAAGGTTTGGTCCAAAATTTTGGTTTCTGATAAGGACATAAAAAATTTGGACTCCAACAACAATGCTGCTAAGATAGGCTCCTGGAGAATCCGCCAAGCCCCAACTGTACTACATACAACCATCCCCTTAGTCTGGTAGGGCAGACAGTCCTGCTCTTGCGGTTTGACACCGAGAGGAAATGGGTCTTTGCTAGGAGAGGCTGCCAGAGAGAAGTGACAGAACATGTTCTCGGGCTGGAGCCAGAGGGGTTACTGTCTGTGTGGCGCCAAAGGGGGAGCTGCATGACAGGGCTGGGAGCCAGGAAAGGAAAGGCTGCACAGGCCTGAGCCAGGCATTTCCACACATGTTGACCCCAGGCCAGTTGCAGGTCCAGAGATGCCTGTGCTCCCAAGTGCTTTTGGATTACGGCCTCCAAAACATCTAGCTACACCGGTCTGGGGCCCAGCTGCTCGCAGAAGGTGAATCAATCCTGTGGAATTCAGGAAACTGGTTTGTCCAGCAGCCCTAGGATTCAAACACTCCTCTTTCTTCCTGCGACGCCTCGACTCTTCCCTGTAGCATCTGAGCCACCAGCTTGGTTTCTGGCTTTACTGCCAAGTTTTGGTGCCGCCCTCTCCGAGGCTGCTCCTTGCCTCCCCATGGCTCTAATTGCTGGGTGTAAACCTGCTGTGGGGATTTTAAAGTGAGGCGCCAGCAGACTCCCAGCCCAGCGTGGGCACAGAGGAACAAACAAGGAATTTCAACAGCCAGCTGGCCCACAAAGAAAACAAGCCTGTCCCCCCTTAGCATAGCTCCCTGAGGCCAAGGAAACAAAGCCCCGCAGGACAAGCAGGAAACACAGGCCTGTGGGTTCTCGCAGAGCTCCCTTGACAGTGTGTGTGCAGTGCCTTCTCCCCTCTACTCTTTAGCCAAGTCCGTGTGGTTTGGCTTAGGCACCTCATGACCCCAGCATGTTATTAGAGGGGATTCTTGGCTTTAGTGGTCAAGATCAGCTAGCCCACCCAACACACTAAGAATCTCTCGTCTGATTCATTACTCCAGCACCAGCAGGAGTAAAGAGGATCCTGCAGGGAAAACCCCAGGGGGGTTGGGCTAGGCTGAGCCCTGCCACACCCAGCCAGTCCTTGCTCCAACAGGACTGATCAGGTCAGCTAGCAGCAACCTCCATGCCAATTCATCCCTGCACATCCTAGAAAGCTAAACACCATGCAGAGGGGAGCTGCTCCAGGGCTGCACAGCTGATCCCAGAGGAGCATATCAGTGCCACTAACTCTCAGACCCACCAATGCCAGGATCATAGCAGGACTGTAGAGAAGAGCAAGCGGTCTGTATGATGCCGCTGCTGCTGCTAGCACCGAGACTGGGGGCAGGACTAATGGAGCCAGGCTCCTCACACCTGGACATGCCTGGGGGATGCTGGCAAGCCTGCCTGCAGAACACCTCACAGAGTAGTGCAGCACACAAGAGAGCTCCAGGGTTAACTCACTAAGCTGGGGGCCACAAGCAGATCTCCTATTGCAGGAATCTTTGGTCTCCCCCTATCATCTAGTCCATCCTTTCCTGCCACAGCACCCTCACAAACTACTGGCAGATCAGATTAAGCAAGACTGAGTGGGATGGACTGCAGAGCCAGGACCACTCTCAGTTTGAGAGAACAACCGCTAGGAGCTTGCAAGGTCAGGAATGCAGCATGGGAAGAGAAAAGAGTCAGAGGCAGGAGTGGCAGGCAGACAGGTTTATTCCAGGCAGAGCTTCTGCTATGGGGCTCCCTCACCCCAGCCAGGACCTTCACATCCATAGCCAGGGACACCAATTAGTAACAGACAGAGGAGTCAGTCTGGGGTGCTCCCTGAAGAAGCTCAGCCTATGGTGGTAGAGCCAGGCTAGCCCCTGGGCTCCAGTTCTGTGCGGGTGAACTTGCAGCCAGTGATTCTCTCTAGTTTCAGGGACTGGAAGCAGAAAAGTTTCCATTTGCTCGTCCCACAAGGCACATGCAGCCACGTCACAGTAAAGCTTCAGAACCAGATCTGGTTTGGGACAGACAGGACTGCTCTCTGGGGCCAAGTTGTTGCTGGCAAAGGTCTTCCCTTTTCTACCCAACAGAGCACCAGTCCAACAAGTCTCTACACAAAGGGACACAGGAGACCAATCCCAGGAGAGAGCCCTTGCACACACCCCTAGCGGTACCACAAGTCCCCCATCATTCTCCCTACTGTTTTCCATATGGAGAGACTCCTCCAGCCACCATAGCTAGAAGCAGCCCCAGCCTTCCCAGTAACGGCAGTGTTCACTCTCCAGCAGCCTCAGTAAGGAGTCCTCCAGTCCCATGGGCAGGGCCCAGGACAGCAGCGTGGAGTGAGAACAGCCTCAGCAGCACTGGGGCAAGCCTGTCAGCTGGACCCTCATGAGGCAGGAATAAGGAGGGAAAGATACATGGACGGACAGAAGAGCCAGACATGATGCCAGGGTTCCGTTTAATGGATGGCAGGAATTGGTGCAAGCCACCCGCAGCAGTAGGAACACGATGAGAGGGCTACACGACCAGGAGCTGCAGAGTTGGAGCCCAGTTCCTGCTAACATTACATATGGAAGATTTTTGGGCCAGGAAAGGCCCCTTGGATCAGTCAATGGATCCCTCTTTCCATCAGAACAGGATCCTGGGCCCACAGCGCAACATGGCATCTCTGCCCATTTGCAATCCAATGTGGGCAGCATGGGGCCTTTCCCCATTTGCCTCCACTCAGATCTTCGAAGACTCAACCCTCTCGACCCAAGGTGAATCCGAGTCCGAGTCGGTGTCCCTGGGTTCTGGGGCTTGAAGGTGGTGGAGCTCGCTCAGCTGCCTCTCCAGGGCCTGGTTGCGGTGATACATCTCCATGTAGCTCACCTGGATCTCCCGCTGATAGCGCAGCACCTTATCCTTCTCCTCCTGCCAGGTTTTCCGCTCCTGCTCAAAGTTGGCAGCCTGCAGCTGGGCCTGGCGCCGCTCCCGCTGCAGCTCCTCCCACAGCCACTCCGGGGAGTCCCCATTCTCCCCCTGCAGCTCCCGGCATTTGGAGTCATCTGTTTCACAGCCTGAAAAGTCCTGGCAGGCTGGCATGGGGGTATCCCCAGGAGGGAGAGGGGAGCCAGCCTCTGATGGGGTGCATGAGTCCCTTAGCCGTGCCATCTGAGAGTCCTTGGTCTGCAACTCTGCCCGGGCCTCCCGCAGCTGTGTCTTCAAGCTGAAGATCTCACCCAGTTTCTGGGCCATCTCCTCCTGGGCATCCCGGAGCTGCTGTTTGAGCAGCGAGATCTCTGCCGTTTTCTGACAGACCTGCAGAGAGACAGCACAGTATTTATTTCATTTTTTTGTTTATTAAAATTTATACCCCACCCTTCCTCGAAGGCTCAGGGTGACTTACAGCAACATAAACACAAAGAAAAAAAATTGTAAATACACAAACCACCACACTAAAATCCCCTACCCTCACCCCCTAAAAAAACAACCTACCCGCCCCTATCCCCATCTGCCAAAAACCTGGCCCCCCCCCCCCAAAAAAAGTCTTACACCACCTCCAGAATATGCTCAAACTTGAGCGGCCCTCCAGGGGAAGGGAGTTCCATAGTACTGGGGCAGCAATTGAGAACACCTCTCTGCGAGCCCTTGTCGGGTAAGGACAAGGCTGGCTGGTGGTACCCTCAAGGGGGCGCTCCCAGCCAACTGCAGGGGCCGCAGTGGAGCCTGGTAGGAAAGGTGCTCTTTCAGATATACAAGGCCCAAGCCATTTAGGGCTTTAAAGATCAAAACCAGCACCTTGAATTGTGCCTGGAAAGCTATAGGAAGCCAAAGCAGCCTACAGAGAACAGGTATAATGTGCTCATGGTGACCCACCCCTGAAAGGAGCTGGGTTGCCACATTCTGCACCAGCTGCAGCTTCTGAACAGTCCTCAAGGACAGCCCCTCGCAGAGCACACTGCAGTAGTCTAGCTTTGAGGTAATGAAAGCATGGGTGATGGTGGCCAGATCAGAGTCAGAAAGGAAAGGCCGCAGCCTTCTCGCCAGATGGAGTTGAAGAAAGGTGCTCCTGGCTGTCACGGAGGAACGTAGGGTCACACATGTGTGATACTGGCCTACATGTAGACTACAAGTCTGGTAAATATGTAAAGCAAAAGGTTCAACATGTATGTAATGTTACAATTGAGAACTGTAAAACTCAAATCAGGACTGGGACACTGAGAAAACCCCAGGAAATGCAAAGAGATAAAAGAATGTGTATTTGGGAACCCACAGCTAGACAGACCTGTGGAGATGCAGATGGACCTTCCTGCTTGCCTGGGTTGCCTACGTGAGAAAACACACAAGCTCATGAGCGGGGAAAGCTCAAACAAAGAGACCATGAAAGGTATAAAAAGGAGAGCCATTAAGCCATCGGGGCTGCCTCTTGGAGAGAGCCACCTGGAGCAATCTCATCTGCATCCTGGATCCTGACAGCGAGCAAGGCTGGAGGACATGCACTGAGACCAGGACTTTGCTTTCTACCAACTCTAAGAACCAGCACCCAGTCACCAAATCTGTGACTGAGGAGGAACTAATGGACATTCATAGGGTAAGATGCTTATCTAGGAACTCAACCAGTGTAGGTTAGGAATGCATTATATTTACCTTTAATTTCTAATTACCACTCTGTATCAACTATCTTGCTTATGTAAATCAATAAACTAACTTCTTATCTTTATGAAGAAGTGTCTGTGTCTAACATTGGAACACAAGTGAGCAACAAGAGATTTCAAGCTCTTGGGACCCCAGAGAGAAAGAGTCTGTAAAAGAGAAGGATCGGGCCCTTGGGTGACAAAGGGGTTGTCCCTGCTGCAGGCTTGAATCGACCAGAGAGAAAAACTGATTCAAGTGGGCTGTAAGCGAGGGAAACTGAGTCACTCAAACCCGGTAAAGTGGGGGTGCAGACCTCCAACCTGTGACACTGGCCACCACTGCAACCTGACAATCCAGGTACAGCAGAGGATCCGAAGCACACAAAGGCTGCGAAACCAAGTAACTAGAGGAGACCATACCCCTTAATAACAGGGGTCCCAATCCCCTCCAAGTCACAAGACCAGCCAACCATCATCACTTCAGTCTTGTCTGGATTCACCCTCATCCAGTCCCTAACAGCAGCCAGGCACCACGAAAGCACCAAGACTGTAGGACCTGGGTTAGATTAATAAAAAACAGAGCTGGACGTCATCAGCATACTGATGGCACCTCACTCCAAAGCTCCAGATGATCTTGCCCAGTGGTTTCAGATACACGTTGAAAAAGAGGGGAGACAAGATGGAACCCTGCGGAACACCACAAGGGAGGTCACGAGGGGACAACGAGCAATCTCCCATCACCACCCACTGGGACCTCCCCAACAGAAACAAACAGAACCACTCAAGAGCAGTTCCACACACCCTGCCAGGTCCCGCAGACATGTCAACGCCACCTCATGGCCAACAGTATCAAAAGCCACTAAAAGATCTAAGGTGCTCAACAGGGCACAATTCCCTCGGTCAATCTCCAGGCGTAGATCATTGTCCAAGGCCACAAGTGCAGTCTCCATGCTGTAGCTGTGCAGCAGGGTGAACAAGGAAGGAAAACAGGGCATTAAATAACCCTGGGTAGGGAGAAGCACCAACACCTCAGCCATCTCAGGCTGGGAAACAGAAGGCATTATGCTAGATCAGTGGTTCTCAAATTTTTGGGAACTGCCCACCCCCCACCTTCCACTTGTCTTTCAGTAGTTGAAACCCCTCCCCATAGCCACACCCCTTGCTCCAGCTCTCTCTCTCCTCCTTCCCACTCTCCTATTGCTTCCCCGCTCTTCCCATCCCATTCTTTTGGAGATTCCCCCCAGATCAGTGAGAGTGTGGAGCTAGGTGTTTGCTAGTTTATTTATTTATTTCGTGAATTTATACCCCGCCCCTCCTGCAAAAGCAGCTCCTTCTTCTGGAGGTGGGGCTTTTTTGCTGGAAATTGGGTAAATTACAAGTGGCAGCAACTTTGCCTGGAACCTGGTATGGTGGAAAGTGGGCCCAGCTAATGACAGACCCACAGGTTTAGCTGCTTCACAAAGTCACCAGAACACTCAGCAGAGCTGGCAGTCTGTGCTTAAGGCAGGATAACAGGGGGCTGCAGGTTCAAATAAAGGCCGCTGGCAGAGTCATGCATCGGGGGTGGGGGGACCAAGGGCTGGAGTGTAGGGGAGGAGCCAAGTCAGGGCCACACCCCTTTTTCACACTGGAGGGGGGTCCCTCATTTCTCACTCACCTCCCACTTGGTCTCCTCCAGCTTGGGGCTGATGCGCTCGACCTGCTGTTGCCGCAGTCTCAGCTCCTCACACTGGCCCTGCTGCAGGTCCAGCCCCTCCTGCAGCCGCTTCTTCTCCTGCTGCGCCTTGTAAAGCTGCAGCTGCAGAGCCCTCTGGCTGCGTTGGGCCTGCTGCATCACCTGCTGTAGCTTGGCCAGATACATCTGCCTCAGCTCATCCAGCTCATCCATCCAGAGGCGCTGCTTATCCTCAAACACATGCCAGGACAAGGGGAAGATGGTGGGAGGAGCTGAGAATGCCCCAAAAGATCCTCTCCTCTCTCTTACATAGGAAACGGGGGACCTAAGCCCTAATCAGCCCCAGGACTTGCATGGCAGCAGACTCCATCCCACATCACATATTAGCAGCACCCAGTGGTTTAAGGCTGGGAGAAAAATCCCTGCATCCAACTAAACAGTGGGAGGGAACAGAGGGGCAGATATAAAAGGATCACCAGAGCTAGGAATCTGCCCAGACACTTGACCATACACTAATGCTTCATGTTGGAAACAGAAGCCCTTTGAAGAAGGAGGTCTCTCTAGAACCCATGGAGAAGGCACAGGTCAGGCAGCAGCACTGGTTCCCCACTCTGGCTCCCAATAGTGCTGGCCTACAAGCTGCGAAATCCCCTCCCCAGCCTCAGGAGCTGTGGAGACCTTTCTGCAGGGAGCAAGGCTGGAAAAGGCCTCTGATCCCAGGCTTGTTTGAATAGAGATTTTCTGTTCGGGTTCTAGGAGCAGAGTCCACACTCCCAACTGCAGCCTCTGCTCTGCACAGTAAACTTTGGTTGGTGACACAGCAAGTCGCTTAGCTCTGTGGGGAATAGAGCATTCCCAAGCTCTCTTTTGCCGGTGCTGCTGCTGGTGATGCACAGGCTGCCATGCGCTGCTCCCAGGAGTCAAAAGACACGTGTACACTCAGCTGCCATTGGTAAATCCCCATAAGAGCCATGTGCAAGGTGCTGGGAAGTGGGCTTGGAGACCAGGTCAGCAGCAAACAGAGAAAACTTCAGATGGGAGAGCCTGGAAAGGAGGTTTGGGAGAGGATGGTACGGGGAAGTTTGAGAGAATAGGGTTAGGTTGGAAGAGCTTGAGGGGTGGAGGCGGAGCAGGCTCAGGACGATGGAGGCAGAGAGAGGAAGCAGGCTTAGAATGCAGGGGAACAGAAGTAGCATTTTTGGTAAGCAAGGTGGGGGAGGAAGCAGGCTCAGAGGCTCAGCCTGCAATGGGTCCTGTGGGATACAGAGTAGGCCCCAAGCCCTCCATGGAGCAGAGCCTCCCATCCTCACCTGTGTGAATGGGTCATCACTCTCACTCAGGTTCCTCTTGAGCTGACGCAGTTCCATCCCCTTTTCGGTCAGCCGGTCCTCAAGCTGCTTCACCACGTCCTCCAGGGAATAGGTTGGCTCATAGGGGGGTGGAGGCTCACCGGAACTCTGCAGTCGGCTCAGGCTCTTGCAGGACAGCGGTGCCTTCTCTGCAGTCTGTGGATCCCGAGGCCCCCGGGAGGCCCTGTCCAGGGAGCCCCCAATGTGGTTAATGTGGCCTACGGAGGCACTAAACTGGCCCGGGGCAGGTTTGAAGCGTGGGTTGTAAGTGGGGTAGCTCTGGACAGAGTCAGCTCCCTCATCCAGGCTGATGGTGTGCAGCAGGTGGGTGCGCATGGGGCCACGCTGTGAGGAGCTGCTGCTGCTGCTCTGAGACAGGAGCGTGTGCAGGCTCCCATTGCTCTTTGACAGTTTCTGCCCTTTGGCTGACGACAGGCCCTGCATGGAGAGCAGGCTTTTCCCAGACACCACTTTGAATGCCGAGGGCCTGATCCGGCACTGGAAGGAATGCAGGAGCTGGGGTGAGCTAAACAGCAGGACAGCCCCAGGCATCTACCCCCCTCTCAGCCCGCCACTATCACTGGCACCCTAGTCTCACTGGCCCTCAACTCACAGCAAAGCAGGTAGGAGATGAAACAGGATCTCCCTGCCAGGCCTGGGTACACACAGAACTCCATCCCCAGCTCACATTCTCCTTCAGGACCTTTATCACACAGACCCGTCAATGGAGAAATGCAGTGAACATGGAGTCCCTGGCCTTGACCCACACGGCTCCCTATGATAGCAGCCAACTCAGCCCCTCTACCCACTGCAGACAAACTGGATTCTCTAGGCCTTACAAGAAGGTGCCATCAGGCCCCAGCAGAGCAGCATGAGACACTGGGGACAACAGGGCATGGTTGCTCTGGCATGCCTTCCCCACATAGGTCTAGGACTAGGTAGTAGCCCATTCCCCAACTGACTGTTACTCCCACTCAGAAGGGACTCTACTAAAGCTCCACAAGACCCCTGGGGTGACTTGTGTGAAAACAGCCAACTGCATCAACCCTCTGGTGGGACCCTGTCCACCTTTCCCCCTCCCTCAGTCAGCCCCCGTCTCCCCTGCTACATCCACCTTGTTCCCTCACCTTGTCGAAGCGGCCACGCTCAGGCAGGGAGCTCTTGGAGAAATCAGCCCCCCGGTAGTTGTGCTGCAGATAGCGCTCAGGAGACTGGTTTTCACGGTCACTCTCATAGTCCCGTTTGAAGGCAGCTCCTGGCGGCTGATGCTTCTTCTCAGCCCGTACGTCCCGCTTGGCCCCATGCAGGTAGCCAAAGAGCTCACGTTGTGGCATCCCTTTCCGGAGCAGCCCGTCTGGCTGCCTCAGCCCCCGTGGTGCCCCCAGCATCACCGGAGAGAAATCCTGCTTCTCCACCAGGCTGCCAACACTGCCCATGCTGAAGTCGTAATTGGGATCCAAGGCCAGAGGATAAGGGTTAAGGAGGTAGTGGCCAGGGTCACAGGTCACATGAGGGACCTGAGTTGTTGCCATGGAGATTTAAAGAGAAGGATACCAGCACTGCCAAAGGAAGACAAGAAACCGTCATTGACAGCTAACGCCCCCACCCCCTCTAATCTCCTCTCCGCCAAGCCATAGAAAGGTTGCAGGGGCTCCCAGCCTACCCCACCAGCCTCAGAGAAGGAACATCTCCTTTCAAGATGCCTCCCTCGCCTCCCCAAAGCAGGGAAGGGGCCCACTGTAGGGTGGGCAATTTGGCCCTCAACCCAGCCCCAGCCACTGTCAAGTCTTTTCTCAGGAGTAAGCCTGCTTCACACTGGCCACTCCCTAGAGAAGCCGCTTCTAGAGCTGGAATCCCCAAGAGAAGCTGGCGATGCCACACAGCAAGAGCAAAGGCCTATCCCCTTGCTCTCTCCCGCACTGACCTGCTCTCCCCAGCCAGCCAGAGTGGAGCCCAAAGCACGGCGGCTTCCTGGGAGAGACTAATTCCAGCTGGGAGGAAGATCCATCCAGCCCTGCCACCCACCCCGACCTGAACTACTCACTCCCCATGACGTGCCGATTCCCATAACCAGCTCCTCCCCCTGCCTCGGGTGCTGTGGAGGGAAACCAAAACAAACACATGCCTGCTCAGAGCTCCCCAGCTGCCAGGCATCACCTGGGCAGCCAGCAACTCCCTCTCCCCAACCTCACTCAGATTTAGCACAGCTTAATCCCATGGCTCGGACCCCAAGCCAGGTCCAGGCAGAGCAGTAGACTCCCCCATCCCACAGAGACATTGTGGCTGACACAGGGCTCAGCTTCCTTACTGATTTACTGCCCCCATCCCACCAGCACAGGCTACCACCAGCAGAGCACTTTTAGGGACCTGAGACTGATGGGTAAAAAGCAAGGATGGAGGGCAGAGGGTCTCATGGCCAGCCCAGGCTGGCCATCTTGACTTTGTGGAAGGCAATGAGTCTCAGCCCAGATGCCTCCAGCACAGAAATCAGTCTGAGTGTCTGACATCTTGCCAGGAGGGTGGGGAGGAAAGCGTCAATCCTCCTCTAAGGGCAGGGCCTCTGCTCTGGGCTAGGGTGGTCAGATATGCAAAATGTTAGAGGGCACTAATGAGGAATACAGGTTGCAGGGCCGCAGTGAAGACAATGCAGCCTGTATTTCTCATAAGTGTCCTCTAACATTTGCATATCTGGCCACCCTACTCTGGGCACAAGTAGTGAGTACAGCCACATGATTAAAGCCATCCACCAAAAGGGAAATTAAGGTGCCCTAAGTTCCCTACCCTTTACTGTTCTACTGCCCCTAGTTCCAGGCCCTTTGCTGTGCATTGAAATGGCCTTTAGGGGACCTGATAGCCACCCACAGCTCTCAGCCTCATGCTGGCCATCTGTGGGCTGTGTCTGGAAGCACCAGCCTCCAACAAGAAAGGAGGAAAGCATCTTCCTAGTGACATCATGGCCTCTGATCACAGCCAAGGGAGAGGATGAATGCTGCCCCATCCAGTGTTCACAATCCTGCCTGCAAGCATCAGGGATACAGAACCGCAACCCCTTCCCTTGAAGACAGAAGGGGCAGGAGAGCAGCTGGGCTCAGTGGGAGTTCAGGCTGGATTTACTGACTCACCATGGGGATCAGTGAGCAGACACCCACTAGCCTCAGTGAGGCAGGACAGGACAGGACTTCACCCCAGGAATGTCATGGGCTTCTTACATGGCCCTGCCAAGGAGGCCCAAGTGCAGAGACTGAGCAATAGGCAGGTATGTTCAGCCTTGAGGCTTGATCCTATGTTCCCAGGGCAGACCTCCCTCTGCGCCTCAATACTGGATGATGCTTGCAGGGATGGGGAGATGTGGTCCTTCAGGCTGGGAGCAGGACCTGAGGTCAGTGTCCTGGCACCAATTCAGCCAGATGAGACAGCGTCTCCGTATGTCAGGTTCCAAGCAGCTGATTGAAAACAGATGCTGGTGGCTGGGAGAGGACAAGGGAGGGAGGAAAGCGCAGGGCACCAGCTACAACTGGAACGGGGGAACAGGAAAAGACATCACAGGGTAGAGATAGGGCAGGTGCCAGTCCTACCACCAGCTATTCCTTAAGCAAGTAGTGGGGGAGGGGAGATACACAGACTATGCCCTAGGCATCTCTCCTAGATGGTGAACTCAAAGATGTAGTCACTATAGCAAGCAGATTAACTCTCCAGTACCCATGTAGCCTGGATACGGTGTTGAACTTGGGCGTTGGATCCTAGAGTTTAAATCTTATCTTAGCCATGAACTTCGTGGATGGCCTTGGGCAAGTCACTCTCTTTCTCGCTCAGCCTCAGCTCCCATCTGTAAAATGGGAATAATAATGACCCACTTCACAGGGCTATTGTGAGAATGAACTAAATATGGACTGTAAAGCACTCTGAACGCTGAAATCCCTATATAAATAATCATAATTACAGCAGCCCAATACACAGCCTAGCTCCACTCTGGAATAAACTGTCCATCCTGCTTGGGCTGGCACCTCCAGGGCCTGCAGAAGCATCAACAAGAGCATCTGGTATTCCAGGTTCTGCCCACAGTAGAGTCCAAAACTCATTCCAGCACCATGAACAGACAAACGCTAGTGACACAAAACAGGGGCATTCTGTCTAGGGTGCCCCAGAGTAGAGCAGGCAGGGCATAGCTATAATAGGTGCAGCAATGCACCACAACTGAGCCCACATGCATGTTGTAGCATGGATATGCACACTGGCATGGATGCCCATTCCATCTTCTGCACCAGGCCCCATTCCCAGCTAGTTACACCCCTGGGGCACAGAGATTTCTAGAGCCAGTACCACAAAGGAGGCTGCATTCTCACTTCCAAGGTGCCCACTGTCAAACACCAGCACTCCAGCTCTGCTGACTGTGGTATCAGTCAGTCAGCAATACCAAAAGCTTCACAGAGTAATTGATTAAACACCCCCACATTTCTGGAAGGCAATACAGCATCATTAGCCCATTTTACAGATGAGCAGAGGGAGAAAGTGACAGAGGGACTTATCCAAGGACAGAGACATGAAATAGACCCCAGCAGTCCCTGCTGCAAAGACCTACACCAGTTCCAGCTATATCATGATCAAAGGCCTTTTTAAGCATGCGGGATTTCTCCCACAGTTTAAAGCTGCGGCTAAGGGAAGCCCCTGGGGTGGGGGCAGGGTTAGACGCTCCCCCATGAACCAAACGTCATCTGGACGCCGTTGGAAACAGCAGCGCAAGGCAACGCCCAGGTGTTTTGAGACGTGGCCTAGGTAAGACCCCGATAATCGAAGTCTTACCTGGGCCATGTCTCAAAACATCCGGGAGTTGCCTGGCACTGCTGTTTCTAATGGCGCCCAGGCGACTTCCAGTTCGCAAAGGAGTGTCTAACACCCCCACCCCACCCCGAGCCACAGCTTTAAAATCCTGCATGTTTAAAAAGGTCCCAAGGCATTCCGAAAGAAAGGTTCCCATGGCAACAATACCACAGGCAGTCACCCATAAAGATCTCTGCATTATCACATGTGCTAGCTAATACATGGCCTTTGCGACATTTGCCCCACTGGCGGTTCCAATTGATCCAAGGGAGAGAGCCCTCACAATCAGAAAAGGGTGGTGAAGCTTTTTTCTTCTTTTTTTAAACAGCAAAAAAGACAGAGTGACCTACTCCCCAACTTGCACAACAGCAGCATGAGGGGTGGTGTTACCCTAGGCCCAAGGGCTAGGAGATTTAAGAGTAAGATGAGGAGCCCCTACAGCTTTGCAGGGGGTTCACAACCTGCCCCACAGGAAACACAGACCTAAATGAACCAGAGAGAAGCTCACTGGGTCACTAGCTGCTTGAAGCTTCTCTGGCCCCAGGGGTTACACCCCAGGAAGCTACCTTGTCTTTCAACACCCTTTGTGGTGTAAATACATACTAATGATAATGACTCCCCATAATTGCTGCCACACACAAACCTGTCAGACGGCTCGGGCCCTGTGCTGCCTGCTATCACCCTTCTGGGGATCCCAGCATCCACTCCCAAGAGTCACTGGGCTAGAAGAAATTCATGCTCTGGATAATGCCAAGAGCCAGGGGCGTAGCTGTCATAGAGACAGGAGGGACATTTGCCCTGGGGCCCATGCTGGGGGAAGGCCCACAGGGCCCAGGCTGGAAGGGCACAAATCCTGTCCTGTTGCGGTGCGGCTGGGCAGAGACTGAGTGGAAGCAGAAGCGCCTGCAGCATATGGCGCACATGGGACCCACCCTGAGGGTGGCACAGGACGAAACTGCCAACGGTAGCGTGAGGCAGGCAGCACAGCTGCAGCCTTCAGGACTCAGGCACAGCAGGCAGAGGGGAGAAGAAGCGCTGGGGGAAGGAAGGAAGGGAGGGGGTGGGACAGGGGAAGAGAATGATGATGGCAGGAAGAAGCACTGGGGGAAGGAAGGAGGGGAGGGAGTAGAGGATGGTGATGTGAGGGGGGGGAGGGGAGGAGTCCATTTCTTGCATCTGGGCCTATTCCAACCTAGATACGCCCCTGCCAAGCGTTCACCATTGTCTGCAGGGAGGCAGGTGCATCCGTGTCTGTACAAAGGCTTTAATCTCCAAGGGCCTGGCTAGCAGAGGTGCACCTGCTCAGGCCAGACCTAGGCTGTGACACACACACACACACACACACATCTGGATGTATGTCCATCCATCAGACCCCGTACTAGGCATCAAGCCAGGATATCATTCATCCTACCAACCCAACATAGCTTGGATAAGCCCTGGCCTCTCTGGAGCAAACAGGAGCTGTATCAGAGTTTAAGTCAGCATTCACGTTGGCTCAGAGGCTCCTTCCAAACTAAGTGCCAACCCCTGCTGGGCTTTGGTCTGGATGGGTAGCAATCCCTCCTCTGATACTGCCACACTTACTGGAAACCTGAGCTGGCCAGTACCACAGTCTCTAGAGACACATGGCAGAATCCAAGACGGTTCAGAGCATGGAAGCGAGACGGATGTGAGGTCCTCCAGGCTCTTGATATGCAGAGAGGTTGAAAAAATTGGGATTTCTTATCTTAGAGAGGAGATGACAAGACTCTATAAAAATGACTGGGACAGAAGGCAAATCATGAGCTACTATTCCTCCTCTCTCAACACAAGAGAGAGGACATTCATTGAGATGCAGCCAATTCAAAACCAATTAAAGGAAAACACTCTCCCCCAACATGCAATTAGCCTAATCACTTTGTGCCACAGGATGTAGTCAAGACCAAGACTTTAGGGAACTACACAGTGGGGATGGACAGATCTGTGGGTGACTAGACTATCCACACCTGGAATAGTTAATGTTACCCAGTTTGAGAAAGGATATAAAACCTCTGGATACACATTTTGAGAGTTAGACTGGCTTTATCCCATTCTGTATAACTCACGAGGGTTCAGAAGAGACCTTCTTGGGGGCAGGTTATCCCACATCTGTTTACAGCAGAAGTCTTGCTCCTTATTTTAAAAGGATCAGGACAGAGCTGCTCATGTACACACCCCACTGGGGAACATGGACCATGAGCTGAACCACTCTGGAAATTCTTATGTACGAAATGGCTGCTCTAAAACAGAGGTCTGATGCGGCAAAGCACCTTGCCCTCCCGCTGAAATCAGAAGGTGTTTTGATCAGACTGCAATGGGAGCTGGACAAAAGTCTGCTTCATACACCAAGATGCTACTGTAGTTCTTTGCTCCAGGTAAAGTAAGGCTGGCATCTCCTAACTCTAGGGTCTATAACTCCCAGTGTCTGTGCAGGAAAGGGGCATGGGTAAGAGGCTGTTTCAAGCTGGGGATAGCTGCTTGTTCTGGAGTCTCCAGAATGGGACAGGCAGAGTGGACCCATGAAGGTTCCCAGTAGGCCCCTCCAGATGTAGAAGCAACTCAGATAGTCTGAGTCTTAAAAACAGAGATTTTGACAATGAGATTCAGCTAAAAGCCTGATGAACTGGCCAAACCTCCCCCTCCCCTCTACGCAGGCCAGGCACCAGACTAGGCTGCATTCAGGCCTGTGACCTGGAGGTGAAAGGCCTCCTAGTCCAATCCTCTGAGTCATGCAGACCTCCTGGGGCTGGCCTTTGTTGGTTTTGGAGAATGTCTTTGCAGGGATTCCTTGACACTTGCTTCAGGCACAATGAAAGGAAGCCTCTAACAAGCAAGAATCCAGCACCCCTGGGGAGCCTATCCGAGGCAGGGAGGTCTGGACGATTATTCTCCAGAGCCTAGCAGGAGGCTCCACACCGGCCTGAAACAGCCAGACAGTCACTAATTTCAATTTAGTTACCATTTGCTGCTGATCTTTACTCTTGTTCAGGTGCCACGTCTAGAGAAGGTGCTTGGTGCTGGTGGAATAGGTCAGTCATTCTTACTTTAGATGGAGAGAAAAAATGCTTCGCAGGATATCTTTTATTGGACCAACTGTTGTTGGTGGAAATAAGCAAGCTTTTGGGCCACAAAGGGCCCTTCCTTTGGCATGTTGCATAGCCAGTATAAATATGTAAACTGAGCAAATGTAGGACAGGTATACATGAGGGGGCATGGAATAAGTGGGAGTGGATAGGACAAGGTGGCAGGTGGGTGAGGGGTAAAGAGAGATGTACCAGACATTCAAAAACAGCTGTAAAAATATATATTGATGTATAAGACAAAGAAACAATAGGTACTGGTAAGCACATAGAGAGGACAAATATATGGGTTGGGGGAAAGTTTATCAGGTGAAGGGAATATGCATATCAGTTTCCTTGTCTCCTACATCAATATATAATTTTACAGCTGTTTTTAAATGTCTGGCACATCTCTATCTCTCTCTCATTTCTCACCTGCTACCTTGTCCTATTGACTCCCACCCATTCCATACCCCCTCATATATACCTGCCCTACATTTGCTCAGTTTATATATTTCTACTACATGCCTGAGGAAGGGTCCTGTGTGGCCTGAAAGCTTGATTATTTCCAACATTTGGTCCAATAAAAGATACCAACCACTTTGTCTCTGTCACTAGGGACCAACACAGCAACCACACTATTTCTGGATTACTTTAGATGGTCCATACCCCCCCAAAACAATCACACACACACCCTCCAAGACAAGGTGGGCCCCTTCCATAATTACGCAGCCCTCGGAAGAGTGGGAAGTTGCCTCTTCAGCCAAGGTGAGGTCATAGCTGAACAAAAAGGAAAAAGCCAGAGCTTCCCGTATCCTTTCAAATCTAAAAATAGCAAGATCACAGGAAGCAGCTTGTGGAAACCCCAGACAGGTGGAGCAAGAGCTTTGGAACATTATTAGTTGTGATCAAGGCCTGAACATCCTAAACAGACATCTCTTTTCATCTGAATATCCCCAGCCCTGACCCTGTACAGCTAGAAAAGGGGAATAGACATGCATCGATGATGCATCTTCAAATACCGCATTCACAGTCACCCAACCCCTTGGCACGGCACCATTCATGCAGCGATGCCTCCTGTGAGCCGGACTGCACTACACATATACCTTTCTGCTTGCTAAGACTCTGATGTGAACCATCACACAAGCATTGGATTGATACAGAAATAGCCTCTAAATTGCCCTGGAATCATTCAACACGAATGGCATGCATTTTCTGTATACAACCCTGCCTTTCTGATCAGCACAATTCACAGCAATAGGAGACACAAGGCTGATGCAAGAACATATGATTGTCAGCATCACCCAGGGCAAGAGATACTTAAGGGAGAACAATATCATGAAAGGAAGATCTCTAGTGGTAACGCTACAACAAGGGCACATCAACAAGACCTAGGGTCCAGTCCCAAAATACAACCCACACAACTTGGTGTCAGAAGCAAGGTCTGGGAGTCCCATACAGAGGGTGATGCAATTGTGAGAAATGGTCAAGAAGGGAAAAAAAGAGGGGATAGTGCTTTAACCAAGCTCCCACACACATTGCAGAGAAGCTGGGAATTGCTGCGGACGGAAAAAATCAGCACTGAAGCACAGCAAACCTATTATTGCTGAAAGGGATTCCATTACCTTGGAATCCACACTCCCATCTGCACATTATTTACCTGCTACAGCTGCTTGCAAACAACTCCTCAAATACCTCAGAATGACAGAGTAGAGAAAGGCAAACTGGATTGCTTTCCTTTGTGTGTTTGACAGCAGCTGGTACAGTAGGCAAGGCAATAGCTTTTATTGAACCAACTCCTGTTGGCAAGTGGATACAGGTTTTCAAGCTTCACAGAGCTCTCCTTTGGATTTATGAGTTCCATTAAATTCTAAAGCTTTTAAAAGGTAACATCTTACCTGCCTGCTCTCTCTCTCTCTCTCCTCTCTCATAGTCTGACCCTCCACAGCAGCCACATTCCAAATAGCTCCAGGTATGATCAGTTTCAGAAGCATTTGGGGGGGGGGGTGTCCTCAGGCTCTGAGGTACCACCTTGATGCTCTCTGATAGCATCATATGGCTGAAAAGGACCTCAAGAGTCATCTAGTCCAACCCCCAGCTTGGATGCAGGATGACTACCTCCACCTGTTACCAAAGAGCCAACACATCCCCTGCTCCTCCTGGCAAAGGGGCAAGCACAAGACAGAGGAGGTTCCCAACACCTGCACGCGGAGGCTGGATCACCAGTACACTAGAAGATAGAGACAACAATCCAGGAAAGTCTAGTAAGGAGGCACAAAAGGTGCAGCTGACACTATTGCCCAAAGAGGCAGGTGGGAGATATGGGACCCACAGAGCATAAGGCTGCATCTAGCAGGAACTCATGCACCTGAGACCACTACTGGACTCATCTTGCAAAGGGGCCAGTGCCAGCTCTTAAAAGGGCAGTGCCCTTTAGCAGAGTCAGGGTAGATCTATGCTGTGCAAGGCATTGCAGGGGGGTCTTTTCCTGCAAAGCAGGAGGATGCCAGCAAGAGCAGCCTCTTGTGCTGGCCTGCCTGCAGTTAACAATGCTTTTAGCCATCAGCGAGAGTAACTAGGTGGGATGTTCTGTTCTATGTCATGCGAGAGACCACACTAGATCTTAATGGCCCCTTGTGAATAATAGCATAGGATGGGGTATTGCAGAAATTCTTGCACAAGGGACACGATGGAGACCAGTAATTTGCAGCTAAACTAGTTCACACCTCCAGCAGACACCCAGACTCCATTCACAGACTGGCAGAGCTCCCACATCCCCGTGCGACTTGCCAGCTAGCTACCCCCAAGTTCAGGGGTACAATACTATCCCCACGGGATCAGATTTACCCCTAATCCATGGTTGCAACCTCAGGGAGCAGTTACTGCCGGGCGAGAAGTACTCAGCCGGGGGCAACCTCTACATACAAGACAAACCCCGGGGGTATAGTCGCTAACTGCCCACGGTGCCTCTTGGAGTAGCCCGTTTCGTTTCAGCGTAGCCTTCTGCCAGTCTGCCCGAGAGCCTCCCACTCCCCAGGGCTTTCTCCCCGCGTAGTCAGGGGCAGACCATGGTGCACTCTGTTCCCCGACGGCGGGCCCTTGCGCGCGCCCCTCCAGTATCTAACGAGAAGGCAAGCTTGCCGGACCCGGCCGGGGCTCCCTTCTGAGGTTTGCTCCCTCCAGCATCCTCGTACCCGATCCGAGCTCCCGGCCGACGGACCCCATCCTCCCCACTCCCCGTCCCGGGGCCAGGCCAAGGTGGCTCAAAGCAGGGACGGGGGATCCCAGGCAGAGAGGGCAGGGCAAGGGGGGCCGACGGGGAAGCCAAATGCCAGAGCCCTGGAACAAAGAGTCTCTCGTCCAGCCGCACAGACAGGACTCTCTCTGGCCTGACGCGGCGGGGATCCCTGAGACCTCCCGGGGAGCAGCCCGGCTGGTGATGACTCACTCACCATGTTCGCTGCCTACAGTCCGGCTTGGCGGGGCTGGAAACCTCGCTGCTACCACTGCCCCTCCAGCTCCTTCCCTCGCTGAGATTTGAACACCTCGCTGCAGGGAAGGAGCCCGGGAAGCGCTGCCTGTGCCGCCGAGGCGGAGACAAATCCCGGCCAGGATCTGCTCTGCATTTGCACTCCCCACCGGCGCTTGCGGAGCCGAAGGGGCAGGGTCAAAGCCCGGGCTGGATCGCAACTCCAGCCTGGCCTATTGGTGGAGCTACAAAACTGATGAGGAAGAATAGCAAAAAGTTAGTCCCGACTTCTGCGGAGGAGCACGATAAAAACAGGGGTCAAGCAATGGCTGCGGCCAAATATGAATAACACAGGAAGGGGAGTGAGGTCAAAGTTCCCAAATAAGGGATAGGCAGCAGCACCCACCACTCTCCTATAACAAATTGCAGGAGCCTGGATGCTGCTGCTTTAAGAACTGCTCAGAGGTGTGAGCATAACAGGGCAAGGAAAGTGGCCCCGTGAGTACAGGGATACACTCCCATCCCAACTCCCTTCTCTATTAGTGGTAGGTGGACCATGCTAGCCAAGGCCAGGAAAAGGTCTCTGGACTGCACAGGGAGAAGTCCAGCCAGATCAGGGGCTGCAGCTTGCACCACAGGATCAGGGAAGTGTGTGCAAGGGTTTTACAGAACCATCCTACTGCCAAACAATAGCCCTCAATAGCACTTAGTGAGGGTGTGCCATCCTATTGAAGTGAAGGACTCAGGACTGTGCTGAGTGCTAGCATTATTTATATGCTCAGAGGATCGAGCTGCCAGGATTGCTACTGGCCAGGCTGTAACATAACATAATCATCCAATTGCTGGTGTATCAGCAATAGTGACAGCCCAGAGACTCATTCCCTGAATCTAGGACTGTTAGGGAATGACTCCTCATGCCCTCAGGTAAAGTGGGAGGCTACTTCCATGGACTGTGGCTGCAGTCCTGAAACTATTCACAAATGGGCCCTGCAGCCTGTGGTTCCTAGCCCCATGCTCCTAAGAACTCACTGTTTTTGAATGAAGTTGTGCTGCCCTGAGGTGAACTCCTCACCCCATTAAAGCCAATGGGAGCTGAGCCATTGATTTCAGTGGATTCAGGATTGCAGCCCTACTCTATAAAGTAATGAGCTATGAGCCACTATCTCATTTTGCAAAGGAGCCATAGAAGAAAGGGCATTCCTCCACCCTTAAAGTGAATGGGAGCTGAGCCATTGACATCAATGGATCAAGGACTGGGCACAAAGTGACAGTAAGGAACAGAACCCAGGATTCTAACACAATAAACCCAGCCTGTGGCTGTTTAGCCAAGCTGCCAATCATAACACTATGGGTGCAGTGCACCTCCATTAAGATCAATGGGTGGAATATCACACCCTGTCTTCTAGTAAACTCTGTAATTCACAAGGGAAGTGTATCGACTCCTTTGATGTGGATGTTTGAAGGACCATGGTTCTAGTCTGGTTCATATGAAGGGATGTTATATTTGACTGAAGTTTCTTTGGAAAGACAACTGGCTTATTCAGGTCTCATAAGGAGAAAACACACCTTATGCACACATTTGTAATTGTAAAACTGTTATCATTTATATCTATGAAATTTGATTTTATTCCCATGCCAGGCTGCTAATAGTAAACGCAAGTGCATTTCTAGGAGCCAGTATTTTTTTCCAAAAGACTTAGCAAGCCTAGAGGGTCTCACTCTTACTGAGGAAAGGGTAATTGTCAGGGGCAGCTGTGAAGCACACATCCCCTCTGTGTTCAGGAGGCTACTGCATGAGGCGCAGGGCCAGCCTCAGAATCTGCAGGGCCCAGGCCAAAGATAAAATGTGAGGTCCCTGGTGACCCCACCCCCCTTTGGAGGCACCCTCCATGGGGTCCCAAAGGTGGTCATGTTTGGGGCCCTGCTGGGAGTGGGCCCCCCCATACATTGTCCTGTTGAAAGCAGGGACCACTGCAGGTTCCCCAGAAAGGGTTACGCTGTGGCAAGGCCAGCCCTGATGATGCAATCCAGAGGAAGGCCCCAGATTCCTCTGGGACCCAAGGGGAGAGTTTTGTGTGAGAACCCACAGGGGACTGAGCATGCCCTGCCATGGTGCTGCAGGGCACTATGACCTGGTGCAGTGTGTGAATATGCACATTTGACCAAGAGGCAAATGGCAATTAGCCAGGCCACCGTCACCCGACAGCCAGGAAGCGGGACCCCAAATATAAGCCACAGTCTTTGAACCACTTACTCCACATGGTTTGGAGCCTGCATCCATAGCGTAACTTTCATGCCATGTGAAGTCTTCCTGGTACCATGTCTATGCCCAGATGAGCTGACTCTGAGGTTGCCACCTCTCCCAGGAAAGAAAACAGACAGTGCTTATTTGCAGAAATAGGCATGTTATTACTCTGTGTAAATGTATGCAAATTTTAAATGCTCCACTGCCTAACAGTGAAGTTGGGCAATAATAATAATAATTTTTAAAATGATTATACCCCCTCCTTCACCATCATGAGCCTGGAAAGGACAACAAACTCATTCTCATCGTAACCAAGCCAAGTACGTGCACTTGAGACCTCGCATCTTCATGAATGTTAGACCCCTTGTCTCTCCCTCTGTTCCCCTTCCTAAGTCTCTCCCCCAGCTCCTGTCTCTCAGATTGTAAGCCCTAGGGGCAGGGACCGTGTCTATTTTATTA
>QEPC01006817.1:215851-322431 GCA_003113815.1 Sphenodon punctatus
TATGTTTTAAATATGTGAACAGGATTTTTTTATCCTGCTATGGCACTACCACTGATGGAGAGAGAGCGAGTTGTCCTACTGGAGTCCCATCCACTTACTGGATGAGATGCTAGTAGGAGGGTTCTCTCAGTCTCTAAGTGGCAGGGTTTTACTCAGCAGCAAGGAGTTCCCAGTGTAAACTAATGTTCTGCCCATCACATCTTAATGCTGAAAAGTCTTTGTTGCTGGATTTTTGGAGGCTCCGCCTACAATGTACAAGCCTCTCCCTAGAGCTCTGCCAGCCATAAGGTTCCGTGTGGCACTGAGACGGATGCCAGGGATGGGCAGGCCCTCCCCCTCCCTTAAGCCCCACCCACTTTGGGTTTTCAGCACACAGGAGGGGCCCATAACTAAGGTTTGAGCCTGGGCCCTTCTCAACCTTGCTACGCCCCTGATAGGCGTGTCCAAGGGGTGGCCACATGGAGCGGATTAGAGACCATGGGACCACGATTCCTGTCTCCCAGCCCTGGGTAACGGGATGCTGCCTTCAGGACACTAACCACCGCCACTCATTGCTTCACACACACCCCAACCCCCGCGAGTAAATGGCCGCCCTCTTCCCCGCCCATGAAACCAACCCCTGGCTCCACCCCTTCAGGCGCCCAATCAGTCCCCTCTCCACTGTTCCTGCAGCGCAGAGGCTTTCTTCTTCACAGGCAAAGAAGTAACCACCTCTTTTCAGAGATTACTTAGCATGCCCACCCCCACCCCCTCACACAGACCCGTGATGAATATACCACCCAACCCTCACCCTTTTGTTGTGAAAGGAAGAGTAGCCTTAGGGCCAGGAGCTGTGGCATAGGAGTCACTGGGCTACAATTTGTGGGGGATGCTGACCCATATAAAGTTCTGCCCTCCATACCTGTAGAATTGCAGGGCAAAGGAAATGTGTAGGGAATGCGTCCCCCTCAATTACTCCCACATGGGGGTCAGAGTTGGCCACGGGCCTGGTTGGCCTTCTAGATTATACAGCCGTTCACTAGGTTTGTCGCCTCTTAGTTTGACCCCGAGAGTCCCATGGGCCAGAATGAGAGTCTCAGGGTAAAAACTGCAACAAGTGACAAACCTGCCTCCCCCATTTGTTGTTTGCAGCCAAGTCTCGCTGGAAATCCCAGCTTTAGCTGATGAGGTCACCCCACTCCAAAGGCTAATACGATTTGTCTTCTCAAACATGACGTGAAGAGGAAAGAGTAGTCGCACTCCACCCATCTGCGAGTGACCGTTCTGAGTGCCCGCTACCTGCATGTCAAGGGCATTGCTGGCTCCAGCAGCCCCTATGTTGTTAACCAGCTGGACAAGCAGAAGTATGAGACTTCCATGGTGCCACACTGCCTGAACCCCAAGTGACATGAGGAATGCATGCTCCAGCTGCCCAGCATGCTGGATGACTCCAAGGAGCATGATCTCATTATCACCATCATGCATCATTCCTCCCACTGCCTTGACCAGTTCCTAGGCTGCCTTTGCCTGCACCTGGCCCAACTCTCCCAAGACAAAGCAGTGAGGAGGAATGCGTAAGCACAGCAGGGCTCTCACCCCTGTAGGACTATTTCTGAGCCACCAATGGCCCATCGGGTGTTGCAGAGGCAGTGGGTGCTTTCTTCCCTCGCTTTGCTAAATACCCACAGGCAGTGTCATGCATGAGCCAATCAGAGACAAAGCTCATTATCCAGGGCACCATAATATAACAATCCCCCAACTTCTTTTGCTGCAAGGAGGGGCAGAATGCTCATGCTCCTGATGGCACCACATATAGGAACAGGGTGTTCACTGGACTGGGGCCATGATGAAGCCATAACATACTTGGCAAGCCACACAATTGGCCAAAAAATAAATGAACCACCAAGAAGCCTCTTTTAGCTAAAAAAGGGGAGAGGGGTTGACCAGGGAGGAAGAAAGGGGTGGGGCATCTAGGAGTTGTGGCTCCACCTAAGAGATGTAGGTATGGAAGGAAAGTGGCTTGCTTTCTGCAGCCACAGGATAGCCTGAGATGTACAAAGAGAGTATGGCATGGGGATCAATGCTGGTCCAGAACTAAACATCCCTGTGTTTGTGGACCATTATGATCCAAGGAGTGTTGAAGGAAGCAGCAAACTCCGGTCAGCTAGTAGGATAAGCCCTTATGTATTGTAACCTGCTCTGAGCCTTAAGGGAATGGGCATTATAAAAATGTAAATAAATACATCATTTATCACATGGCTGAGGGCTGCTGGAGACCCTGCACAGGGTAGACCTTTTCTAAAGGGCAGCAAAACTCAGAACACTATTTGACTCCTTGGAGCCAGTCACAGATGGATTTAAATCCTGAGCTCAGCCTGAAAAGAACCAGGCTCAGGATCTGACATAGTCTGTCTGGCCTATTGTCTCCATAGGTGGTTTGTGCTGCAGTCTCGGCATGGGAAGGCAGAGAAGGAGCAAGGGGACTTGCATCTTGACATCGAGTTCCTGCAGATCTCATCACCGGACAGTGAGCCAGCACTCAGCATTCATGGGTCCCAATCCATCCTCGCCAGGCTCCGCAGCATCATGAAGAGCAAGAGGTAAAAGTAGGACAAAGAGGCGTGAATGTGTTTAGCAGGCAAGGTGGTTGTCCTTAGCTATTTAATTTTCCCATTCCCATGTTCCTGTTCCTGCAGTTAGTTCTCTGTTCACGCTGGAGATACTGGGTAGGCATGAACTCCAAGCATTAGAGGCTTCTCCTTTCCTTGCTGCACGTCTGGCATCCTGGGCTGCCTCTCCCATGTGCCTGGGAAGAGCATGACCCTCCTGGAGTAGGAAATCCCCACCACCACCACCACTATCCAGGGAGGCCTTCTGCTTGCCTCCCACACAGCCACATGCAAATAGAGGAGAGTAACTCCAATTGTCCCACATTACAATAGTTCACCACACAGCCAGGAGAAGATAGGGGACCTGAGCTGTATTGCGTCCAGCTTTGGAAGAGCTGCAGCCACAGGACTGTCTTACTTGTGGAGTACAGCCCCATTGTACCATGGATCCCTAAATTTCATGGCCTATTGGCAGCTCATGTCTGTTGTGTAATGACTGCAGGCGCTACCGGCTGGGAGCTGGTGACTGATGCTTATATTCTGAAGTCACTGCACTGACCTTGCTTGCTTCTCCTGCACAGACCAATGGCGAAGATTCCTCCTCCTCCAGTGTGAACATTGAGCCAGAGCTGTCAGCTGCAATGGCTGGTGCCAGCTCTGGGGTCTCCACACACACAGAGACAGGTGAGTAGCTAAGCAACAGAAGCTTCCGCTTTACAAGAACCTTGCCTACTTTGCAGGTATCAATCCTGCTCCAATCCCATCCACATTCAGGGCTGGACTTAGGAATTTTGCACCCCAAGGCCCGTCTCAGGCTGCTGCCCTCAAGCCCCACCCCCACACTGCGTGTTCATGGGTGAGGGAGCCCTGTGTGAATAACACGGCACATGCACCCATGGTGAATGGGGGTGCGCCCGCCCGCCCGCCAACATGCATCCCCACTCACCCCTCACTCGTCCCCATGCACGCAGCAACTGGGGGAAATGGCGGTTGCTCCGTGGGTGTGGATGAGGGTGGGTGAGTGGGGATGCGTGTGCGACTGTGTGCACGCCCTGCACATGCAGCGGCGTGCCTGTGGACCCCCCACTCGGCAGAGCCACGTAAAAAGGGCCTGTGAGGAGCCACTCAAAGAACAGAAGGTTGCTTGTAAACAAGGTTCTTCGAGATGGCTCCTAACATTCTCCCACCACCCTCCCTTCCAGCCCTGCACGAAAAACATTTCTTATATTCCTAGAAAGGGTTGGAAGGAACCGTCATTCTGAGGGGGAGAGTGCTTTTTATACTAGAGGAGCTTGAGATCATCACATGGTCTATTATTTGAATATGGTGAGCGTGCCATGCACAACCCAGTTGTGAGAATGTTCGGAACCATCTCGAAGAACTTTCTTTACAAGGCAACACCCTTCTGATCACTCCCATGGAGAGGAGTTGTTTGTAAACAAACAGCTTTATCTCCCAGCCTGCTCCAGGTGCTGCTGCTGCAGCACTACTAGCAGACAGATGGTGGGTGAGGGATGGAGACCAAGGCATGGAGACCAAGGCAGCAGGCTTCGGCTGCGGGCAGCAGCCTCCGGCCATGCAGGGGGAGGAAAAAAAAAAAAAGAGTGGGGCTGCGCCAGCACCAGGATTGCTCCCCCCCCCCCCGAAAATGCCGCCCTGGGCCTAGGGCACCTGCCCCTAAGTCCAGGCCTGTCCACACTACCTGCCCCTTCCCCTCCTCAGATGCTGCTTCTGTGCAGCAGGCCTGTATCACAGCCATATGGAGCCCTGGGCATAGCTGCCAACAGAGCAAGGAAGCTCAGCTGAGCTTGGGCCCTTTGGAAAAGACTTGAGCACTACTTGGAAATTTTCAGAGTAGAATCAACACACTGCCCCTGCCCACTCTGAACATTTCCTAGTGGTGCCCAGGCCACTCACAAGGAGTCCCACCAAGACGGAAGTTTTCAAAGTGGGTGAGGGTGGAATGCTGGTCATGCCCTCGCCCACTCCTAAAACTTCCTTCCTGGCAGGGTTGCTGCTGTTCCTAGAGAATGCAGGGGTGGTGATGTTGGGGAATCACCAAAAGCCAGTGTAGTGCCACTACTTTTGTGAGGGGAGGCTGAGGCTTAGGGAGACCTCCACGTCCTTGACCTTAGGAGGATCCATAACTGGGATATGATCCCAGGCCCACCACAGCCTTCCTACATCACTGTCTGAGGCAGTCTTCATTCCTGAGAAGTACTGGCTGGACAGTCTCAGAGTTGCACCCTTTCTCCTTTGAACAGACAGCATAAGCCTGCTGGAACCAGAGCACCCCCTTCTGGGGGAAGGAGGAGAATGCAGCCCTTGCCAGGCTCACAGCAAAACTACCACTCAGATCTAGTAGCAGAACCCCTGCTCCAGGTTCCTCTGTTCCCTTCTCACAGGCCACATTAGCATGTGGGCAGGCAGGTGTGTCTCTAGCTACCCATCTACTCTCCAGCATCACTCACAACCTGTGGTATAAACACTGCCTGGGGAAATCAGAGGACAGATGGCCTTTTAGCTCTAGACCACTCTGGTGCAAGGCCCCTGCTGCTGACCAGGTTTTTCTTAGCCGGACAGTGGTAAAGCTAAGTCAACCAGATGGGCTAGACAGTCTAGTAGTCCCTAAGGCAGGCTCTGCAGTAGATGGGAGAGAAAGATCTGCTTAGCATTACATTTACATCCAGCACTGGAATGGGACTTTGAGCCCACTATACACCCTGCAGAACAAGAGGCCTGATCAGAGCTGGATTGTACCATTCCCATGGTCTGACTCTCAACTCCCTTCACTTGCAACAGTCTTTTGGTTCCAAAGTGATGAAACACCACAGAGACAGGCTCAGATAAGCAGAGCTGCAAAAGGACTCCCTCTTCCCAGTCTTATGCTGCAGTGCTTCTACACACAGCTCCTCGTTAGAATCCTACTGGCACCTCCTCCTACCAGGGTGCACACTGTTGGGCAGGAACATCCCACCTGCCTCTGGAAAGCCAGTAGAGTAATCCCTTGGTTTTAATTCCCTGCAGAAATTGCTACTGAAATGGCTCTTCCCCCCCACCATTGAGCTGGGGCTGTACAACCCTGAGAAGCTGAGGGCCCACCTTTACAAGCAATTGTTCAACACAATGAACATGGAATCCCAGATGAACTCAGGGCCACCTGGCAGCCTTGAGCAGTACAGCAGTCTCTTCACCCAAAAGCACAAGAAAAAAACCAACCCACTGAAGGAGGAGTCCAGAGAGAGCAAACATCTCCATAAAGGCCTGGCAGGCATCACTGTCATCCCTTTATGCTGCAGAGTCCAGCAGTAGTGCCCCATCATAGGCACAGACCCTCAATGCTGCAAGGATGAGTCGTATCCAGCAGGTCGTGCTGCCTCTGCTAACTCTGTGCTCAGCCGAGTCCAGAGATGTCAGCTTCAGCTGCTTAGAGACTACCACTCTTGTATGAGGTGCAGTGGGGCTCCTGACATTGGTGCCATGATGCTCTCTGTCCATCCTTCCCACTGCCACAGAGACTTCTCTGTATGTGTTTGAGACTTTTACAAATGAACCATATTGGAGCACGCAATTGGTGTCTCTGGAATTAGGTGGGTTTTACCTCGAGCTGAGCCAACCACAGAACTAAGGGATGGGCTTGGCTTCAGGACAGAAAAGCTATGTCATAATCTGTGGGAGCTGGGTCTCTGCTGGCAGGAACATTTTCTTTGCCCTCCTGGGCCGGGCAAGGAGCACGGACCTTACAGGCTGCAAGTGTTCTGCCACTCTCTCACTCCACAGACCTGAGGTGCAGGCTCCTGCTGGAGAGCACAAGGGGAATCACTGGGGATGGGGTCATGAATCAAGGCAGCAATCCACAGTGAAAGGGCTGTCCTGTTCCCACAGTGACAGCAAGAGACTGGATACCACTCTGGAGGGGTTGGCACTCTGCCCAGGAAGCAGATCATTGCTCAGTAACTGAGTTTGGCAAGGGCTGGGCCAGAACACTTCTCCAAATTACAGATATCTACAGCATGCAGCAGCACCCTCTGCTGTTTCCCTTGGGAATCCTGCTTCCATGTACAGCCCTCTGGACATCTCAGTGCCAAGACAGTTAGGTGCCCTTGCGTGCTTCTCTCCCCCTCCCCACAAAAAAACATTCCATCCGTGACATCCCTTCAGATCCCTCAGCTTTAATGCCCTCAGTGCAATAAATTAGCAGCTGTTACACCCCAAGGGAACCTGGTACAAAATCCCTCTCAAAATGGAAAAGGGAGGCTAGGGGCAGGTCACTGGGCTGTGAGTCAACAGTAGCAGGATGCTCATCCAGCCACTATGAGGAAAGGCTACGGCATATATGTATTTCCAAAAGGAGAGGCACAAGCCCCCTAAACTGATTCAGTCCCAGCCTGAGCTAACAGGAATCCAGGCCACTGGGAGAGGCAACACCACAACCCAGTCTGCATGGGCTTGCCACTCTGTTCCTTCCACCCCTCCCTACGCATTGCATCCTAAGTGCTGGGGCACTCACAGGAGACTTGGTGGCTGCCCTGTCTCCCTTTGAATCAGCTGTGGCAAGTGAAGGAGTCTCTCAGGCAGAGATGGCACTCCCCTGCACACCTCAGCTTTCACTGTCTTCTTGGAGCAGCCATGTGAGGGGGAAAGTGTTCATATCTTTCCTGTGCTGCAGGGAAAGGCAGCACCCTATTTACCCCTGCTAGCTCAGAGGTTCGTCTGGGTGCTCTTCCAGGCCTGTCTGTCCCACACTTGGCTCCTGTATGACGATGCATCTCTGGGTGGCCCAGCCACAATCCCTGCATCTCCCTGCAGCAGCAGCACAGTTGGTGGTTGATGCAGAAGAGGCTCAGCTGAAGGTGCACCAGGGGGTCTCGCTGGGGTCACAATCCAGCAGGATGTTGAGGACAGTGCAGGGAGCCCCTGCCACACTCAGCGGTATGCGTGACTCCACATGGTATTGGATGTTGGTCAGGCCCCCGGCACGATCCACTTTGAACTGCTCCTGGAGGGGAGAACATCAGCTGCCTCACTAATCTTCCAGCAGGGGAAGAGCATGACAGGAGACTAAAACCAAGGCAGGCCAGGAAGGAGGGGGTGGGGAGCAAGGAGAGGATATGGTGGGGACTCTTGTTGGGGTAGAACGTGGAGAGGAACAGGCAGGGAAGAGGGGAGTTGGGATCCATCTAGGAAGGGAAGGGTTAAACACAGCAGCGGGAGACTCGGTGCATATTGCAGGACAAAACCCCATGCAGATGAGAGCCCCACTTCCCCTACAGAAGAAGCTCCCACCTGTTTCTGGGCAGCAACACGCTTCTGATCTCTCTTGCGCCACGCTGGATCATGCAGGTGCTGGAACGTTTCGTACCCAGTTGTTATTCCTGAGGGACGGAAGAGCTGAAAGGAGAGAACAGAGCCTGCCTAAGCCACCTGCCCTATACAGGGCTCCTTGTGCCACCCAGTCAGCAAAGGAGCTGCCAAGAGGGAAAAGGCAGCAGGGCCAAGTGGATGCGATGGCCTGAGCCCTATCATATCCCCCAGAATGATCTCTGGTGCCAGAGAATCATACAGTGTCCTTACCTGGAGGCCAGCTCCTTTGATGCGGCGATAAAACTCATCGTCCTCTCGGCCCCAGCCCCAGAAGCGGTTGGACATCCCATTGCACTGAAACAAGGGGGGAGAACCTGAACCCCAAAAATGTCAGGGTAGGGGGGGATTGTATTGCCCCAACCTCAACCTGTGCCTTCCAGCTGAGTGGCTGCAATAGCCAACAGAGCCACCCCCACCCCCAAAAGGGAGCGAGAGAGAGAACAGTGACTAGGAAATAACAATCAACCCCATCACCAAGGCACTGCCTGCATCCCTTTCCTCCACAGATCAGAGCCCCTCCCCTCAGCATAGTGCATCTTGCATGCCCACCTCGTGTGCCAGCCTCTCCAGAGGGAGGACTTGCTAAACACACAAGCCTGTACGCACACAGTAGCGTGCCAGGGACGCAAGGCAGTTATCCCCACCCACCAACTGGCAGGAACCGCTCCCTGCGGGATTGCAGGACCCCTCATTGGTTTGGGAGGGGAATTAGCCAAATGCAGTCTTGACCTCCCTCAATGCTGGGGAAGGGCAAGCTTGTTGTCTCACCATGCGGTAGTGCTGCTTGGTGAGCAGCAGGATGCCACCCACATAGGTGCTGTAGTGATAGAGGGGATGCAGCTCAGGTGATGCCACGTGGAAGGGGCCAGCAGCTGGGAAGCTGTAGTCCAACGCCTCATTGAGGGGCAGCAGGTCCACATCATGCATGGCCATGTAGTCTGTGTCATTGCCACTCTCCAGGAAGCCCACATTGATCAGAGATGCCCTGTTAAACCTACCCAAGAGACCAGGACTAAATACACCAGGCTTCTCAAAGTCCCAACAACATGTGCATGACCCCATCACCAGGCCCAGCCCACATATACAGCTAGGATCTCAGGTTTCATGAACTGCCACCTCCTCAAAATACCTTCACAGGGGGAGATAAGGCAGAATATATGCAGCCAGAATGCAAAGTGCCTGCTGCAGGGGATCATGGATAGAGACTGCATGGGCAACTGGCATTCTGTACAAGACAAAGCAGGGACAGGGCTGAAACAGTTTTTGGATGAATTCCACATCTGATGGATTTGTTTGATCCGGGTCCAACAAAATGGGAACAGACCATGATCCGGACCCTGTTTCGTCAGAGATCCATTTTGATTGCTATGGTCCTGGTACCCTTGCATGTGCCTGATGGAAAAAATACATTTATGGGTATTGTGCATGTGCAGGCTGGCAAAATGCTGGGGCTAGGGTTAGTTGGAAGAGCCAAATTAACATGTGCAGAGATCTATCATGAAAAAAAAACTGTCAGATCTCTCTGCACCATTCCAAAATGTGGATGATATCCATGGATATGCAATGGGCGGTCCGTTTCAGCCCTAAGCAGGTGTGTTCATGGTTTGCAGAGTGCCAGAACTAGAGGGCAGCAGAAGGGGACATGGCATGCATAACAAGGAGTGGTATGGGCTCTATAACAACTAGATCTGCTCTCAGAAGGGTGGAGAGCTGGGGCAGAGCTAAGGTTGTTTTATGCACACTCACTCACAGACTTGCCAGGATATTTGTTCTTAAGACAGGACTCTGTGAAGGAGTGCAGCATTCCCATCCTATTCAGAAAGCACAGATGTCACAGCCTATGGTCTGGGAACAGAGTTTAGATATCTAAGAACAGAACTGCTGGCACTAGAAATAAAAAACGTGGTAGAGGAGTTTTAAAACTAAGATATGGGGGAAAGCAGACAGTTGCTGTGGAGTTCGTGCTTTGGACAGCGGCAACACAAAGAGATGCTGTCATTACAGGGCATTCCATTAAAGAGGACAGGAATTGGAGAAAGAACAGGTGGGCATTAGTATGGAGCAAACTTAAATACTTCAAAATTAAACAAAATATGCAACAACAATCCTCCGAATAAAAGTAAAAAGATACTTTTAAGTGTCTATATACAAATGCTAGAAGTCTAAAAAGTAAGATGGGACAATTAGAGTGTTTGGCACTAAATGAAGATATAGACATAATAGTTATCTCACAGACCTGGTGGAGTGAAGATAACACCAATGGGACACTAATACTGGGGTACAAAATACATCAAAATGATAGACCCCTGATCGGGATGATGCAACTGACCGTGAAATGCTAGCAGAGATTAGAAAGGTTACTAAAGTTGGAAATGCAGTAATTTCATTTACCCTAATATTGACTAGGTGAATGTCTCCTCAGGGCGTGATTTAAGAGGTAAAATTTCTAGATGCCATAAAAATGACTGCTGCTTGGAGCAGCTGGTTCTGGAACCTAAAAGAGGAGGAGCTACTTTGGATCTAGTCTTAAGTGGAGCGCAGGACATGGTGTAAGGAGTAACGATGGTAGAGTTACTTTGTAATAGTAATAGTGGTAATAATGATCATAATTAAATCTGACAGCTATAGGAGGGAGATTGGGGAAAAAAAACTAGTGCAGTAACATTTAACTTTAAAAAGGGGAACTATGCAAATATGTGGAAACTAGTTAGAGGGAAACTAGAGAAGCAGTTGCTAGGGTTAAATTTGTGGAAGAGGTGTGGAGATTATTTTTCAAAAACCATCTTGGAAATGCAGATTAAATGTATTCCACAAATTAAAAAAAGGTAGCAAGAGGACTTGTTATGATATGAATTGGGCCCAAATAAGATGCCAATTTCCCTGCTACAATGTGACTGAATCAGAAGTGCTTCTTCTGACACAAATGTGCCAGGACAGACATTTAATGTTACTGTAACTCACTCTTTTACAATGTAACCAAAAGTATACAGTGTATTTATGAGTATGTAACTTTTTGAATGTAACATTTGTGTAGGCCATTGTAGCTGTTTAAAACTATGTAGAATGTTAGAAATTAGACAAGACATTATTGAGTACATTCATTGATTCAAAAGAACAGAAAGTGCTGTTAGGAAAGACGGTAATAAATTGGTCAGAGGAAACAGATGATGCTAAAGGGTAAGCAGAAAACCTAGTGTTCCCAAAACAACTAAATGATCCATAAGCCACAGGAACATAGAGAGACAAAGGGAAGGTCAGGACCTGATACCAGAGTTAAACTGTAAGAGCGAGCAGAAATGGCCTTATCTGATAACCAGATGCCTCTTAAAAGGATGTGGGCTGACCCAGGGCCAAGGGGTCAGACATCCCCCCCGCTCCGGAGGGAGGGGTGGACCAGACCCTATCAGCCAGGGCAAGCACACACACCAATGACTAGGCAGAAGGTACCCCAGATCTGAGCAACCAATGGGAGTATTCCACCTCAGTACTGACAGCCCCTTAACATGGATAAGTAATAAGGGAAACTTCTATATAAGGTCAGCCTCTGGATCAGTTCTTTGCCTTCACGGTCCTCAGTCGCTAGCTCTTATTAGAGCGCCGACGAGCTCGGTGATCCGCCCACTTTGGGACTTCTCCATAGGAAGTCCTACAACGTGCCTGGCAGCTAGGTTTTCTCTCTCTCAGCACCATTTGGGCCCCCTGACTGTCTTCCTTCTGGAACCAGACCACTGACCTCTGATCACGTAAGAATATGTGCTTTTGTATGTATTTGAAGTAGTCAGAAAGGTGAGGGCAAATGTTGGATGCAAGTGTCTCTTTGATAATTGGTATGCTAATTGTTCTGATATTATTGAATACATGCCTATTTGATTGAACAAAGACTCATTATTAGAAATAGAAGAGGATTAATTCCCCACCCTCTCAAATAGTAGTATTTCCACTTGATCCCGGGGAACTGAAAGGGACCTGCTTCATTAAGGTGAAGGAAAAAGGCAGCTGAATCCCTCTTGGACAGGGGCAGCTGAATCCCTCTTGGACAGGGATAGGATTCACCCAAGGTGTAAAAAGCAGTTGTACCCCTTTCAGTTTCCTTCAGACCAAACGTCTGCCAGTGTGGCTAAATGGGGAGGTGAAGAAGGCTATTAAAGCCAAAAGGGCATCCTTTAAAAAATGGAAAGCTAGTCCTAACGAAGAGAATAGGAAAGAGCATAAGCATTGCCAAATTAGATGTACAATGTTAATAAGACAGGTCAAGAGGGAATTTGAGGAGGGACTCGCTAAAGATGCAAAAAATAATAATAAACACATTTTCAAGTACATCATCAGAGAGGATAAGGACATTGAAAGAGGAGCTGAATAAATTCTTTGCTTCGGTCTTCACCGCTAAGGATGTTGAGGAGATACCCACCCAGACCAAGTCTTTGTAGGTGAAGGATCAGAAGAACTGTCACAAATAAGCGTGACTCTGGAGGAGGTTCTACAGCAAACTGACAAACTAAATAGGAACAAATCACCAGGACCAGATGGTATTCATCTCAAAGTTCTGAAGGAACTAAAATATGCAGTTGCAGACCTACTATTTGTAATTTGTAGCCTATTGTTAAAATCTGCCACTGTACCAGAGGATTGGAGGGTAGCAAACGTAACACCAATATTTTAAAAGGGCTCTAGAGGTGATCCTGGAAACTAAAGACTGGTGAGCCTAACATCGGTGCCGGGCAAACTGGTGGAAATGTCTGTTAAGAGAATTATTGAGCATATCGATAAACATGACTTAATGGGGAAGAGTCAGCATGGATTTAGGAAAGGGAAGTAACGCCTCACTAATCTACTGAAATTTTTGAGGATGTAAATAAGCATGTGGATACGGGTGAGCTGGTTGATATAGTGTATCAACTTTCAGAAGGCATTTGATAAGGTCCCTCATGAGAGACTCTTGAGGAAATTAAAGAGTCATGGGATAAAAGGCAGTGTCCTATCATGGACTGGCAACTGGTTAAAAGATAGGAAGCAAAGAGTATGACTAAATGGTCAGTTTTCACAGTGGAGAGAGGTAACTAGTGGAGTGCCCCAGGGGATCTGTAATGGGACCAATATTGTTTAATATATTAATGATCTGGAGAAGGGAGTGAAGAGTGAGGTGATCAAATTAGAGATGACACAAAGTTATTCAAGGTAGTTAAAACCCAAGCAGTTACAGGAGGATCTCGTGAGACCGGGTGACTGGGCATCTAATGGCAGATGAAATTGAATGTGGACAAGTGCAAAGCGATGCACATAGGGAAAAATAACCCAAACTATATGTATACAATGCTGGGTTCCAAATTAGGAGTTACTATCAGGAAAAGGATTTGTCACTGTGGACAATACACTGAAATAGCTGTGTGTGGCAGTGGTCAAAAAAGCAAATAGAATGTTAGGAATTGTTCAGAAACGGATAGAGAATAAAACTGAAAATATCGTAATGCCTCTATATAGATCTATGATACTACCACACCTGGAGTATTGTGTGCAGTTCTGGTTGCCCCATCTCAAAAAAAGACATAGTAGAACTAGAAAAGGTACAGAGAAGGACAACAAAAATGATCAAGGGTATGGAACGGCTCCTGTATGAAGAGAGGCTTGATAGGTTGGGGCTCTTCAACTTGGAGAAGAGACGACAGAGCAGAGGGGACAGAAGTTTTATAAAATCATGAGTGGTGTGAAACATGTAAATAGGAAACTGTCTAACAGTACTAGAAAAAGGGGACTTTCCATTAAATTAAGTGTCAGAAGATTTAAAACGAATAAGAGAAAGTATTTTTTCCACTCAGAGCACAATTAATTTGTGGAATTTTCTGCCAGAGAAAGTGGTCAAGGCCGGCAGTGTAGCTAGTTTTAAAAAGGAATTGGATAAGTTCTTGGAGGATAGGTCTATTAATGGTTATTAGCCAAGTAGGTTTGGGGGAACGTAACCTCTTACCATTGGGGGCTGGATTGCCCATTGTGACCAGTTGGGTTCTTCTCCCAAGAGAAAGAGGTTGGCCACTGGGATTGGCCGCTGTCAGAGACAGAATGCTGGGCTTGATCGACCATTAGTCTGACCCAGTAAGGCACTACTTATAATAATGATAAATAATAATTTTAATTTTTATATAATGCGCCCCTGTCATGGCACTCGGAGTACTTCACAAAGAACAATTTAACACAACTTTTTAATCCTCACATCCATGTGAGGTAGGTTAAGCTGAGAGAATATTGTGACTAGCCCAAGGTCACCCAGTGAGTTTCTGGCTAAGATGAGACTTGAACTGGGGCCTCTCCATACCCGTCCAAGTACTGCACACTTCGCCACTCTAAGAACTGTCACACTGGTCTATATAACAAGTCAGTGTAGCCTAGTGGATAAGGTGTTGGACACTTGGACGAGGGAGACCAGGGTTCAAATCCCATTTTAGCCATGAACTCACTGGATGTCCTTGGACAAGTCACACTCTCTCAGCCTCACTTCCCCATCTGTAAAATGGGAATAATAATGACCTACCTTACACAGCTGTTGGGAGGGTGAACTAGAGAAGGCATTTTGAACACTGAAAGTGCTATAGAAAGGACAAATAATATCTAGCACTGGATTCTGTCTCTGGCAGCAGCCAATACCAGATACTGCACAGAAAGTGCAGAAAAACAGCATGTATGGAGTGATCCATCCCCTGTCATGCACTCCCTGCTTCCAACAGCAAGAGGTTTTGGGAAACTATGAGAAGAAGGCAGCAACCCCGGATGATAACCCTATCTTCCATTAATTTGTCTTGTCCTTTGGGGGACCTAGTTACACTATATGCCTTCAAAGCATCCTATGGGAACAAGATCCACAGGTTAACTGTGCACTGAGGAAAAATACTTGGTTTTATTTGTTTTAAAACTGTTGCCTGGTCATTTCATCCATTGTCCCCTAGTTTTTGTATTACAAAAGAGAGTAAATAACAATTCCTTATTCACTTTATCTACACCATGTTCTTACAAACTTATATTTTTTGTTCTCCTAATCATCTCCTTTCTAAACTGAAGGGCCATAATCCTTTTAGTCTCTCCTTGTATGGAAACTATTGCATGCCTGATCATTTTTGTTGCCCCTGTTTGCATGCTTTGCAATTCAACTATATCCCATCTGAGATGGACAACCAGAACTGCTTATAGTACAGCCCTGAGGCAGTTCCCGGATGCATTCTTCACACAAACACTGCCCTGAGACAGCCTAAAGTAGCTGCAGCTGTAGATGTGACAGGCTGCCATGGAAACCAAGTGATTACAGCTGCCTGTAGCAAAGCAGTTTACCAGGAGAACTTTTTACACACAAAAGTTCTGGGAGTTCTATGCAAGAGTTCAAAGAGCTGGATGTTTAAGATCTGGGTGAGTGGTTTAGACACACAGAAAGTTCAGGATGTAACAGCAAACATCCAGGAGACGTGTGTGTAAAAACACCCACTGTCTTCAGTTGATGTCCACAATGATTCCAAGGCAATATCTCATTCCTGAGTGGTCACCACCTTGCCCTCTTTTCTGATCTCATTTCAACTCATTGCTCACTCTCTTTTCCAGATTATTAATAAGAACATTAGAAGCACCACACTGGGTCAGACCAATGGTCCATCAAGCCCAGCATCCTGTTTCTGGCAGCAGTCACTCTTGGTTGTTTCGGAAAAGTGCCCAGTAGGTCGTAATGGAATGATCCATTTCCTGCTGTTCATTTTCAGCTCCTGACAGCCAGAGGTTTTGAGTCCCCTGGCCTACTTGACTAATAGCCATTTATGGACCTATCCTCCAGGAACTTATCCAGTCCTTGTTTAAATCCAGCTCTGCTACTGGCCTTTACAACATCATGTGGCACTAAAGAAAGTTAAACAGTGCTGGTTCCACTACAGATTCTTGGGACACACCATTGTTCACCTCTACCCAGTGGAAACTGACCACTTACTTCTAGTCTATCCTTTGCTTCCTATCTTTAACCAGTTACTGATCCACAAAAGGACCCTCCTTTTTATCCCATGACTTAAGGCACAATCTTACTTCCACTAAAGTCAATGGCTCAGCTTCCAATGAATTTACTAATCTTTAATAATAAACTTTATTTTTACATAGCACTCCCCTGCAATAGCACTCAGAGCACTTTACACATAACTGTTTAACACAACTCCTCACAACAACCCTGGTGGATAATGGTGGAGGACTGTATCCTAGGTTTTCCTACATTTAATGTAATAATCTTTAATAAACTTAATATTTAATAATCTTTAATAATAATCTTTATTTTTATATAGTGCTCCACTGCCATAGCACTCAGAGCACTTTACACGTAACTATTTAACACAACTTTTAATCCTCACAACAACCCTGATGGATAACCAGGCAACCCGGGTTGCCTGTGGCAAGAGGGACGGAGTATAAAATAAATAAATAATGGTGGAGAACTGTATCCCAGGTTTTCATAAAAGCCTTTGGTGAAGGCTAGTGTACTTCTACCACCTTTTAAATTTTGTGTGCCAACAGTCTGGTTCTGTTTTGGTTTAGGTGGAACCCATCCTCCCCATATGGGCTCCTCCTTCTCCCAAAGGTTCCCCAGTTCCAATTAAACCTAAGCCCTTCTTCTCTACAGCATGGTCTTATTCATGCATTAAGACCCTGCAGCATCACCAGTCTTACTGGCCCTGTGTGTAGAACTGGGAGCATCTCAAAGAATGCTATCAGAGACCCTGGACTGTAAGCTTTAAGATGAAATTAACTCCACAGCTCAGCAGAGCTGGAGAATAAAAACATAACAGGGTGTGGAAGTGGTCTATCTACTGGGGGCTGCCTGGCTCCTCAAACAGTCAACGTATCATTGTGGAACCAACGCAATCTCTGCACCTCTAGAAGAGTCACAATCAATCCCCCTGGACCTTGTACATTTTTATGCACACTCCAGCCCTGGTTGATATCTTCTCTCCCTCTACACATACTGGACTGCAACAAAAAGGGGGGCCCACTACACCCTTAAGAGCAGCAGACTCTCGAGTCAGAGAGGGGGTAAGGAGAGCATTAAGCCTGTTCTACAGAAGGTAAGAGTGGAAAAAGGAGAGGAAATAACACACAAGTCAGTGACAGAGGGAGGAAGTAGAACCCACAACACCTGGTTCCTTAGGGCTCATGGCCGAACTTAGAATTTGCAAGGTTCAGGATGACAATAAAAGGTGGGGACCCCATGGACCTACCCTCCATCACCCCACCTCATTAACAACTGGCAGTCTGCTGTTTGCTTTCAAAAACAAAGAAATGTCATTTTCATGCACATGCACACACAGGCTTTCCCATGCTCACACACAAGCACTCTCCCTTTCTCTTTCCCATACGTACACCTCTGATGGGGGATTTGGGATTAGTGATTTACTGAAAGTGGGGGTGAGAGGGAGTGATGTGGCCCCACAGGAAGCAACCACCCTGGGGGCTGAGAGTTGCAGGCAGGGAGAGCACCCTGCAAAAACATCCTGTCCCAGGGTCTTAGGAGCGCTGGCCAGCGTGGCCTCTGCCTAACCACAGGGCCTGGGCATGGCCCCTACTGACCCTGCAAAAGGCCAGCCTTGTTAGGGCTGTTAATCAGCAGCACAAGGGATACTTCAGCGAGGGAGGCTGCTCCAACCTTACAGTTGTGGGACTCGAGGTTGTGAGGAAAACATGTGCTGCAAGGAGGAAAGGCATATCTATAGATAAGCGACTGGGGACTGTTCATGCCCAGCGTTACCTGTAGTGATCCACCTGGTTGAGCACGAAGATGTGGTGGCGGATCCTCTTCCTGCTGAGGAAGCGGTGCATGTGGGGTACGAAAGCCAGTAGTTCCTCAAAGCGCTCCCGGAAAGGCACCAGCACTGCCAGGCGGTGGGGACCCCATGACAGGTCATCAGCAGGCTGGACTGGAGGCTCAGATGGGCAGGGCTTTTGGGGGCCTGTTGCCTCAGCTCCATGATTCCGGATCACGTCCCCCGAGCAGCTGAGCTGCAACCACAGCAAGGAAAAGACGCCCAGCAGGAGGCAGATGAAGAAGAGCTGGAAGATGGAACATTTCCGGAGTAGGATGGTCAGCAGTCCATGGGATCTGGGGGAAAGAGTGGGCACAGTTCAATGCAACAAGGCTTTAAAGGCAGATACATTTCTCCAGCACTGCCAGAGAATGGGCCCCACTGGGCTCTTTCTGGTGTAGATTTATCTCATTCAGGATGGGGATCACACATAATGGCTAGGGTTCAATCCCCTGTATCCACTCCTGCAACATATCAGCTCTGTGCCAATTAGATGAGCACAATGGACAACGACAGCCACAGGGAGATGTGGGAAAGGATAGCGGGCTACAACTGAAATTTATTTAATTATTTAGTCAAATTTCTACGCCGTCCTTCCACTAATGCTCAGGGCAGCTTACATTCTTGGTGAAGGATTATCCTGGTGAATACTAAAGGACCTGTGTTCACTGCATTTTCCCCACAGTGAACACAGATCCCTGTTTTATCGCTCACCCACTTCGATTTATGTCCGATGAGGTGGGAACAAAATGCTATTCACACCCACTTTGTTTGGATATTTGTCTTGGTTTCTGTCACTAGTTTTCCAGTTTTCAGTGATTTAGTTGTGGTTGAATAAATATTCAAATCAAAATCGCTGAAAAATGCAGAAAAACAGGGGTCTTGGTGAATATACATTCACATATTTGAAGCAGTATCCAATGGCTTTTATATTGTTTTATATCACTGTATTTTACGCTTGCGAAGCGCTCCAAGTGACATTTGGCAGGGAGGGAGCTTTATAAAAATAAAACTATTATTTTCAAACACAGAATCTGCTATTTATTTTAGCTCTAAAGCAGACTTTTCCCAGTCTCTCAAACAGTGTTCCTGGCTACGCCTTACAGGATGTCCCAGACCCCATCCCCAACATCCTCTCTGCACAGCCCCCAAACCCCTTCTTCCAACCTACCTGGCAGCTGCACAGGCAACACCTCCCAGATCTTTCTGCCAGACTTGCTTCCTACACAGTTTCCTCCAGCAACTCCTCCTGCCAGCTACTCGCATGGTACACCAGATTCCCCAATTCCCACATGAACCCCTACAAACCATCCCCACACAATCAAACACACCCGCCTGCCCGCCGCCCAGGCTCCTCCCTTGGAGGTTCAGCTAAGCCCAAGCCTGCTCATCTCCTGGAGGCAATGTAAAACCTTTTGTTTGGCCAGGACAGGCTTTGGCAGGCAGATGTAGAATTTGGGGAGTTGTGAGTTAGGGGATTTTACTTACGTTTACTTGGCATTATTTGGGCATTCTAATACACTGGGCATTAGGAAATGTATTTGGTTTTATTCTGGGTATTGTAACCCGTCTTGAGCCTTGGCGGGATAAAACTGTAAAAAAAATAAGGCCTTCCCTACACAAGCCCCCTATATGCTTCTCTCATACGAGCCCCGCCCCTCCCTACACAAGCCCCCTATATGCTTCTCTCATACGAGCCCCTCCCCGCCCCTCCCAAACCCTTCCCTACACAAGCCCCCGCCCGCCAAAGGCTCCCCCATACTGTTCCCTATCAGCATATAGCCCTAGATCTCACCCGCTCTTCTCCCGTAGATACAGGGTCGACGTACGCCGGGACGGGAGCATCCTGCCCCCCGCCCCGGCTCCGCTACCCCCCGGGACACGTTGGCTTAGGAGCAGGTCCGTCCGGGAGTAAACTCCTCCGGAAACGCTAACCAGCCTATCCGTTCCCGTAGCAGGAGGCGGAGGCCCCCGTGTGTGACATCGCGCCCCGAGCTGTGACGTAGAGAACGACACGGGGACCCGCGGCATCAAAGGGACCGGGTGTGGATCGAATGGCGGGGGAGCTGCCGGAAAACTGAGGTGACAGCAGCCGGGTTTGTGGCAGCTTGGGCAATAGGAGCTGGGACTACTATGGGGTGTTTGGTGAGATGGAAGTCTGGAGCTTGACTTTGTCCCCTCCGTTACCCTTTGCACCCCATTCATCTGCTTCTCTCTAGCGATCAACGGGACAGTAAATAGGAAAAACTGACCATGATTTCCTAGAGGGAGAAAGGGGGCATAACCAGAGGTTGAGGGGGAATGGAGGGAAAAAAAGTGGGTGGGTGCTTACCCCATCCCTACTTTGCAGAGTCCACCAATGTATTATTTATTTATTTTTATCAGCAGCCATCACTGTTCTGAGCCCAAAAAAGAATCGCAACGCCAGCATTGCATTGTGCTACTACCTGCAACCAGCTCAGGAACAGGCTGTGAAAAACATGGAGATGCAGACACCCCCCCCACTTCAGGGCCTTACCTCCTAGGGGGCCCGGAATGTAAGACAGCTAGGGAAAAGGTTTAGACTAAAGATTAGGAAGCACTTTCTCACTGCAAGCACAATTGGGCAATAGAACAAGTTGCCTAGGATCTTCTTCACTAGAGGTTTTAAGAGGAGAGTAGACATATCTTTCTGGGATGGTTTAATTAATTATATCTTAACACAGGGAGCTAGACTTAATGATTCTTGAAGCCTCATCCAACTCTATGATTCGCTAAGCCCACCCATGGGAATTTGAGAATATGTCTGGTCATACACTTCAGAAAGATTGACAGCCTAATCCTAAACCCTGTACAACTTCCATGCAAAGAAGGCAGCACACACAAAATGTGTGTGTAAACATATCACACAAAGGTGTCAGGCCTGGAGACTAGCTACCAGTTTGTTTATTTATTTATAAATATTTGTTAGACACCCCCTCATGCCTACGGCATCTTGGGGCAGCTTACAGCATAAAAACACAATAAAATTTATTAAAACAATGTTTTAAAAATACAACCCCCCCACCCCACCCCTCCAAAGGCCTGGGCGAACAACCAGGTCTTGCAGGCTCAACAAAACGCCAGCAGACCTGGGGTCAGATGGGCTTCCTCCAGGAGGGAATCCCAGAGCCTCGGCCCGGCCACCGAGAATACCCTCTCCATTGTGGTCCCCCGCTTTACACGGGGGACCTCCAAAGAGGCACTCCTGGTGGACCGCAGGGATCGCTCTGAAGTGTGGAGGGCGAGGCAGTCCCCAAGGTATGAGGGGCCCAGTCCATGTAGGGCTTTATAGATCAACACTAGCACCTTAAATCTGGCTCGATACGCTATAGGCAGCCAGTGCAGAGTCCAGAGCACAGGTGTTATGTGCTCCCGCCGTCCCATCCCCATAAGGAGACGGGCCACCACACTCTGCACCAGCTGCAGCCTCCGAACCAGAAACAAGGGAAGCCCCACCTACAGCACATTGAAGTAGTCTAGCCTTGAGGTGATGAAGGCATGAATGAGGGTGGCCAGGTCAGGCCTGGAAAAATATGGACACAGCCTCCGTACCAAATACAGCTGGCGGAAGGCGACCTTAGCCACCATCTCTACCTGCCGCTCCAGCCCGAGCCCCGAGTCTAACACCACTCCTAGACTCCGAATCTGCTGGGCTACAGGAGGGCAGACCCCCCCACCCCCTACCAGGGGAGCCAGTACCTTCCTTGCCCTACCCACCACCATCACCTCCATCTTATCAGGATTGAGCTTCAGTCTGTTCTGCCGCAGTTCAGCAAATGCCAAAGGCTTCAACGCAGGTGTCTACAAATTGCAACTGAAGATCATTTCTTCTTCATGGCTAGAGAAATCCCAGCTGGACAGTGGGAATGAAAGACAGGGCTGCCAAGTACTGGAGTGTCACCCAAACTGCCTAACACTTGGAACATTTTAATGTTTTAATATACTGTGAGCCACCCCAAGGTGCCTGAGGCAGGAGGGGGCAGCATATAAATTGTAAAAATAGTAAAATAATAAACTCTGGTAGAGTGACCCACATATGCTACCATAGCGCCTGAGGCCCTTAGCCAAACTCACCATCCCCATGGGGTTAGTATGCAAGAGACTACAGGAATCCCTGCTTCTATTCTCCAAGGAACCACTCACCCCACTGCATACATGGGGACTAATTGCCCAAGTTGGGCAAGCACACCCTCCTGCAGCTCTGGCAGCAACTCTGCCTTACTGTACAAGAGCTGCTGAACCCTTAGTTTACCCAACATTGCAATACTGGATTCATGGCCTCTTTCAGCTTTAGGCACCTCGATCAGGGGCTCTGGCTAACGCATTTCAGATTGGATTCAGCTGACTAGTGCAACAAAGAGGAAAAACGGCTTAATGATAATACTCACATAGCAGTGCCCACACAGCTCCAGCTAAACATATTCAGTAACCAATGCACTGAACTGCTGCCATTTCTAGGAGCAGAGCAGTCCTTGCAACTGTTCTCAGCTGAGACAGTAGATTACCTCAGTACAGCCCCATGCTTTGGCAAACAAGTACTCTCCTTTCTCCCTTAGCAGAATGTAGTTGTTGCAGAGACGTTCTCACTCCTGGAGGCAAGTTACCCCTAAACGGCAGCCTCGGTGTAGAATGCATGGCTTTGGTGCTGCACTGTGTGTGTTCTCCTAGCAGATCACCAGCAATTAGAGTAGGGGTAGCAGCTAGACAGGGCCTTAAACCTACATGGTTCCAAAGTGACATGCACAAACGTACACTCTCCAAACCTTCACCCAGGAAGCTCAGAAAGCCAGACTCAGATGACATGATAGGCTGGTCCAATATGATCACTGCTCTCAAGAGCTTTTATTTGGAATCAGTGTTACAAAACAAAGTATTTGAATCAGTAAGAGAGAGATCCACCATAGCCACCTTCAAAAATCCCTGCAGACCAACCCTCGCCTCCCTCAACGTCAACACATGCTTGTGAATGGGGAAGGGAGGTGTCTAGCATGGTCTGTGAATGGCAAACTACCACCACTTTGCTGGCTTCTAAGTCCAATCCCAGAGCCCAAACAGGAGGCTGGCAGTGTTGGAGCAGCAGGAAGCCAGCATAGCCACCTAAAGGTACCCATGTTACCAAGGCAGTGGTCTGGAGATTGGCATTTGCTGGCAGACAATTACAGCCCAGAAGATTAAATGCCCAACCTGCCAAGCTAGCCACTGCTGTGAGGAGTGAGCCAAGCCACTGTCTCCTTCCCAGCATACCTTTTGACCACACTAGATGCTAAGTTGTGTGGATGCGCGCACACTACCATCTCTGGTTATTAACTCAGTGATTATCAGTCACTTCCCTACTACAGGGAGTGGTGGCTTTGAAACACCCACAGTACTGCTGCACCAGCCGCACACCAGTTAGTCCCAAATCACACTGCAGTCCAGTTCACATTACATTTAAGACCATAATCTCAAGGCAAGGCCAATGGGTGGGATCAGAGCCTCTGGGCCCTCAGAATAAGGGCCATTCTCTAGAGAAACACCTTGGCAGTGCAGAACATCTCAGACCTGGCTGAAATGTCTATGCAGTTGGATTTGTTCCAGCTTCTTTCCTGTTACACATGCTTCTTGGCTTGGACACTTGAGGTGCTGGCTGAAGGGGAGAGGCCCCAGCTTCCTTGGAAAGAGGAGTGTAGTTCTGTGTAGGGGGCATGATTAGGACAGGAGAAGAGCCACAGGCATACTCTGACCCCCTGCCAAACTCCATCCATAGTGCCAAAAAGTTCAAGAGGCAGAGCAGCAGGCAGGCCCAGACTGCCTGAGGAGGGCACAGTACAGTGACTGGTGTTAAGGCCCAGAAAAACGGAAAACCTCAAGATGGGAAGTAGAGGTAGGCGACCTTGAGCTGCATGTCCTGGGAAAGGTCTGACTGCACAGAGATGACCAGGCAAGGTTCCTGAAACTACAAAAATTGCTCCTGTGCAGAGAAGGAGGCTTTTGTTCACGCTGCCCCTTCTACACTAGTTTTTTGGCTTCAAAGAAACTCTTGAGATGTCTCATCTGCCAGACACCGATTGCCACAAGGATGAGGGTCTGCACAATGGACCACCAGAGAACTCGCTGGTTGGTGCTCTCGCTGGTCTGCCGGAAGCGCTCCTCTCGCCACTGCACAGGGAAAAGAAAGCAGCTTGGAAGGGGAAGAGAGAACGGTCCCTCCAGAGCCCATAGTTTATATGCTACTCACAGCCTTCAAGAGCCAGAAGCAGCTTCCTCTGGAGCCCTGTTCATGCCTGGCAGAGAGTCGTGTAACACTGCCCCTCTCTCAGCAATGGGAAAGGGACATCCAGGCTAGTCCTTCCCCCAACCCAGTGCCCAATGAGCTATAATGGGGTTGTGTGTACTGACCACCTCCCTTCCCAGGTGGTACACATACCCCTCTCAAAAATGCAGCTAATGGGATGCTGTGGACTCCTTACCCGCTGGTAGTTCTGTTCCTTCTGGATCTGCTCCACTTGCTCAAGGAGCTGGCGGACGCGCAGTTGCAACTCACTCAGCTTATCCTTGGCTGCAATCTCAGCATAGTCGTTGGCGTGCTCCCCCACCTGAATATCCAAATGGACCCTCTGCAGTGAGATAGAGAGAGGTCAGGGACTACACGCAGCAGGGACTTGCCCTACTGGATTGGCTCATCAGCCACTCCACCTTCCACAGCTATCACCCAACGGCCTCTCACCAGCATGCCTCCTGCAAAGAGGGAGAACTTGGTGGAGTTGGAATGCAGGCAGATCTGATGCTCCCCAGGAGTGTGTGAGGTAAAGGTGAATCTTCCTTCAGAGCCATACTGCCTTGACAGCACCACCTGCAAGAGAGAGACTGGGTTATGAGAGCAGGAACACTAGTTCTTACTGATGTGACAGCAGGGACAATGCTTGTGCTGGTGCTGCAAACAAAGCAGGCCTGTCTGTGCATCCATAAAAGCCTGTTAAATAAGGAGATTGGGAGAAAAGCTAGGTCTGCTGGGGGCTTACAAATCCTTACTTATTCCCAAATCCTTTTACGCAAGTGATAGCTGTAAAGTGTTAAAATTAGAGCTTTGTGCCTAGGACCAGATTAGCATTGCAGTCAGTCACTCTGCTGCTACTATCTTGCTTAGCTCTCCAACCAGCGTAATTCCCAACTGCAAAGCCAGTAGGGACTCCCAAGTAACGTCTTGCAACTGAACTAGTTCCCACCAGGCTTGGGGTGGGTGCACTCCCAAACCAATCCTCTTGGTATCTCCAGCAGCTGGAAACCCCACCCACCAGGAAGCACTATGGTGCTCCATACGGAGTGAAGTCACAACAAAAAAGGGGCAGGGGAATGCCTTAATCATAGAATATTCATAGAGTTGGAAGTGACCTCAGAGGTCATCTATTTCACCCCCCTGCTCAACGCAGAAAATCCACAGCTACAGCATCCCTGACAGATGGCTGCCCAGCCTCAGTTTGAACATGATGGCTCTACAGTGAAGGAGAGCCAACCACCTCCCTAGGTAATTTGTTCCACTGTCAAGCAACTCTTTCTGTTAGGAAGTTCTTACCAATGTTTAACCAGAATCTGCTTTCCTGTAATTTGAGCCCATTATTTCTAGTCTTGCCTTCAGGGGCAAGGGAGAACAAGTCTTTGAATTCTTCTCTGTGACAGCCCTTCAGGCAGTGGAAGACCGCTATCCTGTCTCTCCTTAGTCTTTTCAAGGCTAAACATACCCAGCTCCTTCAATCTTTTCACATAGGACTTGGTTTCCAGACGCCCGACCATCTTTGTTGCTCTCCTCGGAAACCTAAACTGCGGTACCCAGAACTGGACACACTACTTCAGGCGAGGTCTGACCAGCACAGTGGAACTATTACTTCTCATGACTTGGGAATGATGATTTTGTTAATGCAGCCTAAAACTGCATTAGCCTTTTTTGCAGCTGTATTAAACCACTGACATGTTCATTTTGTGATCAACTACAGTCCCCAGATCCTTTTCACACGTATTGCTGCCAAGCCACGTATCCCCCATCCTGTATTTGTACATTTGATTTTTCTTACCTAAATGCAGAACTTTAGTTCATCTCTGTTGAACTTCATTTTGTTAGTCGCAGCCCAATTTTCCAGTTTATCAAGGCAGCTTAACCCCACTCCTTCTGACATTGCCTTGCCCCTTATACAGTACCGTTATGGTATGGAGCTTTGGGGGTGGGCAGGGCCATCTGCACACATCAGGCTCAAATATGGGGAATGGGGACTGAGCCCAGCTCCAACGGCAGATATGAGCCACCATGGGAAGAGACCTCGCAGCCCCACATTCATCTTGGCCTAGGCCAGTGGATAATTGGAGTCTTGTCACTTCCTGCTGAAACTGCCTGGTTGAACATTTGGAGCAGTGTTTTGAGAGCCAGAAGCTGTTGCACTGAAAACAGAAGCTGAGCAGAGGTTAAATTTATTTGTTCAGGCTACAGAAGAGCTGAACCAAATGCCCTGCTGGTCAGAGCATCCCAGAAAGAACTAGGTGCACTCAGTCCCATCCACCGCTCTCTTGGGTGCCAAGACAAAGTGGGCCAGGTGTCACTTTACGAGATGCAGCCTAAGAGTGGGTACAGCAAGCAACCAAGCCTGTTAGCATAAAAGTTAAGTCAGTTGTCACCAGGAGGAGCCTTGCCGCTTTTTGTTATTCAGTCCACTCCTGAATGGACCTCCTGCATGGCAAGCCCTCTGTATCACTGCTGATAGCATCTCAGGAGTAATAATGCTCCTTGGCCAAAGTCATATTAGTCTAATCAAGAAAGTGGAATTACTGAACACCTGTAGTCACACCTGCCGTCAGTCTGGAAAAGATACCAGTGGCCCCCTGCATCCAGTTACCTTGTCATCAGGATCCTTAATTTCCACAAACATGCCAAGGCCTGGGGTGGCAGGCAGGTACTCTTCCCGCTGCTTATCGAACAGCTGGGTTCGGTAATTCCCTGGAGAAAAGGAAAACCATGGACACAAAACACTCTCAGCACCTCCTCCCCACTGTCTCACCCCTTCCCCTCGAGTCCCCTTGGGGCACAGTCTCCCTGTTCGCCTCCCATCCCTCTCCTACCCTGTACACAGACCCCTGATCATCACACCCTACCCAGGGGCACAGCCTCCACAAACTCTATCCCCATCCAACTTACCTACCCTGCACTCTTATCACTGCAGCAGGGAAATGACAGTTTAGATGGTGAAGGAGCTAGTCCCCCACAATCCATGGGCTACATGCTCCCCACAAACTCTAGGAACCAGAATCTGAAGCCTTGCCAGACACGAACAGGGAGTGATGTAGCACGGACCCTGCTCTTAGTAAAGGGAAACAGGCACCAGGGCCAGTTCTCCCACCTCTTCAGAGCCCAACACGCCCACTTCCTGCTTATCTGAGCATTCTCCGAGGTACAGCCCCCCTCTCCCCACATGCCTCCCCAAATCTCCTCCCCCGGAGTGGAGTCCCATCCACCCCTCGCGCACAACCCGCAGAGCCAGCACCTAACCTCACCCCCACTCCATTCTAGTCACCCCACCCCCTCGGAGCAGCGCCCCCGGGCCGTACCAATGACCATAGTTTCATCAGGGATCTCCTCGATGAAGCACTTGCGCTCGGTCTCGCCCAAGTGGAAGTAGAGGCCACAGCTGCGGGAAACAACCACGGCTAAGAGCATGAGAGCCAGCCGCCAGCGCCGAACCGCCATCGTCATACGCATGCGCCCCGTCGCGCCACGTCATCTGCGACCCCGCGCGCTGCCTCGTGGGACTGGACTCCCAACAACCCCGCGGGGGGACCACGTAATCTTTGCCCCGCCCCGCGAGGAAGCGGATACCAAAAGCCTGCGGGGCAGCGCTGTGCCTGTTCCCACAAACTATGGCTGCATCCGGGGAAAAGGGCTGCTGAGCCCCGGAAACCGCCCTGCAAAGCGCCCAGCTTAACACTAGGTCTGGCAGCACCGAGCTTCTGCACCGAGCTACACGCAGAGACCTCATTAAGTACCCATCCTCAGGCCCCCGCCCGCCCCCCAGGTCTCCAGACCCGACTATTCCTCAACACATAATTTATTTTGTTTTATATTTTTGCCCCACCCTTTCCAATAAGGTGGGAGGGGGGCGTGAGTGAGGCAAACGGCCATGGAGAAAGCTAATCAGATTAATAGCCACTTCCCTCTCCCTCCACACCACCCTGCAAATTCAAGCAGCTATGGCACACAGAGTACAGTCCAGACACCCCTGCATAGTGCACTCTCCAGTGCGTGACAGGGCATGGGACCATATCTGCTCTACAATGACTGGCAAAGTGTCTCCTCCCTCACCCATCCACATACAGTCACAGCTTTAAATCACCAGAGGAAAAGTCACATTTTATTGTCACCAGCTGTCCAGAGCCAGTACAAGTCTCTTCCCAGCCAAGCACAAGAGATGGCAGTAAAGTGAATCCAGGGACAAAACGAGATGACTAAAAAAATACATTCATTTCCACACATCCCCTGGACTGGGACGTGGGAGCATTTGCCCAGCACAGACTGGCAAGACCAGAAGAGCACCCCCACCAAACCATGCACAGGTCACCTGGTGAGGCTGGCTGGATCACAGAGCCACAGCCTTACAGGAGGAGCACGCTCTGTTACTTCTAGAAATTCTATCCATCAGTTTATAAACCAGGTTTTAAAAAGATGGCTCCAAACAACATTTGGAGAGAAACAGGCTCCCAAATGGGGCTAAAACAAATTGCTCACCCCACCTTCCTGATTATTCAAACACAGGATGAAAGTTAAAATATCAACATACTTCAGAGATTTCTCTGAAAGACCTTTTAGAAATCAGAGTCTGTACAACCCCCTGTGGAAAAGTTCCTGCGGTGCCCAGGTCCTGGGCCAGCTCGACGCTAGTAAAATCGCTTGTTCCGCTCCTGGCGTTTCTGAAAGACCACAGCCCCCACCACAGCACACACAATGATTCCCAGGAGAGCACAGAGCAGTAACAGGAACACCTTCCAGCCTGTCAGGGGCCCACTGCGGAAATTTCCTGTTGGGTCATCCACATTGTCTGCGGGAGTAAAAGAAGACAAGCAGGAATACAGCATGCACATTCCATTCCAATCAGACAGGACTCATGACTCCTAGCAACTATGGTTTAGACCAGGAATGGGCAAAGATCTCAAAGCCAAGAACCTTGTCCCAAATCTTCATGTGACTGAGAGCCTCAAGACATGCACGCACACACACGTGTGCCACTTTGAAGCATCCCTCAGGCTGAGCCTTTCCTGCTTTTCAGTTGGTTGGCAGAGCTGCTGCTCTGTTGTTCTGGCTGTTGAGATTCCAAGCAGCAACTCCAATTCAACTGCTGAGACTGGGGTGCAGTGGTCTCAGACACAGGACCAATAAGGCAGAGAACGGGGCTTGGGACTCGCCCTGCCCAAAAGCCAAACCCAAACTGCCCAAGAACTGCATGTGGCTCCTAAGCTACAGTTTGACCATCCCTGGCTTAGCCTAAATGAAACCCAACCAAATTTGGAGCCATTAGGGAAATGTTTCTGGGACAAGTCAAAAATAAGCCCTAGATGACCTGGGCCCCACATATCTGAAAGGTCACCTTCTCCATGATGCCATATTGCAATCCCTGCTGTTGGCCAAGATCACCCTCTTGCAAGTACTTTGTCCACTGCCCAGTCAGGTTCATACAATTTAGGCATGCAGAGAGGTATTCTTGGTTGCTGCCCCAGTGTAGTGGAGCTCTCTTCCCTCTGGAGATTCATCTAAGCCCAAGCCTGAGTCTCTTCCAGAAGCAATGCAATTTCTTCTTGGCCAAGCCCTTGGCAGGCAGGGATAGGCAGTGGGAAGAATTCTTAAGGGGTTGGGGTGAGGTTTTTAGGGGTCTTTTCTATTTTGATATATTCTATACTTTCCTGTTTTGTAAGCTGCCCCGAGTCTTAGGGGAAGGGTGGGATATAATTTTTAATAAATAAATAACAGAATTATAAGCATCATGCTACAAGCAGGCAGAGACCTCACAGTCACCCTCACCCTCGCCCTCCTGGGCTGCCATGGTGAGGGGCCTCCTGCACCCTCTTCAATCTCAATCTGTGGTTTGAGCAAAGGGCCAAGCTTTGTTTCATTAAGGTACCTAGGTGTCTCCATAGCATTTAACGGTTCTTGAAAAGACAAGTCAAGTGAGGATGCAAACTCTTCCTAACAAGCTTCTTGAGCAATCTGGAATCGAACCCTGGATACCCACCTTTGGGTGACTTGAGAAGGCTGACACTGGGTTCAATCTTGGTCCAGTCAATGTTCTCTTCCTCTGGTGAATGCTCCACCTGAAGCTGGAACAGCTTCATGGAGATGATGTCGTGATTGTCTGAGAAATAAGCAGCAAACCTGTGAGAAGATGGCATAGCCAACTCCAAACTGCATCCCCTTGTTGACAAAGACACTCCTCCAGCACTGTGTGCGTCCCTACCCCTGCCACCTCCTCAGGAAGCTGGTTTTGGCAAAAAAGGCTTTCCCCAGTCTTTTGTTGCCTACCCCCAGACTTCAACTTTTTTTGTGCATGACTAAAAGTTTCTAGTACTGATGCCAGAGAAAACCAATAGACATGTTTTTCTCCCCTCTTCATTTCCTCCAGAGCACCAGGGCAGATTTTATCCTGTCCACAAGGAGCTCTCACCAGACAGGTCCCCTGTGCCAGCAGAAGCCCCAAAGAAGTAGCCAGTGGGCAGCCGGACACCTGTGACATCAAAGCAGTTCTTCCACTCGTTCTTATCCTCCACATCAGTCATAACCTATAGGTAAAAGGAAATGCCACCTCAAGGCACAGCATGTCACCCTGCCAAGCCTCCCACTCACCACCATCCTGTGAAGACCTACAGGTTCACAAGAGCCACAGAACCAAGAAGCAGAGGCCAGACAAGTCAGTCTGGGGAATTCACTGCCATCTCTCTGCACATCAGTGACTAAGCTACTAGTAGCAATAACACCCACACCATATGCTCTGCCTGCCCCAAACCTATGCACCACTCTAAGGTAGGCAGAGAGTGCATTGCAGCACCCCAGCTCAGCTCACCGTCAGCCGCCCCTGGGAGTAGCGAACAGCCAGGAACGTGTCATGGTTCTGATTACGAATGTCAGCCGTGCAGCCTGCCAGCTCTGTCCAGCGCCCGTCCTTACTGTGATCATAGGCCAGCGAGCCATTGTTCACCATAGCAGAGATGTATGGGAAGACGCGCTTCAGGGCAGAAGAAGCACATGACTCAAACGTTTAGCTGAGCTGCAAGAGACCTATATCTTGCATATTTGAGCAAGGAGCCTGTATATGGCAAGGTCCATGCATGCTCCCCTTCCCCTGGGAACAATCTTTGTTAGCCCATAGCGTCAAACCCCTAGCTTCCCTTAAAAGTCCAATTCAGGAGAACAGCACAATCAAAGGCCCCACAATGGGCTTTGTTGATGGAAACAATTTAGAAATGTGGATTCCCTCACACACACACACACCCTGCAAGTGTCACTTCAACAAAGCATGGAGCAACATGTCATTTGGAACCTACAATGGCTGGTCATATGACACAGGATTGGAAAGGCTACATCATGCAAGATGCAGGGTTAGCCATGGGTTTCACTGTACTCTGGGATAGACCCTGGCCAATTAGACAAATCTCAAGTCAGAGACTAACCAGATCAGCACACATTATTAAGCATGGCACACAAATCAAGAGTTCCTGATCAGAGACCATCCCCTCTTGGTGCTTCCTACTTTCTCTATCAACAGCCCACTAGGCCCTTTAGATTCAGGATCTCAGTGTACACACACAGCAAGTGACATGACAAGACCATGCAGTCACAAAGGGTGAGAGGCTGGCAGCCTGCAAAGGATCAATGTCAGCTGCTATGCTTCCTTAAACCTGTACCCTACCTGACACTGAACAGTCACCTCTTACCTCTGTTGCTTCATCATTCGGGTACGTGTCCAGGAAAATGGCCAATCCATGGAAGTTATCTTTGCTGCCAAATACAGGGCCTGGAAGAGCAATGCAAAGCAGGATGAACAGGGGTCTCTCATCCTGACTCCCGCATCAGGTAAGGCACCTGAGAGCTGATTAATTCAGCTAAATGGAATATATGGGAAAGCAGGGGCAGGGCGTTAAAGATCAACTTCAGCACTGGAAGCTGCTAATCTTTGGGAATCACCATACCCATGAAGGGTATTAGCAAGTTGGTTAGACGGGGGAGTACACAATGCTGCCCCCAATAAAATAGATCCAACAACGTTCAAGAGGTCCCTACCCAAAGGATGTCAGGAACTAGTCTTTAGTGTTACTTTCTGACAGGTATTACAAAGGGTGAACCCAGAGGCCAGTAAGACAACAGTACGATGAGCAAGCACGGATATTATAGGGACAAAGCAGTCCAACTTCTAGGAAGGCAAATCATGTTTAGCAGGACACAGGTATGGTTCGGAGGTGCCATGGAGAACCCTCAAATCTGTAGAGAAAGCTTTGGATAAGTTCTCAGAGGAGCAAGGGGCAAGTTCCATCCTGGCTCCTGAGGAACTCTTTCTCCCAAGAGGCACCCCAGCGCTCACTGCCAGTGCAGCCATGATCTGCCATTTTATCCATGCTGCTTCTGGAAGACCAAGGCATAGAAGCCATGAAGGATGGGAACCCTGGCTGCTTGTTGCATCATTCCTCCTGGTACCTGGAACAAAGCGCTCCCGGGTGTACCACAGGGCAAAGCCATCCCCATGCAGGTTCTTCTTGCCTGCTCCATGGATCTTGAACTGGACGTGGAGCTCCCAGTCTTTCAGGAAACAGGGCTACAAGAAAGGGCACAGGGGTCACTCACTACCCTGAATGGTGCTCCATGGAGCCCTGCAACAAACACACTTTCTTGGCTGCTCTGTACAACTTCTTTCCTACGAGACTTCCAATACCAGGAAAGTAGCAGTATTCACCATCATATTGAAGGCACAGGGGGAGATGAACAAGTCACACTCCATTCAGGGGATGAAACCTGAACAAGCTACACTCCCTGGTCAGGGAATACCTCTGACTGTTGGGGGCTGGGAGTGAACAGCAGAAAAAAGATGACTCCATATGACCTATCACATACTTTTCTGAAGCAACCAAAGTTGGACCATTTGGAGACAAGATGCTGGGCTAGGTAGGCCATTGGTCTGATATAGTGCACCACTTATGTTTTTACATCCCACCCATGCAAAAATGGCACTCACCACCCGGTTCCAGATAGAGCCCTCTTTGCTGCGTTCATCAGGGGTCAAGCGGACGTATTGGCTGGTCAACATTGTGCTTCCATGGAAATCCCAGAGGGGCATTGAGCTGGAGCCAACCCCTAAAGTAGACAAGGGCACCACTGAGATCAAGAGCCATGAGTCAGGGTGCAGAAGCCATGTCTAAGATCGCACCTCCAAAAACTTGGGCAAGGGGCACCCTGAATCCCGAGATTCTTTGCTCTGCAGCTATGGCAACCAGCGGGGACTAACTGGGCACTTTGTCCGTAGTAGGCAATGCAGCCCTCTGATAAATCTCATGGAGGAGAAACCTCAGGAGCTGGAGTCCTGGAAAGCCCTCACCTACACCCTCTCTCTCTCTCCCGCCCGCCCCCCGGTCCCTTGGGATAGCAGAAAGGGGAGGAGTGGAGAAACTGCTGTGATGGGGGGGCGCTTCCCCTGTTCCACAGGGGTACAGCAACGGTACCAGCCAAGCTGGGGAGTGAGGGGCACGCCCACCCTGGTAGGGTTTGATGAGCGAGTGCTCGCGCTTCAAATGCTCGCTGTTCCCGTCAGTGAGCTCAGCGGCGACGTGTTGCGTTGACATCAGCAGCGCGAGCCGCAGCACGACCCCGGCCACCAGTTCCCACACCCAAGGCACCGAGCTGGGTGCCATCCGGCTCGCCGCCATCCTGCTGCTGGACGCTTCCGGCAGACAAGCTTCCGGCTTCCGGGGCGGGGGGACCCTAACACGGAAGCAAACTGCAGGAAAAGGAAGCGGCGGCCCCTAGAGACTGGGAGTCTTAGTACGACCCGTGCGTGTGGGGTTTTCACCAGGCCCGACCCGCCGGGTGTAACCACCTTTAAGAGCCCGGGTAGACTAAACGTTCGCGCCAAAGCCCGCTTCCCAGAAGCGGCCCAGTCTATTAAGAAAGTGTACGTCATTGTGTCCAGTGGCTGGAGAGGGAGGCTAGTCTCACCAGTATTGCAAATACTGGACTAATAGCCCTCTGGGATTGAAGGTGCAATGCGTAATGCTTTACTAAGGGATTAGCTGAGGCCCATGTAGCCGTGTTACAAATCTCTAACGGGGGGGAGGGATGCTCGCAAAGGTTGCCGCGGAGGCACCCATGACCCTAGTTGAGTGGGCGCTAATGGGAAAAGGAGCATCACTACTGGAGGAGTGGTAACATACATAAATTGATACATCTGACAATCCGTTTGGATATGGCTTGGGAAGATACCCTCAGACCCAAATTAACCTGGGAATAAGATACTAAAGGCAACTGAGACTTTCTGATCCAGCCTGTTCTGTGTAGGTAGTACAGTAAACCCCATCTGACATCTAGGTATGCCACTTACTGTCAGTTGGAGACTGTTGGGGTTTAGGAGTGAAGGTAAGGAGTATAATAGTTCACTGCAGATGGAATTTAGACACCACTTTAGGCATGAATGCAGGGTAAGGAGATTACCACTGTATCCGGTAGGAACCTCATATAAAGGAGAGTGATAATGATAGCTGACAAGTCACTAACCCTGTGGAGAGAGGCGATAGCTATGAAAAAGGTAGCCTTTAATGTAAGGTAAGAGATATCAGCTGGTTCAAAAGGTGGCAATGTCAAGGCATTTAAAACTAGATTCAGGTCCCAGGAAAGGAGAGAGCTGCTGGGTATAAATTATTTAACCCTCTTAAGAACCTTTTAAATGGGGGGGAGATCATCTCAACACCACCCAGCTTTAAGTATCTAGATACTACTGATAGATGGACATGTATAGAGGATGGAGAAATACCACTCTTAACTAAATACAGAGATAAAACAGGACAAAGCATTGGCAATCACATTTTGGCTACCCTTCATGTGTTCGATTTTCACATTGAACTCCTGGAGCTTCCAGGCCCACCTCTGTAGCTGTTCTGCGTCGTTTGTAACCACTGCAGTGGGACATGGTCTGTCAGGAATGTGAACTGCTGCCCCCGCAGGTAGGGTCTCAGTTTGTCTGTTGCCCAGACAATAGCCAAACACTCCTTCTGTATAGAAGACAGGTTCCTTTCTCGGAATCAGTTTCCTACTCAAATAGGCAATTGGTTGCTTGGTTCCCTCATGCTCCTGCAAGAGCACAGCACCCAGTCCTATGTCTGAGGCATCAGTGGCTACAAAGAAGAGCTCCTCAAAGTCAGATGCCCTTAAAACAAGTTGAGAGAACACTGCCTCACAATCCTTCAAGTCTCCAAGCAGTTTCTCTTTATCCTGGGGGGAAATCTCATTAGGCAGGGACTGATCCTCAATCCCAGCTTCCTCGGAGCACGTAGCTAAGAGCTCCACCATCTCATCATCCCCTTCCAAGCTATTGACAGGAGAGATCCTGAATATTTCATCCCTGTCATAGTATGATTTGAGCATGTTTACATGCACCACTTTGGGCTTTCTCCCAGGCTTAATCAAGGCCACTACATAAGTCACCTCATCTGTCTTGTCCTGGATTACATGGGGTTCATCCCAAGCTGTTCGTAGCTTGTCAAACTTCAAAGGCAGGAAAACCATAACCTTGTTCCCCAGCTCAGATTTTCATGAGCAAGCTTCCTTGTCATACCAGACACTCTGCTTCTCTTGGGCCTGGGCTAAGTTTTCCTTCACCCATCCCATCATATCCACCACCTTCTCTCGGAAGCCTAGGACATAATCTACCAAGATGTTTTGTTGGTGGAGATCTTCCCTCTCCACTCCTCTATCACTAGGGGTCCCCTAACTTGCCTCCCAAACATTAGCTCAAAGGATGAGAAGCCTGTGGACTCCTGAGGTACCTCCTTGTAAGCAAAGAGCAGATGCGGGAGCTTCTCATCCCAGTCATTAGGGTGAGATTCCATATAACCATATAAGCCCTCAACATTCCCTTCAGGGTTCTCTTGAACCTGTCCACTAGCCCATTAGTCTAGGGGTGATAGGCTGTGTTCTTGGGGTGCTTAACCCCACAGCACTTCTGTAGGCACTCCCATTACCTCAGCTAGGAAATCCCCTCTCTCCCCTCAGTCAGTATCTTTGAGGGAAAACCCAGCTGGAAAAAGATCGTTATCAGGGCATCATCAATAACAGTGGCTTCTGTAGACACTATCAGGGCATCATCAATAACAGTGGCTTCTGTAGACACTAAGGCAACTGCCCCAGGGTATCAGGTTGCAAATCCACTAAGGTCAGGATAGACTGCTTCCCCTTTTAGTCCTATGCTTCAGGGGTCTCACTTAGGCCTTTTTTACACAGACATCATCCACTCACGAACACCAATAATAAACACCCATTGGATGGGTATGAGAGTACCCGTGTAAATGTCCACGAGTGGGTGGGCGTGCATTCACAACCCACCCGCCAACACCCATGGAGCAGCCGGGAAGGAACTGGCATGCTCCGTGGGTGGAGATGGGTGTTCAACACCCACCCGTCTGTGTAAAAACCAAAACACTCACACCCACGGGGATGTGTCAGCCGATACCACAGAGAGATGGCTAGAGAGGCCACGCAGGTGCCCCCAAGCAGACACGCCCACGACACCCGGCCAGGAGCCCTTAAAGGTGAACCAAAACATGACGGGTGCACCAGCTCCCAAAATGTCTGGAAGGAAAGCAGTGGACAAAACGAAGGGAGCCAGCACTGCAACATGCACGGGACGGGCCCAGGTAAGGCAAGGGATGCCCAGAGGGGGGCGCCCCAACGGCATGGGGGGGAGGGAAAGACGGCTAATCACAGCACACCTGTTCCGTCACAGGGCCGAGGGCATACCGCAGCGCCCACTCTGCCCACATCCCCCCACTCCGCCACAGGACACGGAGAAGGGAGCGCAAGTAAAAGCGAGGGTACCTCAACAACCTGGGGGAGGGGGCCTGCATGCCAATACCGGAAACCATCCCGAGGGAACACAGGGCAGGTAGCTGACAGCTAACCGTCCCCCTGCCACTCCCAGGACAGCACCCAGACACAGGAGCAACGCACCACTGGGGAGACAGTCGAGGAGGGCTTCTGTGACAGTCAGGTAACCCTGCCGTGCTCACCCCCAGGGGGAGAAAAAGGGGGCTGGGCTGCGTGACATGCTAACCCCCATGCAATACCCCAACAGGAGATGAGCAGCTCCACTAGGCACACACACACACGTGGTACCCAAAAAGGGGAGCCCTGGTCGAGGTAAGAGACCTGGGACTTCATGTGTGTGTGTAGGGCCAAAAAGTTCCAGTAGGACCTGGTGCGCAACTACAAGACCAGACAGGTCTATGAAGCTATCGCCCAGGAGATGCAGCTGCAGGGGTACAATAGGGACGTCACCCAGTGCATGCCGCAGGTGCAAAGGATTTGAGGTATGGATATAAGTATATCAAGGACAACAATCTCATGTCTGGCCATGCCATGCGTACAGTGGAGTTCCATGATGAGCTGGACCGGTTCCTCTGCATGGACAGGGACATAGTTGTCTCCCGCATACACGGCTTCGCCAGGGGCAGACGGAGGGCACTAACAACACCCTCCCACCCAACCACCCCACCCCCCCTCTGGAGCAGGGGGAGAATGCTGCCCTGGCGAGGCCAGCCAGGATGCGGGAGGGGACAGCCCCATCACACAGGGGGAGGAGGTGGCCCAGGAAACCACTCACAGAAACATCACCCACCGTGTGCACCCACAAAACCCACAGGGCGACAGGCCACGGGGAGGGGGGGTGGGCACATGCGGAGCGGATGGACACCCAGGACGCGGAGGAAGATGATTCAGGTAGAAACACAACCGGGGGGGGAGGGGCGCGGAGGGGCTGGATCGTCCCTTCTTCCTCGCTGCCCTGCACACCTGGAACTCCCTCCCTGCCCACATCTGCCTTGCCCCCTCCCTTCATACCTTCAAGTCCCTCCTCAAAACCCACCTCTTCTGCTCTGCCCTTCCTAACTCCTGCTAATCATCCCCACCCAGGATTATCCCCCATCTGTTATCTGCAAACTCCCATTGTACTGTAACCAAGCCAAGAGAGTGTACCTAAGTTCTTGCATCCTCATGAATGTTGCATGCCTTGTCTCTCCCTCTGTTCCCCCTTCCCTGTCTCCCCTCCCCCTGTCTTCTTTAGATTGTGAGCTCTCAGGCAGGGACTGTGTCTATCTTGTTCTCTGTAAAGCGCCAGGTACATCACTGATGCTATATAAATGCTAATAATAATAATCCCCATTCCCGTTACAGCTCAAGGGAGCCTGGAGGTTCACGAGGAGGAGGTCACAGAGGAAGAGGTGGTTGAGGAGGAACTGGTGGCATCCCTGTGACCCGGTCAACAGGACAATGATGGTATGCCAACACGGACAAGGGACGGGTCGCGGGGGGTGCTGGGGTGATGGGGTTACAGGTCGGCCACAGGGGTAGCACCTAGAGTAAGGCAGCAGGAGAGACGGGCTGCTGACAGTGAGTGTGAGCTGTTTACAGGCCAGCTGTTATCCGCCCATGTTCCCCCTTGATCCGAGTGGTTGGGGTGCTGGCATGGGTGTACCGGGGTCCATGTGTGGGTTTTGTGTGCTATGTGCTTACTAACCCCTCCTGACCTGCACCATTTCCGTGCTCTGTCTCTCCTTCTCCCTCTCCCTTCTAGCTACTCTGGTTGTTTTCCTGGCCATTCTTCGCCTGGGACAGATGACTGGCCAGCTCCAGCGTGCGGCCTTGGAGCTCCGTGCTGGGGCACGGCTCTACAAGGAGATCAGTGAGTGTGCTGCGTGTGTGCAGGACTCTCTCCCCTGGTGTCTGTTTGGGGTTGCATGTTGTTGGGACCCTTGTACCGTCCTAATGGTTCAACCCCGCTCCCTCTCTCCCTTAGTACAGGCGATGATTGCAGAGTGGAACAGGGAACAGGAGGAGGTTCTGCAGCTGCTACTGCACCTCCTGCAGAGGGTGCATCAGCTTGACCAGGCCCAGACAAATCGTTGGAGCCAGGTATGGGGCCGGCATCCCTATTGAGGGTGGGGATCCGCCCCACCAACCCTCTCTGCCACCTCCCCAGCTCCCTTGTCCCTGTTCCATGTTCCACTCTGTTTCCCCTTGTTATTAAAGTTGCTTTGCCCCCTTCTCCAGTTGTGTGTCCTTGTTTTCCCTTTGAGCTGGTCTCTTGTGTGGGCGCCTTATGGTTGTTGTGCCACGGTTGTCTGGCAGGGACTGGGTATCTTGAGCCCCCCCCCTCAGTGGTTGTGCTGCAGCTCTGTTGGATCCTTTGGGGTTGACCCTAGTTTCCCTGTCCTGGGGGTTGTGGCCACTTGGCTGACTGTCTTGGCTTTTTTATGTCCCCTTCTGGTCCTGTCACGGTGCCCCCCTTTCCCTGTGGTCCCTTGGGCCAGGGGTTCGTCCCCATGGCTGTTGTCCTGGTGCCTGGTCCCCTCCCTGCTTTTGTGGTGGTCTTCCCCTTCGCCCACATGCATCCGTGCTTGGCGTTTGGAGAGCTGAAGCAGCTATGCTAGCGGTTGGTGTGTTCTGGGGGCCCTCTCCCTCTGCCGTCCGCTGCCAACCCGGCTGTGCTGTGGGCCTCCGTCCCTGCCGCCGTGACCGTCTGTGTCCTGTTCCCTGCTCGATGTATGAGGACCTTGGGGTTGTGTGTGCGGAGGCTCTGGCGGGGGGTTGGGTGCGTGTGTTGGGATCCCCTGCTGCTTCGTGGCTCTGACTTCCTTCCCTGGACCCCTTCCCGCCCCCCCACTGGGGTCCCCCCACCTCCTTGGCCATGCAGCCCTTCCCCTGTGTTGTGTTCACGGTTGTGTGTGGGTGGGTTCTGGTTTGTGGGGGGTCCATGGCGCCCGGCTGTCTGGCCTCTGTCACGGGCCTGGCTGGGGGCCACTACTTTGTGTCTCCTGTCATCCCTGCTCCCTCCTAATCCGCCTGCACAGGGTCTGGTGGTTCAGGGGTGGAGCTGCGTGACGCGGTTTCGTTTGCCCTCAGTCAGCCATGTTGTCACGTCACTGTGCTGGGCGGGGCTTCCCCACAGTTCACTGTCTTGCAAAGCTGCCTACTGAAGTAAGGCAATGTACTGGAAGATATACTCACACAATACACAGACATGCACACACTCAGAGCGATGTGCACATCTGTATGTATTGATGAATCTCAGGTCCACAATGTACACATTTCATGCTATTAGCAGTTAACAGTTTTAAGATTTGTCACACTAATGTAAACCCTCTCCCCTCCATCTCCCTCCAAGTTGCACAGAGCTCAGAGAAGGTGCGTGCCACTCTACCACGTGGAGTTGTTCCTGCCTCCCTGGCTAGCAGAGGGCCTTTAAGGGTCCTGGCTTGGGTTGCTTTTCTTCTCTTGTTTGGGACCACCCCGTGGGCTCACCTCTTTTCAGGGATGAGGCATTGGTGCTTTGGTGTCTCCACCCTGGGGGAGTCGTTGCCAAATGAAGGGACACATTAATAATAATAATAATAAACTTTATTGTATAACCAAAGGTTTTTACAATGAACAATAAATCTCACAGCATACAAAAATTCCATAGAAAAAAACAAAAAAAACCCTATACATTGATCAAATACATCACATAACTACTACTATTGATGTGTAGCCCTACATCTTAACTTAACTCAAATCCATATTGAAATATCTGATTCGAATTCATAAAATTCACAAAATAATAACAAACGTCGGATTGCGTTATTTATCATTTACCATTTAAAGAACATTGTCAAGTATGCATTGCCCTTTTACAAAAAGCTGCTACGGCTCTTGATTTCCACGAATCACAAGGGTTCAAGAGCTCTATCAATAGATGGCTTAACGTTTGGCAGCTGGAATTCTCAATATAAGCTGACAAGTATCTACTCCTAAGGGACCCATATGCTGGACACGAGAAGAAGACATGTTCACATGTCTCCACCTCCTGGCTGGGACAGAGTGGACATAGCCTTCCATCTCTAGATTGTCCCGAAAAGCGCCCCTCCTGAACTGCCGAAGGAAAAACATTTAAACAGAACCGGGCAAAAGCCACCCTGATGGAATAGTCTGTCCATGAGGCCAAGTAACTGAAACGACCAACTGGCGTCCCAATATCCTTGTAGATTGGAGCGACCCTTTGTAGGGCTAACCTGGCATTTTCCAACTGCCCAGTCTGGTCTCTGATCCTCTGATTTATCAGGCCTATAGTAACGTCGTATCCCTTGATTTTAAGAAGGGCCAACTCCAACCCTAATTTATTAATTTCCTCAATTGTCCTATTTGTCTGGATTTCCATTAAACCATCCTGAACTGCTAATCTCATTAATGGATTTCCAGAATTTACAAAGACCACGTTTTTCACCCAATATTTCATCCACCAACGGAACAAAATTGATTTTAGAGGGGGACAACCAAGTTCAAGCCTAGTAAGTACCTGCGGTGTACCCCTCGGAACCGCCAATAGGGCACACAACATTTTATTTTGGATAGTTTCAACTTTATCAAGGTAATCCCATCCCCAGATCGGGAAACCGTAAGCTATCTTGGTAATTACTTTCGCTTGATATAATCTTATAGCCGGGGGGATCAGCTTCCCCCCATTTGAATAATAAAACTTCAACAGCATTGCTATTGTCTTCGTAGCAGTGTCAACGACAGCTTTGAAATGAGCAGACCAAGAAAGACTAGCGGTAATTACTATGCCCAGATACCTAAAGGAATTCACCTGCTCTATATCGTGCTTCTCAATGCACCATTTCAGAGGATGGGATCTTGATCCAGCCCCTACAATCATAGTCTTTGTTTTTGAATAATTTATTTCTAGATATTCTTGTTTACAGTATAAATTCAAACTATTCATGGCTCTCTTTAAACCTATCTGGGACTGGGACATTAGTATAGTATCGTCCGCGTATAATAGTGCAGGCACCCTACGTTCACCAATTTTGGGTGCATGTAAATCGGTTAAGTTCAAATATGCTATGACCCCATTTACATATAGATTAAACAGCATGGGAGCAAGTATGCACCCCTGCCTTACTCCTCTCATCACTTCCACATTATCGGTAAGCTGATTTGATGCTGTATAGCGAACCTGTAAAGAATTATTTGTGTGTAATGCAATGATGAGGAATAGTAATCTGGGGTCCATTTGTAATACCCTCAGCTTTTGCCACAAACGTTCCCTATTAACCAGATCAAAAGTGGCCCTTAGGTCGACAAAACAGAGATACAATTTTCTTTTGTGCTTGGTATATTTCCCCATTAAAGAGTACAAAAGACTAACTTGATCAATTGTGGATCGACCTTGCATAAAACCAGCCTGCTCAGGTTCGATGATTTGGTTTGAATCCAGCCAGCTTTGAAGCCGGCCCAACAGATACTTCGCATAGAGCTTACCCAGAACGCTTATGAGACTTATCGGATGGAAATTTGAGGGCAAAGAGGGGTCTCCCTTTTTGTAAATGGGTAGAACTATACTTTTTAGCCAGACGCCTGGTATTCGTCCAACCGCATTGATGTGAGTGAACAGGGGGGCCAGAATACTGGCCCACCATTCTGGCGCAGTCTTTATTATTTCAACAGATACAAAGTCTGGCCCTGGAGCCTTGCCCTTCCTCAACCCTTTTATCAGAACCAAGATCTCTTCCCTAGATACATCCTTCCAACTTAGGAATTGGTCATAAGCAGCAATTTGTATCTCAATCGGGCCAGCACTTACTGAGGAGAAAAGTGCGGGGTAATGTTTTTGCCAGACCTCCTTTGTTATAAGGCCCTGTCGATTCTCCATCTTCTTCCCCCCAAAATACTAGTGAATAAGTTTCCAAAAAGGAGCGGACGATCGTGCTTTGGCTGCCTCTAGAAGATTCAACCAAATACCTTCCAAGAAGACCCTCTTCTTGGCCTGCAAAAATATACGATAATCTCTTCTGAGCCTAAAGAAAACTGAGCGTGTGTGATTTGAAGGATTAACCTTCATAACTCGAGTTTGTTTCCTCAGCCTGGCTCTTAGTTTATAACAGTTCTTATCTAACCAACTCAGTGGTTGCCCTGAAGATTCGCAAGGGGATTTGACATATTTCAGAAAAGATGTCAGATGATCTAGTAATGAATTAAGGACTGTTTCTGTCTGGCTCTGCTCATGTAGTGATTTAAAACTCTGCAATAAGATCTCAGCTTCCCTACTGCTGACAAAATCACTAAAACTCTGTTTCACCATATCTGTCCATTTGACCCTCCGCCAACCCTCTTGTAAACTAACAGTCCTTACCTCCCTTAGATGGCTTTCAGGGGTTACTAATTCCAATAATAGTGGGAAATGGGATGACTCGGGCCTAGGCAAAATCTGAAAGGATCTAACAAGATCCAATGAACATTCAGAAATCATGAAATAATCAATAACAGAAGAACCAAAAGGAGCATGAAAGGTGAATTCACCAGCAAGATCACCCAAGGTTTGTCCATTGAGCAATCGTAAATCAAACCTAGCCATGACCTGTTCAAACTGCTCTTTTTGAGCTCTATTACATCCTGTATCCCTTGAGGATCGAGGCAGGTATTTAGCAAATGGAGCTTGCTCATCCAAATAAACTTTAACTTGCTGCAAAGAGGGGTTGCCTATTCTGGTATTGAAATCACCACCCACTATTACCGGGGTCTGCGGATATTTATCTGTAGCAAATTCCAACAAATTTGACCAAGAAAGCCATAAATCAGGAGAGTAAAAAACGGACGAAGTAGGAGGCATGTATACATTACTTATAATAAATTCCACTTTAGAGGGAAATACACAATGAAAAATAGAAAGATGAGCCCCAACTACACCCAGGTTGGTTACACAAATATCCAAAGACGCTCGGGCTAACAAAGCTAATCCTCCATTAGGGCGACCCTGCTTGCAAGAGGGAAAAGCAGGAACAGAAAATACATAAAAATTTGGAACCACCAAATCATCTAACACCCACGTCTCTTGTAAGAGAATAATATCAAACTTCGTAAGAAAAGACATAAAGCCCGGTTCTTTCAATCTGGACCACCACCCAGATATATTCCAATAGAGCATAGCTAAGGGCCCATCCAGATAACATCATTGATCAACCTTAGGTAAAAAGGAAGGAAAAGAGTTCCTCCATTCTTTATCTTTCCTTTTCCCTGTCCCTAAAAGAGAACACCTCGAGTAGCAGATTTCTATTCACCACAACCCCTTCCTGCGAGAAACTGGATCTAGATCTAGATCCGGTTAGCCTTGGCTCTTCCCGCAACGGGAGGCTACTAGAACCCTCCTTCGCTTGTCCAATAAGAGTAACCGGGGCAGTCGTGTTTTCTACCACAGGCACATCAGTGGTTCTTATGTTGCTACATTCCCTCCTGTCCCGTATAATTTGTTTAGTCCCTCTCAACGGTGTAGAGGTAGTGGTGGGGAATTCCTCTTCGACAAGAGACTGAGAAAAAAACGTGGTCCTGGTTTTGATTAAACCTGACTTATTCTTAACTAATCTCAAGTTTCCTAGAGGCTTCTGAAGCTTTTTAGCCTCATTCAATTTAATACAAAAATTTTCTAAACCCTGACAAATCTGATTAAAGTTGAGTTCTTGCGTCTCTGCCCCTGCTGTTGGTAATCCACTAACTTTACCCTGTGCTCCCTTTGAATTCTGAGTCCTCTCCTGATCAATAGATCGGGCCCCCAATTCTGGCACATCCATGGGGGGAGCTACTTCCTCCGGGAGGGGGGCTTGGCCTTGGGAGTTCTGTAATGCCCGAGCTTCCGCCACCCCAACATTCTTTTCATTCCCACTCCCCACTGGCAGAGGTGCCACTGGCTCACTTTTACTAGATTTTGTTTGTAAAATTTTAGAAATATAACCCCATGTTTATTTAAAGACTCTACCTTGGAATTGATTAATTCAACCAAACTCGCTGAGCGAAACGTGACCTGTATTAACCATCTCTTTTTTGTATTAGGAATATGTTCTATAGAAACAATATCCTTCCTGGTAACAGTATCTTCTAGCAGAATTCTTAAATGTTCTGCTATATCAAGTGGCATATTCCAGAATGGAAGAACCCCAGATGGTAAAGGCAATACAATGAACAAAAGAGCAAGAGGGGAATAGCTAAAGCATTTATGGTTCCCTATTAAATTCAGTTCTTTAGCAGCTGGATCAATTAATACCACTTCATTTGTTGCCTGTGGCAAGGAACCGCCTGAAGTTAAAGGGGCCTCCGGAGTTTCAGTTTGAACGACAGTCTGCTTTGACGTTATTACGGTCAATTTACCCTCTATCTGGTTCAATTTGGTAATCATCACACAGAGAGTATGCGAGGTGATAATAGCCAGGTCCCCTAACAGGTCCATACACCCCAACTCCTGTTGATCTAATTGAGGAATCCTTTCGCTAACCTCCTCAACTGAGACCATAGCGCTATTACCAATATCGACTCTAATATGTTGCGAGTCAGCTTGTTCTAGCATTTCTGATTTTCTAACTAAGCTATCCATAATCACACATTGGTCGGTTTTCCCAGAGAAGTCTGACTCGACCCGTCTTTGCTTAGGAGTATTTGAAATAGGAGACAATGAAAGAGCATTTTCCTTTCTGGTACGTTTAGCCATAGTCAAAACACAACCCAAGAACCTAACAATACAGGGCAGCTTTTCTTCCCTCCGCTCACCGTCAGGAGAAGGGAGCCAGTTCCAGTGATAATAGGGTCGCTCCACTCCTAGCCGACACCAGACTCCTGCTAGGCCTGTGACTCCTCCACGGACACTCCCTTCCCAATCCAACCAGGGGGTAAGGCACTGCACTGCGTCCCCAGCAAACGGGCCTAGCCAACGCGCGATGCTAGGGGAGGAGCAGCTGTGTGTGTTTGCCTGCCTGGCCTTCATTGGCTCCCTTCTCCTGCAGGTATTCTTTATCCAGGGGCTGGGGCCCCCTTGGGTGTGTCCTGGCAGCAGCAGTGGGAAGGAGACGCTAGGGGAGGAGCAGCTGTGTGTATTTGCCTGCCTGGTCTTCATTGGCTCCCTTCTCCTGCAGGTATTCTTTATCCAGGGGCTGGGGCCCCCTTGGGTGAAGGGACACATTATTTATTTATTTAAATTTCTATGCCACCCTTCCCAGAGGCTCATGGCAGCTTACAAATCATAAAAACATTAATATACAAAAAAACTCTAACCTCCCCAACCCTCCATAAATCCACCCAATACCACCACCCCATTTCCAAACCATCCCAATCCCCAATTTATCTCCACCCACCAAATGCTTTTTCAAATAAAAAAGTCTTACACCACCTTCGGAAAACAAGCAGGCTTGGGCTCAAACGAACCTCCAGGAGAAGGGAATTCCAAAGCATCAAGGCAGCAACCGAGAATGCCTCCCTGTGAGTCCTTGTCGTCTGAACAAGACTAACCGATGGTACCCACAGGGAGGCACTCCTGATCGATCGTAGGGGCCGCAGTGGGGTATGGAAGGACAGGCAGTCTTTCAGATAAGTGGGGCCCAGACAGTTTATGCCTTTAAAGGTCAAAACCAGCACCTTGAATTGTGTCGGAAAGCTATAGGGAGCCAGTGCAGTGCAACTGGTGTAATGGACTCCTGGTACCTTGTCCCTGAAAGGAGGTGAGCTGCCTCAAGATGATGAAAGCATGGATGATGGTGGCCAAATCTGAATGGACAGAAAAGGCCACAGCCTCCTCACCAGATGGACTTGGTGAAAAGTGCTCCTGACCACCACCACAACCTGACAATCCAGGCACAGCAGGGTATCCAGGCACACTCTAAGGCTGCGAACCTGGTGGACCAGAGGGGACTGGACTCCATCAATAACAGGAGTCCCAATTCCCTCCAGGTCATACAGCCAACCAACCATCATCACCTCAGGGCGTTTATAAACGATCCCGCACACAAACGGGATCGTTTAATGTGCCGCATCTCCCCCGCGCCTACCTCTCTCGGACGGGTCTGATGTTCAGAAGAGCATCAGACCCGTCTTAGAGCTCAGTGCGCATGCGCGACCTTCTGCGCGTGCACACTTCAGAAGGGAACCCGGAAGTGCGGCTTAAAGCCGGCACTTCGGGGATCCGCGTCGGAGGGGGCAGGATCGCCTGCCCCCTCCGACGCGCGGTAACACGCAGCTGGAAGAAGTAGACGAGCGCAAAGAAAGGCGGCTGATCAAAGGATCAGCCGCCTTTTTTGTCTCGTGTATAAACGCCCTCAGTCTTGTCTAGATTCAACTTCAATTGGCTCACCCTCATTGATTCTCAAACAGCAGCCAGGGATCAGGTAAGCACCGAGACTGTAGGGCCGGGGTCAGATGAAAAAGAGAGGTAGAGCTAGGTGTCATCAGCATACTGATGGCAGCTCATCCCAAACCTTGGAATGATCTCACCCAACAGCCTCATATACACGTTGAACAAGAGAGGAGACAGAGTAGAACCCTGCGGGACCCCGCAGGGGAGGTTCCAAGAGGACGATGAGAAATTGCCCATCACCACTCTCTGGGACCTCCCTGACAGGAAGGAGCGGAACCATTCAAGAGCAGTCCTGTACATCATTGCCAGGTCCCACAGTCGTATCAACACCACCTCATAATCAATGGTATTACAGGCTGCAGAAAGATCTAACAAGATCAACAGTGTAGAATTTCCCTTGTCAATCTCCAGGTGAGGTTCATCAACCAAGGCCACAAGCGCAGTTCCTGTGCCATACCCAGGATGAAAGCCCAACTGAAACAGGTCCAAGAATCTGACAGCACTGAGATGAGCCTGGAACTGTAGGGCAACCACCCATTCAATAACCTTCCCTAAAAAAGGAAGGTTAGAGACAGGCCAATAGCTGGTCAGGGAGTCAGCGTCCAGAGATGATTTCTTAAGCAGGGACCAGACAACCACAGTTTTAAGGGTGTCCAACACCCTACCCTCCTGAAGGGAGGCATTTACAACCCCAGCCAGCAATGGCCCTAATGTCTCTTGGCTGACTTTCACCAACCAGGACAGGCAAGGATCTAATTCACAACTGTTTGACCTTATTGCTCCAAGTACCTCCCCTGCATCGGTGGGTGATACCAATTGAAACCAATCCAAATAAACAGGACAAGACTGAGCTTCCATACCTTCAAACTATTCTGCAAATGCAGTGGCAGCACCCAAGTAGTAGTGAATATGAGCGATTTTGTCTGCAAAGTAATTAAGAAAAATGTCACAATGGGCATTAGATGACTCCAACCAGTCCCCTCACCACCCAGAACAACTCTGCTGGATGAGACTTTGCAGATGTTATGATAGTAGAGAAAAAAGCTCTCAACTGCCATCACAGCCACGGCATAGTCTTTCAAAAATGATCTATGCCGCAATTGGTTGGCTTCAGCGTGAGTCAAACACCACCTGCACTCTAACTGCCTACCCTCTCGCTTCAGCCACCTCAGGTCCTCCATATACCAGGGGGAACTGTACTGCCGCAGTGGTGGGAGGAGACACCTGGGTACAACCATGTCAGTGGCCATGGTTAAGATGTCATTCCACAAGGCGATCAGGTCATCAATAGAGTAGCTGCTAAGGTCAGTAAGTAAATTCACCAGAGAATTCTGGAAACCAATTGGATCCATTAACCTCCAGGGGTGGACCAACCTAACCAGTCCACCACCCTGATGAGGGCATAGGAGGGCTGAGAGCTGGGCTTTCAGAAGATAAAGTTCCGACCATGACAACTCTTGCCCAGGTTGTCATTCACTACCCTAGGGATAGGGACCACAAGCACATTAACAAAGAAATATGGGGGGTGGGGGTGGTACCCCAAGTCCTTTACTTTTAAGATTAATACACAACTAACACAATAACACTAAAACACAAGCCAGTAAATGCGTCTAAATATAGTAAAATATTTTGGACCACTTATTCAGTGTAGCTGCTATTGGGTAATGGTTTTAAGTCACCAACAGTCGCTCAGAGGTGGCATACAGTGTTTTGAGTTTGTTTTAGTTTTACAGAAAACCACATTAAATTCCGTTTATCAAAGCATTAATCTACTTAATACTTTTTTTTTTTTGGCCGTTCTTCTGTCCACCAAAATAAACCCCAATATTTACCCAGAAAGATTGAATCATTTTTGGCACTGATTTTCACCCATTTTTGTTCTTGTAATAGACACTGGTAAATTCCCAGGAAAAATAAAAGAAAATAAAAACGGAAAATGAAAGGCCCTACATACACCCCATCATCTTTCTGTTGCTGAGCAGATCCCTTATGCTACGGACTCACCTGGCCCCACATGTGCCAGCACTGCCATGCAACCCCCCTGAGGCCCCAAGCAGGCCAGCTCAGACTATTGCCCATCAGTGAAAGTGTAGAAATAACCCAGACACTAGTCTAGAGACCACAGCCAGCTTTATTGGAGCAAGAGTCACATCTGCAAATAGACCCTAGCTGGGGACAGGCATAGGGAGAGTTCCTGGATGGGTGAGAGCATTCATGTTGCCAGCTAGGAGGCACAGTCACTAGTGTTGCTTTTTTCACCAAAGGTCCCCACATTAACAGGAATGCTCTGGCTAGCTGTTTGGCCTGCAAACCGGAGAGGGGCTTGAGCTTCCCAGCTCTTAGGATTTGTCTCGATTGGGTTTTGTGGGTTTTTGCAGCTCTGTGTGCACTTGGGCATGCTTGCACGCCTCATTAGGAGAGTTCAGCAATCTTGTTCCAGCAGCTGATCCCAGTGCTGAAGGTGTAAACTGGGAATGCAGTGTTTCTGTTAGAAGCCTTACTAGGTCTTCCTTTTTCCTAGCTGCCCTCTGCTGGCACTTGTTTTAGACTGCATTGTAACAGTTATCAGTTTCTGGACTGAAATGTAATAAATGGCCAAAAAAAGGAGACTACATGTTGGTTTCAAAGACTGGGCAGCACATTGCTTTACCAATGTGCCACCATGAGCGTTGCTGCAGCTCCTGTACAGTGTGTGTGCTGTGTGTGAGGGCACATGCACACAGTACCCTTGTGTGCAATATGTACCAGGCCAGCCTCTTCAGTGCTGGTGCTTGGAGAATCAACGTACAGTACATGTGCCGTGTCACTCCTGCTTGCTCAATATTAATGTTGCAATTTGGCCCTGGCATTTTTTGTACTGCCTACAGAAATGCAGCTCCGGTTGCTGCTCCTGAGGCAGCTTGGGAAATTCTAGTCTCACTTTCAAGGCTGGCTGTGCCAGTTGGTGGGCAGCCTGAACTCTCAGGGCATGATGTGAGTTCATAGGCTTTGCACACAGACTTGGGATGCTCCATCCTGGGGTGACGGTGTTCCCTCTTGAAGTTCTGTATGTGCACAGGCTTCCTCTAGAGCAGGGGAAATTGCTCTCCTGGCAGGGCAATGCCCAGAGGGAATTCAGAGAATTGTTTGAGGACACTGAACTCAGAAAGGTGACAAGATTTGAGAGACACCAACAAGCAGTGAGAGATGGCAGGGGAAGCCCCTCCACACCTAGCAACCTGGCTGTTTGGCCTGTTCCAGCCCAGCTGGGCTGGGGCGGGACTGCAAGGTTCAGTTCCTCTGTCCAGCAACATCATTTCTTCCGAATTGTGATCTCACTACAAATCCAGTTCATCCCATCCTGGAAAGAACAGAGACATGTGAGTTGAGAACCAGCCAACCAGTCCCATGATTTCATCATGGCCTCACCTTTGCTTGCTTTCTTACCTGGACCCCTTCCCCAGAGAGAGCTGAGCAGGCTTGGATTTGCCATGGCCTGTCTCGGTATGTGTGCAGGTTCAGTCCCTCGGCAATCTCAGCTGCAGGTGCTGCCGTGGCCAGATCCTGCTTGTTGGCAAACACCAGCAAGGGAACCCCAGTGAGGTTCTCCTCCTCCACTAGCTCGGACAGCTCCTGCCAAGAGACAGAGCAGAGCAGTCTCTGAGCACTGGAAGCAGCAGCTCCTGCCCAGTTGTTTCAGGGACACCAACCCGGCTCACCATATGCACAGGTTGCAGGGATATCCCTCTTCAACAGCATCATGGCCAGGGGCTAGTCTGTGAAGTTCCTTAGTCAGTGGGACTCTGGGTACTGTAGGTCTGGGTAGACGGAGTGGGGAATCCCAGCAGGTTCTCTTCCCACCTCTACCCGTTTGGGATTGGCATGATGGCCTCTGCCTCTACACAACTTGCTCCTATTCAAACCTCCAGCAAACACACCAAACCACAGCGCAGGGTTTAATTTGTGCCAGGACTCAGCCCAGGTGCCTTCTCCAGCTGTTGTCACTGCTGTTGCCCTTCCAAACTGCACCCACAGCTGGACAAAGTTTGATCAAATTACAAGGAAGCAGATTTCAGCTAAAGTTTAGGAAGAACTTCCTAACCGTACAAATGATTCAACAGGAACAAACTGCCTAGGGCAGTGGCGGGCTCTCCTTTGCTGGAGGTTTTCAAACAGAGGTTGGACGGCCGTCTGTCAGGGATGCTGTAGCTGTGGATTTCCTGCACTGAGCAGGGGGTTGAACTAGATGACCTCTGAGGTGCCTTCCAACTCTATGATTCTATGGAGGCTAGCGCTACTGCTGCCACTGATCAGCTGTTTAGTGGCAAAATACATGGGTGGCAACAGCAACCTTCTCTCCCCACCCACACAGAAACACCAGCCTCAACCCCAATCTCTCACCTGACAGAGTTGGGGCTGCTGTGAATGAGTGGGTAGGGTTCTGTAGTTGCCACTCACCAGCTGTTTGGCAGCAAGTGTGTTTTGCCGCCAAATAGCTAATCATTCTCAGCCCCCATCAAACTCATCCAGCCCTGAGAAAAGGACTGGTGAAGCACAGGCAGGACGTAGGGCAATCATGGGGCCTGGCAGGTAGGGTTGCCACCTAGGCACATTTTTAAGGAATACTTATGAAAAATACATGTTACAGGCCTTGCAACATGTATTTTTCATAAGCATTCCTTAAATGTTTGTACAGGTAGCAACCCTACTGGCAGGCGGCTTCACTGGCCCCTCTGAATGCCATCCATGCTTCTGGGGCCAAGGGGCTGGACTTCCAAGGCGGGCTTAAGCTCCAAAACCTCCTCCTCTTTTTTCAAAACATATTAAGCACTGATACAGTGTGGATGGGCCTAGCGTTAAGGCACAATGCTTGGGGATTCACAACACTTGGACTCTGTCTGATGCTGTGTGACTCCCTTCCCTCTGAGACCCTCTATTCCCATATCTGCCAACATCTGAAAATCAAAGAGAGACTGATTTAGGCATTTGACGCACACTGCATGGAAACCTGAAATACATTTAGTAGAGACTGACAATTTCCTGTTTCTCCTTTCTCTGTTTCCCTCTCTTTCACCCTTTCTCTCTTTCTGTCTTTCTTCAGTTTCTCTTAATTTCTTTTTCCTCCTGTCTTTCTTTTTCCCTTTGCCTCTGTTTTCTTTTCTCTCTTTATTTTTGTGTCGTCCCCACCTTTTTTTCCCTTTGTTAAAGTATGGGAAGCAGTGAGATGGAATAGCAGAGCGGGAGCCATGAGTACACTCCTAAGCTTCCTCCACTTGTGCAGGATCCCTGCCTCATACTACTCCTGACTCGGGCAGCCATATCCAAATTTTAGAGGACACTTATGAGAAATACAGGTTGCAGGGCTGCATTGGAGCCAATGCAGCCCTGCAACCTGTATTTCTCATAAGTGTCCTCTAAAAATTGCATGTCTGGCCACCGTACCTCCTGACTCCTCACCATGCCTGAAGGGGCCAGTAGGAAGAGGCAGCAGCAGTATGAGGCAGGCAATGGTGATGGTGGAGGCTCAGGGTGCCCGAGCCCTACCTGCTATGACCAAGGCAGTAGACTAATAGTCAAAATATGTAGGGTGGTAACCCAGCCCTGAAAGTGGTAGTTACCATTTAAAGTGATAGACTTGCTAGGCCTCCATCCCTATCTGTACTATCTCACCCCTGAGCTCTCCCCACTGCAGTCTTGGGCCCACCCTTTTCAAACGGGTGCGGGGGGGATGGGTGTGCACCGTGGTACGGGGGCGGCGCGTGGGGATGGGTGTTATGTGGAAGCACACACGCAACTCCCCACACCCATTTACACAAGACTCTCCCACGCATGCACACACAAGCACCCACATGTGCACTGTACAGAAAGGGCCTTGCACTACAAGCTGGCAGGGAACTACATTTCCCAGCAACCCCAGGAGAAGAAGAATCTAACTGGCCCTATCTGGCAGTTAACTGATAGGTAACTGTGCTTGAGCTCTGAGTACAGCTACCTAGCCTGGGTTCCTCCCTGTCCCCTCGCTCATAGGTATCCTTCATCCTCAGGTTTAAAGGGCCCGTACACCCAGGACCGGTGCTACCATAGAGGCAGGGCAGGTGGCTGCCTAGGGCAGCAAGTTGAAGGCAGCAAAAACTGCAGCTCTGGGGCCGACTAGGGCAGCAAAAAACTTGCACTATTTCTGAGTACATCCACTACATTGAGCAAGTCCTGGGAGCAGCTCCTCTCATCACAGAAGCAGCCCCCACCCCACAAGCCTCAGAGCCACTGCACCACCCAGTGCCAGTACTGATGAGGTGGGGAGCATTATGTCCCTGACGGGTGGCGATGGGATGCAAGGCCCAGCCTGTCCTACCTGCCCAGTCTCCTCAAAGCGTTTTTGGTCAGCGCTGTCAATGACATAAATCTGCAACCAGAGAAAAAGGGAGAGTCACCACCTCCCTCACTGTGCTCCGACACCCCACCCAAGCACCCTTCCAGCTCCTCCACCCCTACAAGCACCTATTGGAGGCTGGAGCTCCTGTGGCTCTTGGACTCCATGTGGCTTGCCTCCTTTTGCAGGCTGGAGCACCCCAGGTCCCATGCTCACCAGCATGTCTGTGTTGCCAAGGTACTTCTTCCAGTAGGGACGGATGGCTCGCTGCCCTCCAATGTCCCAGACGTTGAGCTTGAAGCCATGTGAGTGGACACTTTTTATGTTGAATCCCTGGGGTAGGCAAGCAAAGGGGATGGGAGTGAGAGACAAGAGCTAGGGATCTCGCTGGGATCACTGGAGGTGGTGGGCCCTGCAGGCCAATGCACAGCAGTGGAGGAGGTACTAGCATTATCAGATGCCCCTTAGTTTTAAGAGAACATCCCTTATTTCAAAACCCTACAGCTCCATCGATCTTAGCGGATGTCCCTTACTTCAGAGCCTACAACTCCACAGAACCTAATGGATGTCCCACAGCTCATTAGGACATAATAGACATCTCTTATTTCAGAGCCCCACAGGTCCATAGAACTTAATGGATGTCCCTTATTTCAGGATCCCATAGCTCTATAGAACTTTGTGGATGCCCCTTAATTCAGAGCCTCTACTCCATAGATCTCAGTGAACATCACTTACTTCAGAGTCCATAGCCTTATAGAATCTAATGGAAGCTCCATAGAACATAATGGACATCTCTTATTTCAGAGCCCCACAGCTCCACAGTCCCTTGAAATTTTGATCTTGCAACCCAAAGAAGCACTGAGACCCCTGGGAACCAGTAAGGGGATTTGGAGGGTAGAAGCCTTGCAGCGCCTGATAGAGGCTCAAGGCATTGCAAGCCAGGACCTGGGTCATCAGCAAGTCCTGGAAGGCAAGTCTCAAGTGACTGGAGGTCACTTAGCTCAGAGCTTCTTCAATAACTGTGGCACCAATGGGCTCACTAGGTCTAGAGCTCACCACCACCACTGCACCTGTGTGGGTCCACCATTGGACGGGAGCCTCTCAGAGCAAAGCCCGATGCCCCTGTTGGAGGGGACTGGTGCCCATGCTCTGGGTCCTGAGGGAATGCCTGACTGATGTAGGGCAGAAGTGAATCAGCCACAGGGGGTGGGTGCAGGGTGTTGTCTCTGAGCCCCTTTCTCAAATTCTTTCCTCCCCTTGGGAATGTGAAGAGACTCTTTCCTTCTTATTGTGCGGGAAGAGCAGGCACAACTCTTCAGGGCAGTCTGACTGTGGGAAAGAGCATGTCCCTGCTCAGTGTCCCATCCCATGGCCTGTAGTCCAACAATGAGCCCTTCCCTCCTGGTTTGGATCTGGTCCTGAGTGAAGTACTGACCTGTGTGGGGGTGATGGTGCTGACCTCCTCTGACGCCAGCCGCTTCAGCAAGGTGGTCTTGCCAGCGTTGTCCAGCCCCAGCAGGACAATCCGCAGCTCCTGTTCTTTGGAGCCTTTCAACTTCTGGATGACAGAAAGAAGCCCCTGTGGGGAGAGGGGAGGCTCAGTGTCTGGAGCCCTTTCCCTGGGCAATCATCCAAGCCAGGCACATGGACAGGACCCTTGGGAAGGGACTCAGCTCTGAGGCCCCAGGTATGCAGTGGCAATACTGCCGTGTGTAGTGAAGGGATGGGGGTCGGGGGGTCTCACCTACCCCCACAGTGAGAAGGTCCATGGCAATTACTACCCAGTCTTTCCAGTGTTGCTCTGCTTCACGCTAGTCCCATGGAAAGCCCCAGGGTTAATCCCAGTTGCCAGAGCCCACCGTACTGCTTCCATTCCAGCTCTTTGCCTCTGCCTATTAGGCTGCTCCCAACACCCGGGATCCAGATTGGTATTGCCCCCTGCTGCTCTGCTCTCAGAAGGGGTTTTCTTGCAGATTCCCCATTAAATGCGGATATGCTCCATCTCTGTGGTGGATTGGGGGCTTGCTGTCAGGCCTGAGTAGTTCCCTAAGCAGCTCTAGCAGCATTAATCATGGAGCCCCCTCCCCAAGCTGGTTGTCATGGGGCTGGGATCCACTCACCTTCTGCACTTCACCCATGGTTGGGCTCCCTACATCCTATGCAGAGCCCAGCACAAGAGCTGCCTGTGCTAGTGGCTGGGTCCCCACTGCGTGACTGACACACACCCGGCCCCCAGGGGAGAAGAGGATTACAGCTCCAGAATTAGCTTCTGTTTCTGCATTTACCCAGGGCATTCTGTAATTCCCTAGGTAAATCCCCCTGCCAGCTGTCACCCTGGCCCAGTCCAGCTCTTTCCGACCTGAGCTACATGGACAAGATGCAGTGCCTGCCCAGACAGCTGCCAACAGACCTAGGAGCATCAAAGCTCTTGCTCAGACACCTTGGGTCACTGGTATTTAAGTGATGGCCCATATTTCAGAATCCCAGAGTCCCACAGCTCAATAGAGCTCCATCTCTCAGAGCTCCATAATTCAATGTAGTTCTGTATAAGAGAATGACACAACTTTACAGAAGATAGCCCCTCCAGGCCAGGCTTGGAAACGCCATCGAGCCTACCCACATGGCCACCATGCCCTTCTGCTTACTGTAAATGGCTGGGTCCCCTGGCTGCTTCTCCAGTCATTCCCCTGTTCAGTTCAACATTCACCACACCCTACAATTCAATGGAGCTCCATAGGGATGGGGCTCCAGAGAAGAGAGTCTCATAGCTTTAGAGAACATTGTCCCATACTTTAATAAAGCCTAATAGAACATAGCCCTCAATAAAGCTCCATAGCAGAGTGCCACAGCTCCACAGAATCCACCTCCTTAGGATCCCTTAGTTTTGTTCAATACTAAGGAGATCCAATGGGTTAGACTGGGAGGGTGAACTTTCCTCAGCCCCAACAATCTTTGGCCCTTCCTGGCCTCTGTCCAAGTGGTCCTTCCAGTTCCAAAGGCCAGAGCTTGTGCCCCCCACCTTAAAGGACAGAGAAAATGCCAGCCTTCAGCTGGGCCTGGTCAGTGAGGACAATGCTCATTTCAGACTGGTCTCTGCCCATAGATTAATGGGAAAGCAGTTATGGGAAGGAGAGGGCCAAGCAGGAATGAGACATGAGCTGCTGCTGGGAATAGGATTGCCCGATATGCAGATTTTCCCAGGACACTTGTAACAAGTCTGCCCCCCTAGCGTGCACCCTTGGGGGGTTTGGAGAACACCACCGGAGCAGCCAGGTAATGTTACAGAATGAACTACAAAGAAAAGACAGCAGGAAAATAAAACCATAACTGCAAGGCTACTTCACTAGTACTCTTTGCCTCTAGTCCTCACATTTCAGGCTTGATGGGAAGCGAGTCTTGCCTGAGTTCTCCAGGGTGGGATACTACCTTGACACCAGGACAGCTGGCCAGTCTTCTTGACTTCCGGACAGAGAGTGCCCCCTGAGTTCTCTCAACATGAACTCCCTCCCTGGTTCCAACAGGGCCTTAAGAGTCCTCAGTTGGATGCTTCACATTCCTCCGGGCCATCCTCCCTTTCTTGGGTGGTGCCTGATGTCCCTCGCCCCTGGGCGGTTATAGTTGGTCAGGATGGGTTGATGGCTTTCCTGCCCTTTGTCCGCAAGTCATTATGGTACTTGTGGCATAACGGAGCCCACTGGGGTTCACCCCAGCCTCCCGGCACCCCATTACCCACTTATTATCTGGTCTCTTTCCTCCGCTGCCACCACCCAGAATATTTACTTAGATTTCCAGTCTCATCCCTCTGGGGAGAATGAGACCTCTTCTGCTCCTTTAAACGGTCAGGCTCGCAAGCCAGTATAAAACAGTTCCCAATTTCTGCCGCCTGAGCATACAGAGGCGTATTTGCTGACACAGACACAGAGATCTTTTAGATTAAAAAAAGGAATATTACTTTAATGATAATATAAACCCAGCATCACAGGCTGCAACCATGTGAGGCACTTTGAATCCTTGGGCAAAAGCAATTGATCAGAACAGTTTAGGCACAATGGCCTTTTTAGTAGCATCTAGCCTAAACTGGTCCCTCAGATATAACATTCAATTACTCACAGATTCAGGTGCGCCTTTGCCTGGCAGCAAAGGGGATCAGTCCTTAGGTTCAGTTTAGTCCAAACAGGCCAGGAGCCATTCCCTTAGCTCCATAGCACAAGGTCAGTGTCTCCGAGCAAACAGAAGACAAGATGAAAGACTCCCCCTGAGAGGTGTGTCTTTCTTTTTAAAAGCCCACTACCCCTCATTCGTGATTGGTTCTTGGGGTTTACCTGGCTGTACCTAGTCGAATCAGGGGATGACCCCTCCAGTCATGCTGGCTGTAGATCCCTTCCCCTGGTATTGCAAAACCCTGCCATGCGGCCGGTTGCTAAATCAGGTCTAGTCAACCTGGAAGCCAGAGTGTCAGTGAAGGTCACATGGAAAGGGCAGGGATGCTCCTGGCAGTTTCTGCCACAGTGCTCTCCTGTGCTAATTTGGCCCACCCTGGTAACTCCCTGGCTCCAATGCCCTGACATCCTTTTGTGACCCAGAATGCAAGAAATGGTAATAGAGTCACATGTCTATGGTTACCCACATATAATGTTATTATGACACATACATCATTCTTATTTATGCTTATCTAATATTTGATGCTACAGACCTGACACGTTTGGTCTCCCATTCCATCACACTTATGAAAAATACATGTTGCAGGGCCTACGTTGGTACCTAAGGCATCAATGCAGGGCCTGCAACATGTATTTTTCATAAGTATCCTGGAAACTAGGAGACTGAGAGGTTGGTGCGAACAGTAGCAGGAAGGGCCCCAGTGCGTGTTGTCACTGGGATTCCCTTCTATCTGGCTGTCTCCCAGAATACCGTTAGGTCAGTCACAACTGGATCCGCCCCTCTCTACACTCTCCTAGTCGCCACTCCTTGCTGAGTGTGCCAGCAACCAAAGGGTTAATCCCTGGTCATCTGGGCGCCTTAACAGCACCACGGTGTCATAAAGCTAAAGAATGGGTCAGGCTTGTCTTGAGGTTGGGCGAGAGATTTCCCAAGCTAATCTACAGCACCAGCAATCACACAGACACACAGTTTTAGGATAGAGGAGGTTTATGTAAAAAGTACTTAGGTGGGATTAGGGGTTCAGAGGTTACAGGAAATGCATGAAACAAACAAAAGCAGAGCTGACGTGCGATCTAGCTCCACTGTAGAACCTTACCTAGTCCTTGTCTTTGCTAGAAAGCAGCCGTCCAACATGCCTCTCTCTCCAGAGAAACAGTCACCAAGTTTGTCAGTGTGTCTGTGTCCTTACAGCAGCATCGGGAGAGTCTGTCCCGTGTGCTCGCTCAGAGTCCCTGACCTTGGACGCATCCCTGACATCCCTTGAGGTGCAGCTCGCCTGGGCACCTCAGCTTGTTCTGAAACGACCTCATCTGTTGTCACTATTGCTCAATCCTGAAGGCATGACTCAACCTCACAAGTATTTTGCAATCCATTGTCACAAGTCATAGTCAGAGTTAAATTTTTCAATCAATGAGTTTTATGACCAATCATCAGCTTATGCAGTTAATAACATTGTATCACCTATCGCCAAAAAGTAATCAGAATCACCAAGGCTTCCCGTTTCACACCTGGTCTGGCCTGGCCTGATTGGTAGATTGGGAGCGGTGGGAGCATCAATGTATAACTGCTGAGGCTCATGTGTGAGGGATTCCTCTGTGCCTGTTTGTTGTTCCTGACTGAGTGGTAGGTTTTTCCATAGGGTGATGTTACTCCTTCCTAACATTTCCAGCAGCCAAATTATCAATTTTTGGACATTTGCAACTTTGCCTGCCATTGTGGGACACTCATCACACCCTTGCCCAATGAACTTTCTCATATCCAAACCATAGCTTCAGTGGCGTAGCAAGACTGTGGTGGGTCTGGGCTCATGTCCCAATTACGGACCCCCTACAGGCAAGGGGATGGAGTCTCCCTAAGCAGTGGCCCTTCCAAGGGGACTCTTAGCCAGCATTGGTCTCCCCACACAAAGTTGATGGTGCTGTAGCAATCCTGCCAGGAAGGAAGTTTTAAGAGGGCAGGAACAAGGCCAGCACTCCACTCCTGCCTGCTCTTAAAACGTCTTTCTTGGCAGGCCCTTAGCGAACAGCCTGAGTGCTGCTAGGAAATTTTCAGAGTGAGCGGTGGCAGTGTTGGCACTACTCCCTTCCCCACTTACTCTGAAACTTTCCCATGGTGCTGAGGCCTTTTACAAAGGGCCCAGACTTAACTGAGCCCCTCACTCCATGGTAGCTACTCCCCTGCATAGTTTTCCAAAATGGAAAGACTTAGATTAGAAATCGACTTTACAGGTGATTCTTTCAAAGGAATAAAATCCTATAAATTCCTCTCAAACACAGACAACCCTTCACATCACAATTATCACATCTCAGATGCCTATTAATAATTGTTCTGTTCCAGAAATGTACACTCTTCTGTTACCCAGAGCAGAGAATGTGACACTTGCTTATTTCCTTTTAAAAATGCTGTCTCTCAAAACATTGCTACAAGCATTGTTGTATTTATTTTGGGCTTGAGGAGATGCGTATATTGCACTTTTTGCATGGGTCTCAAAGTGCTCTTTTAGGATTGCATCCCCAGATACAATGTAAAAATGAATAATTAAACAGCAGAGCCACCAGTCTTTCCGTGAATGGGTAGATCATGGGTGGTTGTAAACAAAATTGTGGACACAATCATTCTGCCTAAGTCAATTTCTTTTTGAATGGTAACATTTGAATGTTAATATAAAGTGGCCATCTTCTGTGTCATTACATCAATGATTTTTTTTTAAATTTCACTAATGCTTCACAGTGCTACTTAGATCAAGAATGGCTTCGGGCACACTCGTTATTATGCCTGTATTTCAGAAATGCATTAACTCTGTGTTAACAAATGCAGTTCTCCTCTACTGCTTCCTTGTGCTCTGAGGAAGCCAGACCATTGAAAACATATGGGAATGTAGCCATGCTACCGTGGGGCCAGAAGAGAAACCCCTCCACCTGCAGGTGGTTGCAGTGGTGGGGCCTATAGCCTCTTCACCCTATTTAGATTGGGGATGGCTGCTAGAGCCATCAGCCAAGGATGGATTCGTTCCCCCTGCCAAAAATTGCTCCCACGCCGGGAGCTGGCTTTGCCTGGGGGCACTGCTCTCACTTTGTATGTCCAGTGCTGAATTACAAGGTGAGCACAAAACACCTAGTTACTGGCAAGCCTTTCCCTAGGCTGGGCACACACCACAGTTGAAATACTCCTCACTTTGCTTGACACTAGAGAAAAGAAGCCTTCAGCCTCTCCCCTTTGAAGGCTTTATTCTGGTGATGTAAAGGAGCCCCTTCTGCTCTGGTGGAAGCGAAGAGTGTTGGATCTGAGACCTCTTCCACCCACTCTCCCAATTAAAGGAAGCACACGGTGTGTTTTAGAAAAGCGCCTCCCCACCCATTATGCATGTTTCAGGGCTGCATAAGGTGCCAATGCGGCCCTGCAACATGCATGATGGGTGGGGGTAATGGGTGGGAAGGCGCTTGTCTAAAAAGACCCAGTGTGACAGGGTTTAGGAAAACAACACTTACGTAACCTGCATGTATTGTGGTTTTCATGTGAACGAACAATACATTTGTACTGTTTAAACCATTATATAATGGTTCTGTGCCCTTCTATGCCCTCATCAGGGTGGTGGACCTATTAGGATGGCCCGCCCTCAGAGACTAATGACGCCAACTGGTTTCCAAAACACTCTGGGGGATCTGACTACTGACCTTAGCGGCTACTCTGTCGATGACCTGGTCGTTTTGTGGAATGACATCTTGACCATGGCCATCAACATCCGCTCCCTCCGCTGCGGCGGCACAGGTCGCCCTGATATATAGAGAACCTGAGGTAGCTGAAGTGGGAGGGTAGACGGTTAGAGCGTAGGTGGTGCTCAACTCGTGCTGAAGCCAACCGATTGCAACACAGGTTGTTTTTAAAGGACTATGCCATGGCTGTGATGGTAGTGAAGAAAGCTTTCTTCTCTGCTATCATAGCATTCATGAAGTCTCATCTGGCGAAGCTGTTCCAGGTGGTGAGAAGACTGGTGAATCCAGTCTGCCTCTGCCTGGAAATGGAATCCTCTTAACACCCGCTGTGACATTTTTAGTAATTACTTTGCAGACAAAATTGCTCATAGTCACCTCGACTTGGGTGCTGCCATTTTACATGCAGAGCCACAGTTTGAGGTTATGGAAGCTCAGTCTTGTCCTGTTTATTTGGATCAGTTTTAATCAGTATTACCCACCAATGTGGGGGAGGTGCTTGGGGCTATGAGGGCAACCAGTTGTGAACTAGATCCTTGCCTGTCCTGGCTGGTGAAAGCCAGCTGGGAGACGCGGGGACCACTGCTGGCTGGGATTGTCAACGCCTCCCTTTGGAAGGTCAGGGTGTCAGATGTTTTTAAAACTGCAGTTGTCCAGCCCCTGCTTAAGAAGCCATCTCTGGATGTTAACTCCCCAACCAGCTATCAGTCTGTCTCTAACCTTCCCCTTTTAGGGAAGGTTACTGAACATGTGGTTGCCTGACAGCTCTAGGTTCATCTCAATATCATCAGATTCCTGGACCCATTCCAGTCGGGCTTTCGTCCTGGGTATGGCATGAAGACTGTGCTTGTGGCTTTGGTCGATGACCTGTGCCTGGAGATTGACAAGGGGAATTTATTTATTTATTTATTTATTTATAACAGCATTTGTATGCCACCCCCTCCTGCCACAAGCATCTCAGGGTGGCTAACAACATTTAAAAACATATAATAAAATTCACTAAAATCAACATTCCCAGAATTAACACACACACACACACCCAAACAATAAATCCTCACCCTAACCCAACCCACCCATCTTCCTCGGCAAAGGCCCGGTGGAACAGCCAGGTCCTACACCTTTTACGGAAATAGGGGAGGTCATCGGTCAGGCAGACTTCCAACGGGAGGGAGTTCCACAGCCGCGGTGCAGCCACCGAGAATACCTTCCTCATAGTCGACACTCGGGAAACCCGGGGAACTTCAAGAAGGGTGCTCCCAGCCAACCGCAGAGGTCGATCCAGAATCCGGAGGAGGTCCTGCAGGTACGTGGGGCCCAGGCTATTTAGGGCTTTAAAGGTCAACACCAACACCTTGAGTTGAGCCCAGAAGACTATCAGCAGCCAGTGCAGAGAACAGAGCACTGGAGTAATGTGCTCACGTCGGCCTGTCCCCTTCAGGAGATGAGTTGCCACATTCTGCACCACCTGCAGTCTCTAAACCGTCACCAAGGGTAGTCCCACGTAGAACATGTTACAGTAGTCTAATCTCAAGGTAATAAAAGCATGGATGATTGTGGCCTAAGCCGACATACCAGGTGTAATTGGCGAAATGCCCCCTTCACCACAGTCGCCACCTGGACATCCAGGCAGAGCTGTGGATCAAGGCGCACCCCCAGACTATGGACCTGGGATACCAGGGGAGGACAGACCCCATCAATGATGGGAGCCATCACTCCCCCAGCTTTCCCCACAACCATCACCTCCATCTTATCAGAATTTAACTTCAAGCGGTTCGCCCTCATCCAGTCCCCCACAGCTGACAAACACTGGATAAGCACTGAGACTGCCGGACCTGGGTCTGATGAAAACAAGAGATATAGTTGAGTGTCATCAGCATATTGATGACACCTTACGCCAAACTCTCTAACAACCTCCCCCAAAGGCTGCATATATACATTGAACAAGAGAGGGGACAAGATGGAACCCTGAGGGACTTCACACGTGAGGCCCCAGGGAGAAGATGAATAATCACCCAGCACCACATGCTGGGTTCTCCCGGCCAGGAAAGAGCGGAACCATTCAAGAACAGCCCCGCCAATTCCTGCGCGGTCCCGCAGCTGAGTCACCAACAACTCGTGATCAACGGTATCGAATGCAGCCGAGAGATCTAACAAAATCAACAGGGTCAAATGACCCTGGTCCAACTCTCAGGAGAGGTCATTGACCAAGGCCACAAGTGCAGTCTCCATGCCATAACCTGGATGGAAGCCAGACTGCGAGGGATCAAGGAAGTTAACGCGGTCCAAATGCTCCTGCAGCTGTCGAGTCACCAGCCATTCAATAACCTTCCCTAAAAAGGGAAGGTTAGAGACTGGCCGATAGCTGGCCAGAGTGTCAACGCCCAATGATGGCTTCTTGAGCAGGGGACACACCACCGCCTCCTTGAGGCAATCCGGCACCCTGCCCTCCCTAAGGGAGGCGCTGACTATTCCAGCCAGCAACGGCCCTAATGTCTCCCGGCTGGCCGTAACCATCTAATTCACAATAGGTGGCTTGAACAGTCCCAAGAGCATCACCCACATCTGAGGGCGACACGTCTTGAAATTCATCCCATAAAACAGAACAAGATGGTGCTTCGACTGCCTCTCACTCACCCACTGTTAAAAGTGCTGCATCAAAGTTGTGGTGGATTTGAGCTATTTTATCAGCAAAAAAGTCCACAAACAAGTCACAGCGAGCATTTGATAACTCTGAATCCAGGCAGAGGGAGGCTGGACTGACCAGCCCCCTCACCACCCGGAAGAGCTCAACCAGATGGGACTTAGTGGATGCAATGAGGGCAGCAAAGAAAACATTTTTTGCTGCCCACACCGCCACAGCATAGGTATGTAACCAGACCCTATGTCGCAATCAGTCAACTTCAGTACAAGAGTGACGCCACTGTCGCTCTAAACGTTGCCCTTCTCGCTTCATCCACCGCAGCTCCTCTATATACCACAGGGGACCTGCATTGTTGGCGATTGGGGAGTGGATGCCTGGGAGCCACCTGGTCGATGGCTTCTGTCAGCATAGAATTCCACAAGACCACGAGGTCATCGAGTGAGCGGCCATCGAAGTCAGAGGAAAACTGGCATCAGCATGAATATTGAAGTTTCCCAGGACTATTGCCCTGAGGGACAGCAAGACCACCTCCGACACCACTTCAGTCAGAGCGGGCAGGGAAACTGCTGTACAGTGGGTGCCTGGTATATCAGCAGTACCCCCACTCTGTCTCCGGCCAAATCCAACACCAGCTGGAGGTACTCTATTCCCATGATAGGTTGCACAGGAAATCTCCTCACAGACCAAGTCTCCTTAAAAATAATGGCTACACCGCCCCCACGTCCCTTCAGCCGCGGCTGATGCTGAACTGAGTACCCAGATGGAACAAAGTCAGCCAATATAGGCCCCGACTCAGTGTCTGCCCTGTTGATCCTGTTAGAATGTCTTTCCCCAGGAGGTTAGAAATGGGTGATAACTGGCTGGAGAGCCGATGTCAAGAGATGATTTCTTGCGCAAGTATCAGACAACTGCTGATCTGAGGGTGTCTGGCAACCTACTCTCCCAAAGAGAGATGGTGACAACCCTAACCAGCAATGGCCCCAGGATAGACACAGATCTTGTTCGCAACTGGTTGCCCACAACCCTCCAAGCACGCCCTCTACATCAGGGGGTAATGCCAATTGAAAGTGATCCAAATAACTGCAGTGTGTGTGCACTAGAGTCCGGTAAGGGAGCTGCCGCTTCACCAAGTAGGGTACAGCATAAATATTCCCCATCCTGCCATACTGGTTGGCCAGTCAACATCTGGCCTGGCCCACAGGCTGGTTCCCCCGGCGATAAGCCTTCCACATGCGCACCGTGCCATCCCAGGACACAGACACATACTGTAAGAAACAGAGAGGAGATAGGGTCAGCAGCCCCTGCACTTCACTAGACTGCACAGCTTCCAGGGGGGCTAGACTCAGTTGTGATGGCAGGAGAGGGCCGGGGTTTCTTCCCTCAGCAGGACCCAGAAACACCGCTGGTGATGCCAAAGGAGAATGGCCAGAACATGGAAAAAACCTATTTGGAATCAGAATCAAAGTGGGCAACTCCGACCCCAGCTCTCTGGTTGTTCTCCCCACCTGGTAGGACAGTCCCAGACCCCTGCTGCTGCCCACCCTGACAGGGCAACCCAAGCCTTCTCCACTGCCCTCCCCACCTAGTTGGGCACTCCAGTCCCCCAGAAACCTCAGCCCCTCAGGGCAGCCTGCTCATCCCTGCCAAGGCAGCCCCAGTTCATTCTGCTGCTCACCCCACCCAGTGTGGCAGTTTCATCCTCTGATACCTGATCCATCTCTGGGACGTGGATGAGGCCCCGGATGGAGTCCTGGTGCCCAGTGTGACTCTGCACCTCCACCCCAGAGTCAGGATCATAGACCCTGCAGGAAGGCAAAGGCAGAGATGTGAGCAAGGGGCACAGAGGCATCCTGTGCTGTCCCCACCTGCTTTCCCAGGGCTACCTGATGGTGTCATGGGCCCCAGCAGCAATGTAGCCATTGTCCTGGTTGATGCAGAGGCAGGTGACCCCTCTTGGGGCTCTCAGCTCCCGCTCACAGCAGCTCCCATCTTCACTCTGTAGGCAGCGTATGTACAACATCCATCAGCTCTGCCACCAGCTAAGCTTATTGTGCCCTGTGCAAAGGGCAGGACTTAGAATTAGTAAGGACCAGGGCAAAAATAAAATGTGGAGCCTCCATGTCCCTGTCCTGCATAGCCTCACCCCTTTGGCAATTGGCAGCCTTCTGCTGACACCCCATTAGGTGAGGAGGAAGGGCAGAGCCTTACAGGAAGAAGCCACCCTGGCTGGGCCTGTGAGTCATAGGCAGGGAAAGGGCCCCACAGAAATAGCCTGCCCCAGGGCCTCAGGAGCACTTATTCTGAGGCTACCAAGACTGGCCTCCCTGAGCAGCCCCCTCTGTCCACGGTCCCCTACTGGCCCTGCTTAAGGTTGCCCCGCCTGTGCACGCCCCTGCCTTGCCAGTGCACCAGCCTGGGGAATGACCCAGCCTGTCCCTACTACTGGATTCCACACACACCCATGTGGGGTTCAGCTGGAATCAGAACCAGCTGTGGATCCTGCCTTGCTTTGGCCTGTTGTATCTATTAAGAGGCCTGCACCCCAAAAACATATGGCATCCTCTTCAGGTAGGTGCCTAACCTTGTGTTCCTTGAACAACGCAGCTGGGCGCTGCCTAAGGCCATTAAGGCTGACTGCCCCTCTTAAGATAAGGAAACTTCCCATCTTCCTTTAATCAAACTCAACCATCTAGCCCAGAGTGGGCAAATTGTGGCTCTAGAGCCACATGCAGCTCTTTGGCCCCACTGTGGTAAATGGATTAGGAAACTTGGGATTAAGACACTTTGCCTACCCCTGATCTAGCCTCAGTCTGAAGGAGCTTCCATTGGCACAGGGAATCAGCCAGGGTAGAATGACTCATCATGGCCCTACACTGGGTGTGACATTTGTCATGGGTACAGAAAGGTTAATCATATTGGTAAAACGTGACTCTGAATACAGCGTCTGTTTACCACAGGGGTAGGGAACCTTTTCCCTCTCAGAGGGCCACACTGAAAATTAGTACAAGAGCCTCATAGAAGCTGAGGGTGATTAAGGGGTATGCTCAGGAAGTAGAGTCCAGATCATGGATCTGTCCCCCGTCCTTATCTCTACTCCCTTACTCTAAAATTGGGGGAGGAACTGGAACCAGGGGCCAGATCCAAGAACTGCAAAGGAGCCAAATAGTCATGGGTCGCATTTGGTCCCCCCAGGCCTGAGGTTCCCCACTCCTGGTTTATAGCCTGGATTCAGGTAAATAAGGTGTATGATCCTAATCATATAAGGATCTGTATTCCTAATCATACCAGAGTTACCTCTGTATGTTCTGTACTGTAGTCTGGTCTAAAGAACTTGACAACAGTATACTTTGCCTGTCTCCTTGGTGGTGGAACAAGGGTGGCAGGGTCTGTTCTTCAGCACAGCACATGGCCCTGACAAGAACCAGGAAGGTGGCTACACCGGAGATCATGTGGCTGGAAAGGAGCAGTCCTAGGCCCTGCAGCAGTGCCAGGCTGCCCACACCAATGCTAAGTGCTAGGACTTTGCCCCTTAGCACATGAGCCCGGGTGAGAGAATGGCAGTACCAGAGCCACACACAACCACATCCCCTTTTACATGGCTGGTGGGAGGAGGACCCCAGTGCTCCCACTCTCCAATGGCTGAGGGAGTGGACATGAACCCTTGACACAAGGGGGATTTCCAATCTACCCAGTGATGGCATCACAAGCTCCAAAGGCCAGGAGCTGGAACCAGGTGTGCTGTCGATTGCTGGCAGGGAGGGCAAATGACTGTAGGTCTACTCCCCGAAGAATACAACGCAGCATCCAGAGCCCCACCCACACAGCTGAAGTCTCTTTGTGGGTTGGTTATGTGATGGCCTCCCTAACTGGGCTGAGGAGGAAAGGCCCTGGCCAGAGCCTACATGGTCACAGCACCCCCTCTGGCCACAGAGAGCATGTGCACCTACCCAGAGCTGGATGCAGCCATCTTCAGCACCACTGACCCACTTGTTCTGCAGTGGGTGCCAGGCCAAGGTGGTGATGCTGGCCTCATGCCCATGGAACTCAGTCAGCAGCACCAGCTTGGTGTGGTGGGGATCAAAGATGCAGATAGAAACCCTGCCGGCACTGGAGGAAAAGGCAAACTCCTTTCTGGAAGGATCAGGATGGCGAGATCAGAGAACAGCCATGGGGAACTGCCTCACACACCTCTCTCTCAGCCTCACGCTCCCTACACGCGAGTGAGCTGGTCCCTGTGTGTGCTCAGCTCCTCTGTACCCAGCATCTCTCACAGTTCTGGGGGAGCCTACACCTGCATAAAGGCCCCTTCCCTCCTAGGGGATCCTGCACTGCATGGGACACCAACCCAGGATTGTACCTGGGGCTGGTGAAGCAAGATCCCTGCCATGAAGACCTTGCAGGATCAGGGTTAAGGCAACAGATTTAATCAGAGATATGGGACAAGCTGGGCCAGGGTCAGGATATCAGAGGTCAAAGAACAAAACTGGGGCTGCATGAGCACAATCAGAAACTAAACACCAGCGCTGAGGGTCAGAGTCAGGAAATCAGTCTGAAGGAACAGAAGCAAGGACTAGGAGCAGTGGAACAGGATGGCAGGCAGAGGCAGGCTGGGTCAGGATAGAGCAAGGTGGGGACTGGAAGTTAGGATGGAGAGCAGGCTCGCTCTGCTTGGGCTACGGTACTGAGCAGCTATGAAGCAGTCTTGACTACTTGGCTAGGCGCCTCCAGCACCCAGTGCTCTGGCTGGGGCTGCTCAAACACTGCCTGGTTGTTGCAGCTGGTGACTGGTCAACTCCCATAGCATGCACACACACACATATCCAGGCCCTGTCACCTTCTGCCCTGCTACCCACAGCAATAGCTCACCCACCTCTTTGGGGAATAGGCCACGTCCAGGATGGGTCCATTGCTCCCAGGGGGGTTGGTGAAGGCGTGCTGCAGGGAATGGTTCTGCAGGTCCCAGAGGCACAGCCTGCCATCCCAGCCCCCACTCAGCTGTGGCAAAGCACAACAGGGTCAAGGCACAGACAGGTTGTGAAGCACAAGGGCCATCTCTGCTCCCCACTCTCTGTATGGCACCCACACCGCTCTGCCCACCTCCATGACACAAGGGCCATCCTTGCAGAGCCGGCCTTAGAGCACAGCAGATGGGGCTGTTGCCCTAGGCTCTGAACCCTGCAGGAAGTGCCTGCTGCTGCTGCTGCCACTCCAGAGGCTCTCCTGGTAGCTGCTGCTCCCCCCAGGAGCACCACCGGAACAGCAGTGGGGCAAGTGCAGGGCCCTTAACCCCCGACCCCAGTGACCCTGAATTCCACATCCCCACCCCAGGAACTCCTTGGGTTGTTCTTCCCCCCTATCTTGCACCAGGCCATGTATCTGCTAAGGCTGGCCTTGCTCCCTTGCACCCACGCAGTGTGATCCCTTTTCTCCTCCCATCCTTGCCCCACATTGGGGGACTGTCACATCCCTCCCAAGCCCGTTCTCTTGCTCACTCACCAGGTAAATGTCCTCAAAGTTGCTATCCCCGCCTGCCAGGGCAAGTGCCATCACTGCCCCCACATGTCCGCACAGCACTGTCTTGCAAGTGAAACCTGCCCAGGGGGACAGGGTGTGAGAAGCAGCAGCAAGACAGGTGGGACTAGGGAAGGGAGCCCTTTCCTTCCACACAGCCAGGCACCTCTCCACACTTGTCCATCCACATGTGGAGAGTCTGTCTGGCCCAGCCCCAAGTCATTGTGCTCACCTGCCATGCGCTTATTGGAAGGGTTTTGGGCTAGCTCTGCATCGGCACAGGCTGGTGCTGCCATTCCAGAGCCTTGGCCAGGAGGAGACAGGAGCTGCTGCTGCTGCAGTGAGGGGAAAACATGAGCCAGTCACTGTTAGTACCTCTCTTCCTCCTCACTACCTCTCCCTTCCACAGCAGGAAGAGCAGCATACCTCCCAACAATCCCTATTTACGAGGGAGTCAGTTACTTTTTGGGTGCTGAATCTCACTGTCCCTCCTTCTGGAGCTCAATGTCTGTCTTTCAGGAGAGAAAGACAAAACGACAGGTATTAAAGCTTCAGGCCCCTTTCCTGGTTTCCCAAATGAAGAGAAACTAAGTGGAATGATCTGCTGATCTGAGACTGAGCTCCTGTCCTGTCCCTCTCGGTGTGTGTGCAGGGGGCAGAGCTTGTTCACGGAGAGGTGGAGCTTACTGGCTGAGGGGGTGGGCTGCCCCTCTAACTAACTGAAATACTGGGAGGTATGGAGCAGCCTTGTGGGGGAGCTCAGATAAGTAGTGTCCAAAAGCCACTCTGTTAGGACTACCTGTCTGCCTGGACAGTCAGGCTATACCCCCTCCCCCATGAGGCCCAGAAAACCCAAGTGCCAGTCCCAACCCTGCCACCATGATCTGTGGCTGAGAATATTTCTGTGCCCTTCACCAAGGCCCATCTCCTCATCAAAGGGAGACATCTACCACTCCTTCTTAGTATTCCAGGGGTGCAGTACAACCCCATTGTAGGAACAGCTGAAATCAAGTCACTGCCTTGTGCTGGGGACCCAGGCTTACTGCCTGCAGCTCCATGCCCTCTCAGGGTTAGGGGCTGTGGTAAGGGAGCAGCTACTGCCACCCTGTCAGCAGATGCCTCCTTGACTCACATGGCAATAGCTGTGCACTTTCAGATCCTGGGGATGCCTTATATCCACGTTCACTGCATTTTCTTCATTGGTGACAATGAGGAAAACACAGTAAACACGGATCCCTGGCTCTGTGAGGCCATGGGGAGAAGCAGGCCAGGGCTTAATTTATAAAAATAATTTTAAAAAAACAACAAAACAAAGGGTGCCAGGGCTCAGACCTGTCCAGAAGTCCTGCCATTAAACCTACACTCTGCCAGACAGCTGAGGAGTGGCAGTAGTAGCCCCTCCTTGCCCATTCGCAGCAGTCCCAATCCTGTCATCAGGGGAGAGGCTGAGGATGGTGCTTCTGCAAGTGGATGGGGAGGATGCTGCTGTTTCCACCCATCAGCTGTTATGTACAGGGGTGTTTTGCCACCAAATAGCCGATAAGTGGCAGCAGCGGCATCATCAGTCCGGACCCCATCAGACTTTATCCAGCCATGGGTGGGGTCTTCCAGAGCATCAGCAGTGACAGGATCTGCATGGAGGTGCCAGGACTGAGCCCTGGCACAAAGTAAGCCCTTGGGAGGGGACTGGGAGATGGGTTTGCTCTCACCTGGGCAGGGATCTCGCTGCTGGGGATGAAGCTCTCAAACTCCCAGAGATAAATGTCTCCGTTGGCCGCTGACACCAGCAGCATGTCCAGCTCCTCGGAGAAGAGGGCCCTGCCAGGATGCCAGGGCTTCGTTACAATGGACCTGGGCTGCAGTGGCACCCACAGCCCCTGCTTGCTTGGCATAACCCCACTGCTTTGCTCCCTGCTCCATTCTGAGTAGCAGGCCAGGGCGATGGTGCTGATGGTGGAGGGGTGGTGCTGGTTGGAGTTTGTGAGGCTGTACACACATCTCTCCTGCACCTGAGTTCTGGTGGGACTGGGATACTGAGCACAGGTCTAGGCCAGCCTATATGGCCCCAACCGTGCCTCTCGGGGGCTTTGTGGGAAACACTGTCACTAAAAAACAGAGGCCCACCCACGCCAGAGACCATCCAGTCTGTGCAGCAAATGGAGATGGCTGACCTGAGCCAGGCCTTGAAAGATAAGGGGAAGGGATGCTCATGACCTCTGCTCCTGTAGTACATGCCCCTGGGAGCTCTCATCATGAACAAATTACCTAGTGAAGCCAATGCTTGCTTTCTGTTTGCCCTGGCTGGCGTGGCCCCTTTGGTGCCTGCTGGGAGTCATTCCCCGTTTCTGTGTGGAACCCAGACCAGAGCACAGCCTCCCCGCATGGCCACTCTCTGCCTGCAGCGCATATGGGCCTCGACGCTCTGGACGTGCTTCACTCACATGGAAGGACTCCCTGCTGCAAGACAGACAGGCTGGATGAGCAGGGAAAGAATGATGGGTTTTTCAGAGCCAGCAAGGGTTGGCTACAGTGAGCAAGGCAGGGAAGGGGTGCTGGCAATCAGGGGCATTATTGGCTGGGCACAGGCAAGAAGGGCATAGTTAACATGAACAGGGCAGGCAGAGGGTAGTGGGTGCAATGAGGTGGCAGGCGTGTGAATGGGGTACCCACGAAGGGTGAGAGTGGCTGCTGGAGAGGAGCTGTTTAGGATGGCTGGTAAGAGTGGGGCAGGCAGGAAGTGCTGGATACAGGTGAGGTGGCAGGCTGGCCAAATGAGTGCTGGTAATAGTATAAACCCTGGCCAAGGCACCCCCAGTCTCTCTCTGCCAGGGAGCAGCACGCACTGCAACAGGCAGGTGCAGGATACCCCACAGCAGGTAGCTATGAGGCAGTCTGACCAGCAGAGAAGCTTCTCCGTGTCAGGGTAACAAGGGATCCTGGTCCTGCCAAAGTGTCCTTCCTCACTGAGGCTGCTCTTTCTGCACAGAACAGCATGTGGTCCTGCCGAGCCCTTGGCCACAGTGCACCCTGTTGGAGGGAGTTTCCCAGGCCAGTGTGTGTTATGCTGTTTTTTACCATTCACCTCGAGCCAGTGGCCCTTTATGTGCTGGGGGGCTGTGGAGATAAGGTCTCACCTGTAGAGGAAGGGGAAGAAGTAGCTCCTCTCCCATTTCTGCAGAGCCCCAGTACTGTCTCCGCTGAAAAGCAGAATGGGCTCCTTCTGTGCTAGTGGGGAGAAATGCAGATACTCAGATAGTCACAAAGGGCAGGCCGGACTACAGCAGACAGATGCTGTAGGGATCAGTCCTGGCCACTAGCTGGCTTGGACAGAGATCTGGAGGAATCCACTCTGCCTCCCTAATCCCTCCCCTGTCACCAGGCTGGTCTGGAACTGATCCAGGGACAATGCTGCGCTGGGTCCCTTACTGTAGGCCAGGCACTCCAGGGGGTGTGTGCAGGGCAGCACCATCATGCAGCCCAGCTTGCTGTAGCGCCAGACCAGCACCTGCTGGGGCCTTGCTGAACCTGTAAGGAGAGAGGCAAGGCCTGCTTACCACCCCACTGATCACATTTCTAGTTTACTCCTGGGTTCCATATGCTAGGGGCCCCCCTCCTGAACTGCAGCAGGTCTTCCGCAGGAAGGACTCCACACTTTTGGGAATCTAAGGTCCTGTATTTTATGCCCATGCTTCTCATACATTGCTATTTCAAATGTTTTCATAGACCCAATGTACTGCTCCCTGCGCCCAGCACATGGAGCTGTATGCAGTCACACAGCCTGCACTGGCGTGGCTGGGAGGTGGCTTGGGAGAACTGATTCAGCCCTGGACTGTCTGAACCCCCCTACCTGGAGTGCACCATGGAAAAAGACTCACCCCACCAGAGACCAAACTGTAAGACCATTGTAACTGACTGGCTTTGTGTTTGCCTATATTTGGGACCGATTTCTTCCTGCTGATCTTTTCCTTAGTAAAGTTTGTTTTCTTTAATTCAGCAGATACTCTTGTGGGTCTGTGTTATTGCTTCAGGTGGGAGGTGATCTCTCCCTCAGTCTGTGCCTGTGGTCCTGATGGCTCTCCACTCAACCACCCACCCAAGAGACTTGCTCAGCAAGGAAGTGCCACACAAAGAAGGAAAGAGCAAAGGATCCAAGGTTGGCCTTGGTCTAAGGCAGCAGGGTGCCCACAGGTGCAAGGCACCAAGGGTCCTGGCCTTAAATTGCCCTGATGCTTTACTCCAGGATCTATGCATCAGCAGCTGTCTTCAGGAGGCCCCAAGGTAAACTGAAGCTTGAGCCCTGATCCCTAGCAGGCTGCAGGGTCAGTTGGGAGCTCGTCCTTATGCCAGAACCCTGGGGACTGAGCAGGGGAGGATGCAGGATCAGTAGCAGGGATGCAGCAGCTGAGCCTTCCAGCAGTTCCTACTGCTGGTGCAGCTTTTAGCCCATAGTGCACTTGTGTATGGGTAGAGGCAGAAGCAGGGGAGAGGAAGCACTGCTGTAAGTAGGGTTGCCACTTTTTGCAGTTTGACGCTGAGACTCCCCTTTTGGCATATGGGAGTCTCTGGGTCAAACCACAAAAAGCGGCAACCGTAGCTGTAAGGGGGGGAGGGGGATCAGCCTGGAAGGCTCATGGGGCTGCGCTGCAGGGAATATGGCTGCAGGAGTGGTATTGCTGGCTCACACACTGGTGAGGAGCATCTGTTATCTGAGGCGTACATGTCTTGCATGGCTTGGCTTCTGCTATAGCAAAGTCTGTGGGCAAACACTCTCTGGGCTTCACCCAGGAACAGAGGCTGCTCCATACTCTGAAGTGCTGGGCAATAACACCTCCTTGCCTGTTCACTCTCTCTTCAAATGCAATATGTTTTGTTTTTATTAGTTACTAAAATGAATGGAGCCCCAATCATTAGTAATGAATGTTCCAAAAACAAATGAATAAGCAAATGACATACCTGTGCTTTCATTCATTTTTGTTTAAAAATAAAAATAAAATAAACAACTGTGCATGTTCAAAATGGCCTCTGGACCAGTTCACCCATATGTGCCCTTTCCCAAAATGGCATCAGCAGCGTTGCCACCATTTTGGAAAAGGGCAGCCAGTCTACACATGTACAGACCTGCTGCCCTTTTCCAAAATGGCAGCAAAGCTGCTGCTGTCATTTTGGAAAGGGGTATGCATATGCAGAATGGTCCAGCAGCCATTTTGCATGTGCACAGTAATTTATTTATTTTTTTATGTTTGAAAAAACATCCCCTCCCCCTGTCTTTAGATTGTAATCTCTTGGGCAGGGACCATGTCTATCTTATTTTCTGTAAAGTGCCAGGTACATCACTGGCATTATATAAATACTTATAATAATAATAATTAATAATAATAAACAAACAAACAAAACCCTGAAAACAAACAGGTTTTCAACAAAAAACCTAAAACGAATCATTTTCGTCAAACAAAAACAAATGGGGTGCCTTCTGCACCCCCTACCCAGCTCTTCCTGGCCATAAGAAAGAAGAAGGAGGGTAAATGCTGAGGCCCATGTACTGGTGAAAAGGAGGCCTGGCCTTGTCCTGGCTGCACTGAGCCAGGTCCCATGTAGAGTGCTGAAGAGCCCCATAACCACTCACCAATCACATGCCTAGAGTCCGGCAAGCTGATCAACTGCTGCAGCACAGGCCCATCCCTCTCCTGACCCTGGAAGGTGGCCACAAAGTCCGACACCTGAAATTAGAGCAGCACAGAGGAGCTGGGGCAGAGTAGCCAGGAAGGGAATGCAGAGCAGCAGTTTCTGCTCAGAGTTCAGACCTGGCCCAATGGAAAGGGGCAGTCCACAAAAGCTAGGAAAAAGCACCATCCCTTCCAAGGGTTGATAAGGCTCTCACCCAGTATAGCACAGGATAGAACTCAGCGACAGCTACTGCTCTGATCCCCCTTACAGAACTGCTGCCCCTCCCCATCTAGGGCTGCCAACTGTGCCAGGAAAGAAAATTGGGCAGTGCTATTTTGCATATATTTACAAATGCTGAAGAATGCAAATTTATGCAAATGTCTATGTACATCAGGGGTGGAGAACCAGCCTTTTGACTCATTGAGGCTACTTCTGAAAATCAGTACAAGCTTTGAGGGCAGCATAGACATTGGTTGTGACAGGAGTGGAGGTGAAGAAATGGTCCAGCTCATGGAACTGACCCCTATCCATGTGTGCACGTCGTCATCTCTACGCCCTTACCCTGAGCTCAGTCTTTCAGTCTAGGGTGTAGGAACTGGATCCTGGAACTGGAAAAGGGGCAAATAAAAACTAGCTGCAGGCTACACTTGGTCCCCAGGCTTGAGGTTCCCCACCCCCTGAGGTATGTGCTGGACCCACCTAGTCTTAGCCAACCTGTGAGGCAAACCCTCACAGGACAAGGGCCACAGGGTCCATGGACACACTAGATACATTTCCACAGTGGTTTAGTCTGACCAAAACAGAAACAGTTCAATAACATACATACTTATAGCAAACACCTGTAGCGAGCCCATTCCTGGGCTCCTAGCCTTTAAACCTAGAGGGAGGCTCCCAGCCTCTGTCCCTTTCCCTAGCAATCTGCTCTCCCTAAAACCCCAGGTCTATCTTCTATAGCAGGACCCCACTTCCTTGGGTCTTTCTCCTCAGGACCCCAGATAATACCCATCATGCACCTGCTTGCATAAACTCCCTCTCCCTGGGCAGCATGTAACAGACTGCCCTGATTTCTGTGTCTGCCACTCTTACAGACTCTGAAGGGGGCAGAGCTAGAGTGATGGACAGGCAACTGTTAAAGGGCCAGCACCTGCTGCTCCATCACAGTCTAACATTGTCAAATCCACTAGCCAGTTGGCAACCCTGCTCGGAAGTCCATAAGTAAACCAGCCAGATGGTACCTTTAGCATTGTCCAAATAGGAGAAGAGCACCAAGAGCCCTGTGGAATGCTTAGCTCTGGCGTGGCTTGCACATCAGCTCTTGTGTTCTGGTTTCACAGGATCACCCCTCTCTCTGCCCAGAGACAATGATCCCTCAATGGGAGCTGGTGAACCCTGCCTGGCTTGTGTTAGGTGGCAAAAGGCAGGAAGGGGCTTAAGTGCTGGCACTTCCCCAGCAGTTGACCCCTCACTCCAACAGCTACTGCAGAGGGAGATCCAGGTGGGGGCATGACTATATCCTCTACACTAGAGCAGGCTACCCTGCTATGGGGCTCAGAGGGAACTGACCTCTGGTACCAATTGAAGCATATCCCCACTGTGGCAAAATGCCACAGGCACTGACAAAGACACCCTGCCTGAATCCAAGTCAGGCTTAACCGAGTGCTAGGCCTCTAATCCAGAACATGGATAGGACCCCACTTTCCTGAAATTCCTAAGGAATTTCCTAAGGCCAGCAGGAGGCAGAAACCTGATTGGCTCGGACTGGTCAGGGGGAATCTACCTTTGGTCAGGTGACCCGCCCGAACGAATGACAGGGAGGGGAAGGGAACTTTTAAAAAGACTGAGCCAGGGGCTCTCTGGTCTCTCTCTCTGACACGCTCTGCTAGACTCATGACCGCTCTGCCTGAGGCACACATGGACTGCATGGCTTGGCTCTAACTCTGGCCTTGCCAGGACAAGAACTTGAACCCCATAGGAAAAACATCCCCTATGGAAATCGGACCAGAACTGCCCTGCGTGAGTACTTTGTTGTCTGCCTGCTACATCAGATACGGTTGTAGAGAGACACGTTCCAAACGGACTACCAGGTCCAAAGGATTGACTTGCATTGCTCAAAGGGTTTTTACCACCTCTTGGTTCTCTGTGTACACTTTGCTTTTATTCCTTTTTATATGTACCAGTAAATTCTAAGCTTTGTTTTTACCCTACTAGGGGTGTGTGTGTGTGTGTTATTGGCTGACCATTAAACATCTCCTTAGGCCAGGTAACCAGGCCAAGCTACTAAAGAGGGGGAAACTACCTTTTTGGCTAGAAGCCAACAGCTTTGGGACCAAGGGAAGCCTCCCGTGGGTGACTCTGGGGATTGGCCTCCAATGCAGGGGAGGAAATCCCGGGGAAAGAGTGCCAGGAAGGAGGAGGGCTCTTGGGAAGCTGTGAGGCCTATCCCTTTTGGGGTTCACATTTCCTGAGTGGTGTGAATGCCCGCTGGGATACACTTGGGTGGTGGCAGCGTTTCGTCACACCCACCACCCCCCAAAGCACACTGAAGAGTGTGGGACTGTATCCTATTGGAGATGATGCCAAAGGCATCAACCCCATGAGGAGGAATCAAGTTCCCTCTGAGATAGATTATGTCTGTTGGACCAAATGGCCTGAATGGAGGCACCGGGACGACTGATGCTGGCATGGAGAAAGACCAGCAGGGTCACTCACTATCTCCCCTGATCGGGGCTCGTAGAGGGTGGGCTGGGCTGTGCCACTAGCGATCCAGACTGTGCCAACAGGTGCCACGTAGCACAGTGCAGTGATGCTCCCAGTAAAGGGCCCAAGACGCTGGATCAGCTGCCCATCCTGGGACCAGATCCCAACTGTCTGGTCGAAAGAGCCTGACAGCAGCCTGCAAGGGAAATCGGAGATTAAGGGTCAGAGGCATCGCAGTGGTGAGGTGGGATTAATGGGATGGGGGAAGTGCAGCTGGAGGGGGCAATAAGATTTCCTGCCCAGTGCCTCCTGCTCTTTCCTCCCTATGAGGGAGAGAGATCAGGGTTTCATTCTACTTTTCCCCAAGCATGTTCTATTAAGAGGCCTCCCCACAGCCTTTCCCCTTTCCACCACCACTTCCTCCGCGGTGTTAAAACTCTCCATCTCCCTTTGAAACAGCCCCACCCACAAAGCACACCACCACCGAGGACCTATTGATCTTTTCTACCTAACCTTCCCAGGGAGAGGAGGACCCTGCAGGAGGGGAAGGCACCCAAACAGAGGGGCAAATAGAGGTACAGAGCCATTAGAAGCAGCTGTCCCACACTACATACTCCTGCCACACAGCAAGGAAGCAGGAATTAAGCACTGAAAGGCCAGGCTGGTCTTTGGCACAAGGGGCTGCACTGATTAGCGGCCCTTCCGCAGATGGCAGGGGACTGGGTGAATGCAGCCAATCAGATGCTGGCAGGACTGTGGGCTTCAGAGAGGGGACTGAACAGGGAATTACTCTCCAAGAGGAAACTGGCACCCCCATCCCGCCCCCGTGCTGGGCCACTGCCTCTACCTTGTGGTCTCAAGCAGGCGCACTAGCAGCAGGTGGGTGATGGCAGCATTGTGGGCACGTGGGACGCAATGCTTGGCTGTCAGGCCCTTCCTGCCTGGGAACTGGTATGTGTCAAAGATCAGCAGCTTCCTGTCATACCTGGGACGGGGAGGATGGTGTTAGTTTTATTCATAGCATCAGCTCATGCCATAGCCAGCCAGGATGGTGTTAATGGGGGAAGGGCTGGGCTAGTTAGGGTGTTAACAAACAAGTTGCTAGCCCCAAAGAGTCCAGGTTCAGTCCACGCAATCCTCACTCACAGGTTTAGCGTGTAAAGCCTAATAAACGGGCAGCCCCCTGCACGTAGGTCTTATGTATTTGGGCAGCTGTCACCCTCCAAGTTTAGCATGAAAAGCCTAATAATACACAGGCAGGCATGCTTCCCCACTGCGCTCTGCCCACCAACCCCTCCCCCACCTGCTCAGTATCCCCTCCACCCACGGTTATGACTCATAGCTGCACCGAACCATGGAAAGAAGCTGAACCAGCTGTTTGTTTCTTTCTTCTGGGCTATTATGACTCCATGAGGCAGTCCAGCACCTCCTATCCCCATTCCCCACTCACCCACGGAGGTTCATACCTGGGTTTATACCTGCTAGCACTTGGAAGCTGAAAATAACCTTTTGCCCTGATTTTTCACATCCACAGCTCACAACGATGTACTGGCAGGGAGTGTGGCAAAATGCCCCTGTTTCCCTACCAGAGTACCCTAGACAAATACTCTGCTACACCCTATCAACCCCCTCCCCCCCAGGGCCTGGACACATGCAAGGTCACAGGATAAGTGTTCTGGGCATGCTCCAAAAGCCAAGGACAGGGATCAGCATCTCAAGGTGAACGCCATGATGTCTCACCTAAGTGACATCACAGGTCAGAGGGCTCAGGCAGTTCACCTGGATTGGAGAAACCCCTTTTTGGGGGTGATTCTCAAAGGGGAGGAGGGGTTGAGCTTAAAAAGTCAGGACACACCCCTTCCTCTCGCTTACTCTCTTCCCGAGATCTTTAGCAGATGCTGCTAGACTGGTGACCTCCCTGCCTGGAGGCACACATGGACTGCATGGCTTGGCAGTAAGTGTAACTGTGGACCTTTCCCAGGACAAGAACTTGAACCCCATAGGAAAAACATCCCCTATGGAGACTGGATCAGAACCACTGTGAGTACTTGCCTGCTACTCAAGATACTGTACTAGATAGGTGCATTCCAGACGGGGTACCATTCCCCAAACCAGACTCACTTTGCTCAAAGGGTTATCAACCCCTAGTTCTATGCTTTTATTCCTTTTTATATGTACCAGTAAACTCTAAGTTTTCTTTTTACCCTACTGTGTGTGTGTGTGTGTGTGGGACGTTGAGCATTATACGTCTCCCTAGGCCAGGTAACCAGGTCAAGCTACCAAAGAGGGGGAAATCTACCTATTGGGCTAGAAGCAAGGGAAGCCTCCTGTGGGTGACTCTGGGGATCTGCCTCCAATGCAGAGAAGGAAATCCCAGAAACAGAATGCCAGGAAAGGGGAGTGCTTTTGGGAAGCTATAAGGTCTATGCCTTTTGGGGGTTCACATTTCCTGAGTGGTGTGAATGCCTGCTGGGAAATACTCGGGTGGTGGCAGCAGAATATCAAGGGTTTTCGAGGGTTTGCCAGCTGTGGGAACCCCTGGTCAGAGATTTGGAGAAACACAGTGAAGTGGGTTGCTCAGCTGTATAGCGTCCCCTACTGGCGTTTTGCCACAGGGACAGCACACACCTTTATTGGAGTCTTACCCGCCTTGGTGTTGGAAATTCCTCTTGATTTTGGAAATCCCCTCAGTCAAACATGCACCTCTTGTACCCCTTCTCTATCATCTTCTGCATTACCATACAGTTGTGGTGGAAAACATCCCTGCTCATGAGGGTGCTCTGCACTTCTCTGCTTGTTCAAAGGTTGTATAGGGGGCAAGAAGTTCTCCATTAGTGGGTTCACATTCCCTGTAACCCGTGTCACTTGTTTTCCCCAAGAGATTAATCTCTGCCATCTGATCAAGGCACTCCCGGTGGCCCCGCGGGTATCCTCTTGCTGTCAACAGGGCAATGATGAGGAAAAACACCAGGGAAAGACCAGCCTCCATTAGTGACTTCCTTACTTATGGTAGTGCACAAATGTCCAGAAAAATCACGATCTTGATTTTATCACATTCTCTCATCTCATCCAGGGTTCCCACTCTTCATTCTGCTGAAGTTTGAACTGCAGGAGGGTAGCGCGGTGTCTGCACTCCATCATGCACACAATAGAATGCCATTGTGTGTATGTGCCAGTCTATGAGCACATAGGCTGCCCTGGAGGATGGGTCTGACAGTTCTCTCTGTACATCAGACCTCACCTAAATGTCAGCAAAAGCCAGGGTATTGTTCCCCCTACAACTTCTGTCACCCTCCAGCCTCATACCCCAGGTGGACATAGCACACACACCACAGGGTATCGATCCCCCTCCAACTTCTCTCGGCCTCCAGCCCCATACCCTGTGTGGACACAGCATGCACACACCAAAGCAGAAGCCATTTGGCTTTCCCTGAAAACAACTTGCATCAATAGCTTTCTATGGTGTTATGACCCCTCATGCCTGTTGCAAGCAAAAATTGTTACTTTCAAAAGATAAGAAACTATATGAGCAGCTTTTAACCAATGAGCAGCTTGTCTCTCAAATACATTCCAAGCACAGTGACCTTCACTGCCTTGCAGATCCCCCCACCTGCCCATTCCTTAACATTCAGTGGTTTCCCACCACCACAATTAAAAAATGCCATGCTTCCATGGCGCAGACATCAGTAACATTTTTAGATGAGTTGGTGTGTGCGTTGACATGCTTGCAACATGGATTAGCAGTGCTGCTCCATCAACAAACACACACAGCATAAACTTCGCAAAAACTTTTTCAACTAATAGCCAGCCTGTAACCAACAGCAGCCAATAGCGGCTCACGCTCAGCACACAGCCAGTCCTGTAAGGACACATGACCAATAGTGGCCAATAGCTGCTCATGTGCAGTATGCAGCCAATCCTAGCTAGGCAGCTGCCCAGTGATTTAAGCTGTTCAAAACATTTGGTATGTGGTCTGTAAAGTTCACAGATGCCAGACACACAGCCAGTCCTGTAAGGACACATGACCAATAGTGGCCAATAGCTGCTCATGTGCAGTATGCAGCCAATCCTAGATAGGCAGCTGCCCAGTGATTTAAGCTGTTCAAAACATTTGGTATGTGGTCTGTAAAGTTCACAGATGCCAGAGCCGCAGCCATGCTGAGGAATGTCCTCGTGCTTGTTATCACATTCCAGGTCTTCCTTTCCGCTGCTGAGCAGAACCTGTGAGCGATCCAAGCCTTCTGCTCTCATTGGTGCAATGTGATGTTAAGGCACAGAAAGGCTCTTGCTTGATCTGTGCCGGGGATAGTGAGCACACCACACTGTGGAGACAGCTCCTGCTTCAGCGCCATGCACTTGCCTACCTCTGGTGACAATGGACCATGCTGGGGAGGACTGAAGCCGTGCAAGGGCAGCTGATGTGTGCAGAGAGGTACCTACGTAGGGCTGTACTCGCCGAAGTGCTCGGCACTTCTCAGGTGAAGGAGAAAGCACAGACTAGTGGGAGAACATGCTGCCCTCGTGAAGAGATGCTGAGTGGGTCACCAACTTCAGGATGCCCCGCCACCTCATCCTTCAAGTAGCAGAGATCTTCAAGCCTCAACTGGAGAAACAGAGCACAGTGATGCCCATCCCTGTGGAGAAGCGTGTTACTATTGCCATCTGGAAGCTCGCCACTCCAGACTCCTGCCGCTCTGTCACCCAGCAATTTGGCGTCAGAACTTCCGTGGTGGGCAACATATTAGTGGAGGTTTGCACAGTGATTGTGGAAATGCTGCTGGACTAGGTGGTGCAGTTGGATGACCCCATAGAGATAATGGAGGGCTTTTGGCAGGAGGGGTTCCTAAACTGTATAGGGACGATTGATGGAAGCCATATTGCCATCATCTGCCCACCCCATAGCAAGGACGACTGCCTGAACTGGAAGGGGTTTTTCTCCATGATTCTCCAGGCCATTGTGGACCATTATGGCCTGGTTCGTGGATGTGCTGTCCAGGTGGTTCAGGAAGAACCATGACGCCTGCATCTGGGACCGCACCGTGAGTGGGGGCTAAGTGTCCGGTCGGTGGTGGCCATGTGGCACAAACACCTAATAAACGGGCAGATGGACAGCCACTTGGTGTGGGCTACCATCTTGTTTGTTAACACCTTTAGTCTCAGCCTGAATCTCCCAGCAGAAAACCCTGTCAGGCAGAGCAGGTCCTCTTATCAGTGAGAACCCCTGGGCAGCTGAGAAGGCAGCAAGACTCCAGCTCGGTGCCTTGGGGCTCCCAAGCTACAATATCTTAGTCCCATGATCCTGCCTACTTCCTAGCCCCTGCCTGCCAGGGCTTTCCAGGGCTCTGCCTGTGGAGAGAGGATGGAAGGATGGCAGCATTGACTTAATCAGTCACATCAAGCAGTTTTTTTGGCGGTGGCAGTGACTCTGACTCTGGCTGGGGTTATATAGGATGTTAAGCCCTGCACCCACTACTAGGTAAAACCAGATTCCCAGTCACACTTACCCTGCTGTATAGATCTGGTTGTCCAGGCAGGTGACACAGGATACAATGTCTGTGTGTGTCTGGTCAGAGAAACCCCCTTCCATGTCGACCACATGTCCCGAATCTCTTGTCGCATCCAGGGGGAAGGCCACCAGGCGTCCCTTACACCCACACAGCAGCAGTTGGCGTGCCAGGCAGAATGTCAGGGTGAAGACAGGGCAGCCCAGCTGGGGAGTAGAAAGAGGGCAGGGTGAGCACAGTGGAGGAGGGGAGACTCAGCACATGGCACAGTCTGGATGCTGCACTGTGAGTGTCCCTGGCAGGGCCTGGCCTCACACAGGCTTACCAGGAAGGAGATCTTGCAGGGCATGCCAGCCCAGGGTCAGCACTGGCCCATGGGAGGGAGCTTCTGGTTGGAAGCTCCAGGCCCCCATACTGCAGCTCTGGGTGTCTGAGAGGCATAGACAGGGCTGATCTCCTCTCCATGTACTGGGCCTGTACTGAGCCCTGTGTCACTGGCGTAGCTGAAGCCTCAAGACCTCTCTGCCCCAATCTGGGCTAGCTGGGGTTTAGCGACATGCCCTCACTAGCAGGAAGACAGTACGTGTAGGGCCCCTTCAGGCCTTCATACTGCCTGAGAGCTCACTGGGCAGCAGGGATCTGGTGAGCTCACTTTGGGAGCTGCCTGATGAACCCTGCACACTTTTCCTCTTGCTGGCTTTGGTTAGGACTGCCAGATCAAAATATCAAATATAGGGGACACTGGAGCTGTGGGACTCTGAAATAAGAGACGTCCATTATGTTCTACGAGTCAAAGATGGGAGATTGAAGAGCCCATGGTTCATGACTGGAACTTGTGTAAAAACAAAGGTGTGTGTTATTCTTTTTTTTTTCTTGATTGGTATCAATTGGCTGATGGGAGTAAGTGTAGATGGGAAGCATTTTGGTACTAAGATCAATAGAAGTATACAGCTTGAGGACCTGGACTTTGCAGAGAACATTGTCATCATAAACACCTATGAGGAAAAGATGCAAGGCCAACATATTGGGTGTTTTTAGACAGACCTGGGAGTGGCCACTCCCAGATCTTCTCCGGCAGCAGCACACGCAGACCTCAGACCGCCCCCGTGTGCCTCCCTCCCCCACACCATAGAGCTGCAGGCGGATCGCTTTAGGCTGCCATATGCAGCTCTATGATTGTTGCCAGGGCAAACCACAGCCAGGAGCAAAGCTGCAGCAGCCGGCTGTCATTTAGAAGGACCACTGCTCCGCTCCTGGCCGATGCTCCGGGGTTGGGCAGCCCACTCCGCTCATGGTGTTCCAGGATGTTCGCAAGCAGAGCTGACCTGTTCTGCTCGTGCTCCGTCTCACTCAAGGGTGGCCTGCCACTACACGGACTGGCCACCCTTCTGGTGGGGCGGGGCAGGGCAGAGCGTGAGCGGAGCAGGTGTCTGTCTAAAAACACCCATTATCTGATAGGGCAACTGCCATTAGCCTTAAAATAAGCCCCCCCAAAAAAGATAAGAGAATTCACTAGTAAGGGGCATGAAATTAAGCTGAATGATAAAAAGCTGAAAAGTGTTAAAAGTTGTACCTACCTTGTACTGAGCTAGATGGAAGAATTGAGAAAGCAGGAAGGATGTTCACATTAATACGTAAGCTATGGTATAGAGATAAGGTCAGTTTAGCTAACAAAGTTAGAATGTATACTAGCTGCTGTGTAATAGCCACTTTAATTTATGGCTCGGAAACGTGGTACATGAAAGCAGAACAGAAGTTAGAAAAGACAAGTCCAGTTTGATTCAAAATTCCTGTGAAGAATATGCAATGCTAAATGGCAGGATCCTGTGAAGAATGAGAAAGTAAGACATCACACAAAGCAGCATTAAGGTGTCATGAATAATAACTAAGGGAAGAATAAAATGGCTGGGTCACATTGATTGAATGGAAGGATCAAGAGTTGTAAAGCAGGTAAACCCTGGTGCCCAAAGCCAGAGCTGGCCTTAGAAAAAGTGAGGCCCAAGGTGGGGGAGGAGATGGAACCCTGCATGAGGATGGAGCTGGGGCCGGGGCCTATGGGCTGGAGCAGGGCCCCACAGAGGTGCCTGCTCCAAGGGCTGAAAACTGCCTGTGGGAGCAGTACAGCATTCCCCACTCAGATGCACTGGTCCTAGTAGCACATTTCCTGTGGGGTGGGAGGTGCCATGCTGCTTCCCCTCACATGGCAGCTCCGGTAGAAGCATCTCTTCCAACCAGCCTCCCCTCCTCCCAGCAGGTGCTTCTGCAGGGCCCTCCCCAATGTGGAGCTGGCAGCGGAAGGAGCCCGCAGGAAGCATCCACCTGAGGCCTCTCACTGCATGGTTGTCATGGGGTGGGCCCCACAGGAAGCGCCAGTATGGGTAGCCTCAGGAGTGGTTGCCCTGCCCTAAGGTCAGGCCAGCCCTGTCGAAAGGGTAAAAGGAAGACAAAACAAAAAAAAAGCCATGGGAAAGAACAGTTAAAAAGGACATCAATAGATTGATGATAACAGCACGAACGTAAAGAGGCCTCAAAGAACTTATTTAAATAGCAAAAGATCATGGTTGCTGCTTTATGTGCCTGCCAAGAGGTGTGATGAGCAAATGCATATATGTACTAGGTTCTATAAAGCTGTGGGCTTTGAATTAAGGGATGCCTATTATGTTAAGGGACATCCATTATATTCAGGGACCCGAGTTGACTGCGTTGCTGCAATTTGCAGTGATTTTCGCAGAATCAGCCAATCCTCGCAGAATCAGCCAATCTTGACCATGACCTGAGGGTAAATAGGCCCCCGGGAGATGAACTGTGGGTGGGTGGGGTCTGAAAGCCCTATGTTTGTGTGAGGGAGGTGCTGAAATTCCAGAGGATTTGAGCTGTGTTTGATTAGCAAAGTTGTGATTCTATGTCAAACCTATTGCAAATTTGCTTCCCAGCATGCACAGTTATGCAAATCAAGTTAATTATGCAAATATTAATGCTCGTGGTGAATTTGCAGAATTTGGCTTCACTGGTTCCAGAATTTAAGATTTTTTGGTGCAGTCAACTCGGGTCCCTGATGATATAGTATAGAGTGGGGAACTCTGAAATAAAAGACATTCCCTTAAAATAAGGGACTTCTGGCAAGTCTAGCATGGCCCTTCCCCAAGATGCATGGGTTCTTACCGAGATGCAGTCAAGCACAGTGCCCCCTGGGGTCCACACCAGTACGAAGCCATCATTGGAAGCAGAGAGGAGGAGCCGGGGCTGTACCCAGGACAAGAAGTGGGTGACCCAGCCGGTGTGCTCTTTGGTACACAGGGTCACACGTCCGCTTTCCATGTCCCACCATTTGATCACTCCATCTGGAGGCAGGGAAAGAAGGGTGATACACTGATTGGCTGGGGACCTCACCTGTGGCAGGAGGGACAGGAGCTAGGGTTCCCATAGCTATTCCTGAGTTAGATTCCATTCATCCACCCCAGCGAGGGACTTGTGGGCTTTGGGCAGGGGCACTGTGCTGCCATGGCACTCACACAGTGGTAGTTCAGGGAACATGTCCTGAGATGTGGGTGTGCATGAGTACCTTTCTTTTGGGCCAAATTCTGAAGGTGTACGAGGGCCAGGTTTGAGGATGTGCAGAGGCTGTGTTTGGGAGTATGCAGGGACCAAGTATTTGTGGGGGCCAGGTTTGGCATGGGAGAACTGAGCTTCAGGGCTGATCTCTGATACTGCGGCTGTGTTTTGAGGTACATTATTATTATTATAAGCATTTGTGTAGTGCCAGCTGTGTACCTGGTGCTTTACAAAATAATAAGATAGATGCAGTCCCTGCCTACGGCTTACAATCTAATAGACGTGGATGGGGGAGACAAGGAGAGGGGACATAGGGAGAGACAAGGGATAAATAACATTAAAGCGGATGCGAAGTCTCAGGCGCACGTGCTTGGCTTGGTTCCCATTAAGCAGGAGTCTGCGGGGAGGGCAAACACTAAGTATTGAGAGGAAAGTTCTAACAGGCGTCAGGAAAGGCGGCGAGGAAGAGGTGGGTTTTGAGAAGGGATTTGAAGGTGCGGAGGGAGGAGGCAAGGTGGAGGGGCAAGATACATGACCCATGATCTGGCATTCTGAGGGAGCAGCACAGCATTCAGTTGTGCCCACAGATGCGCAGGGAGGATGTAAGGACCCCTCCTGCTGGAACTGACCCTCAAAGCCAGTGAGGCACTCCCGTCGAGCTGCGTGGTATCCAAGGGCTGTGATGGATCGGCGATGATGCTCCCTCAAGCACAGGTGCTGTTGCATTGCCATGGCCAGGCCCAGATCTACAAGGAGATGGAACAGGGCAGGAAGAATCACCGCTGAGCCCATCCCCAGGATAACTGCTAACTCCAAATGCTCAAAAGCCAGGAGTCAGGCCCCTTCAAATCATGAGACTGGTTTAAAACTCAAGCAATTTGCCAGTGGTGGAACAAGGTCTCTCTGGTGCGGAGGCACAGCTAGGAGGTGGACAATAGCAGACAGAGGAAAGAAATGAATGGGGTGGCATAGTCCACCCCACCCCCCACCCCGTTGGTTATGGTCCTGAAATTTACTAAGATAATAAAAGTTGGGTCTCTTTCTATGCTGTTTGGGTTCTGAGCTGTTAAGATAAAGTTGACATCATGTTCCCTTTGGACAGGGGAAAGGTGATAGGGGTCCAGATTATGGATCTAACCCACAGGTCCATCCCCTATCAAGTGTACACCCTCATCCCTACTCCCTTCCTCTTGAGTGCACTTCAGTGACTGGATCGGTGTTGGATCTGGGAATTGGAAAGGGGCCAAATATATCTGGCTGTGGACTAGATTTGGCCCATGGGCCAGAAGTTTCCTACACCAGATCTAACAAATTGCCATATTAGGGGGTGGGAAGGAATTTTCCCCCAGTTCAGACTGGCTGGTGATTGTGGGGAGTTTTATCTTCCCTTCCTGCAGTGTAGTACTTGTACTTGCTTGACTCATCTGGGCATAATATTGTAACCAGACCCTGTCATTTCCGCCATTGGTTGCCCTGGTCACTCCTACTCCTCTGTTTCTGGCTCAATATAATTCAGTTTGATCATAGATTCCATTTTTCAATTCTGCAGATACATCTGCTGAGCTGCTTTTCGTACAGGGTGTCCTGCCTTGGGGTTGGACTGGATGGCACTTGAAATCTCTACCAGCCCCACAATTCTGTGATTTTCAGTGGCTAAGGTTTTATGCGTAGTGGGGTGCCCAGGCTCCCCACTCTTCAGCAATACAGCCCCTTCTTCTGCAGATCTCAGAGCATTTTGCATTAATCCCCATTTACAGCTGAGGGAAAGGGGCATCCCCCACAAGCCACTGTGACCACATGCAGGCAGAATAGAACCCAGGAGCCCTGGCTCCCAACCTCTACTTTGCCTGCATGTGCATGGCATTTATTCCATAATGGAGCTATGCGGAGGGGGTCTGGGAGGCCCTCCCCTTTTCCAAATGGGCCCAAAATTCTGAATTCTCCTGCCCCTGCACCCCTTGTTAATAACCCTTCCTGTTACACATGGCTGCTCTCCCTTCCCGTCCCTCCCCTACGACTGCTAAGGGAGACAGCGTCAGATCTCACAATCCTCCCATCTCGCCCACGTTCTGCTTTGCCAAACCTTCCGTGTTGAGGGATTAACTCCCCAGGGGCCTTGTCTCTCCCCAGCCAGCCCGCCTACATGCGCTCATTGTGCGCCCCCGGACCTGGTGTTGCTGAGGCAGGGGGAGTGGTGGTGCACCGCAGGAGCAGCTCCAAGTTGGTGCCGAGTCTTTCAGGCTGCGCTGCCTGTGGAGATAGTCACAGACTCTCGTTTACTTCCTGCTGCTCCTATCACCATGGAAATGAGAGGGCGGCACGCAGAGAGCTAATCCCAGGAACCGTGCAAGGGCACTTAGTGAGAAGAGAATCCAAAGCTGCTGATTCTGTTCCCTCCTGCCCTGCAAGGTGTGCAGCAGATGGACTCTTCCCTACCAAGGGCCTGATGTCTCCTCCTGCCTAGAGCTGCAGAGCCACCGTGTGTGGATCCCACTGTGCTGGGAATCTGGCACTAGTATCCAGTGCAGCAGGAGAGGCTTGAGATGGATGAGCAAGGCATGCTTAGGGCTGGGCACCTCACTTTGGGGGGGACTCATGTTCACAAAAGCACACTTTGTCGTTTTATTATCTCTGTCCTTGTTGCACAAGCAAGTAGAGAAAGTGCATGGAGGACTGGGAGCTGATTATTCCTCCCTCCCCCAATCAGCATAGGTACTTGGGGCCCTGCAGTGCATAACCCTGCAGTTCAATCATCCCTTTGCAAAGGAACTGGGAATCCAGTGCAAGGGTGTAGCTGTAATAGGGACAGGTGGTGCCGCTGAACTGGGGCCCACTTTCTGGTGCAGCAGCATTCCTTGCTACTGGAAGGGGCCTCATTCCATCTTCTGCACATGGGCCCTTTCTAACCTAGTTACACCTCTGATCCAGTCATGCTGGGATCCCAGTACGTACAGGGATCCCACCATGGAAGGACTAGGAATCCAGTGCCCAGTGCAAGATCCCACTATTAAGAGACTGGGAATCCAGTGCAGGGATCCCACAATGTATTATTTTATTTATTTTATTTTCTGGATTTATACCCCACCCCTCCTGCAAACAGCTCGGGGCGGCTTCCAACAGAATAACACATCTAAAATACATATAAAACCATTTTAAAACATCAAAAACCATTCAAAATATTAAAACAGGGCCTAGGAAAACATTAAAACAATAAATAGGGTAGGGGAGATAAAACCTTCTAACCCACCCTCCCCAAAGGCCTGGGAGAACAGCCAGGTTTTACAACTTCGCCAGAATGTCAAAAGGCTCGGGGCCAGGCGAGCTTCCTCCGGAAGGGAGCTCCAAAGGCGCGGCGACCAAGAATGCCCTCTATTGTGGCCCCCCACTTAATGCGGGGGACCTCCAAGAAGGCACCCCCGGCAGACTGAAGGAGGGCCCCTGAATTTGCTGAATCGTGTGTTCTGACTAGAGCTCTCTGCACTGATGTTGTACCAGAGTGTGTTGTTTCCTGTGCAGATCCCTTCCTGCCCCCATCCCGCAGTAGCTGAGAATATAGAGGTTGTTGGCCCCTGCTGAATGTCATGAACCCCTATGATTCTATTTTTGTGCTGAAGCCCATCCATCCTTGTGGATCCTCCCAGCCCTGCCAGCCTCCATTGTCTCCTGCTTCCCCCTGCAGCTCTTGGTGTTCCCTTCCAGCTCACTCATGTCCTGTGGCCTACGCACTGGGCTGTGGGTGGGGGCTAAGGCCAGAGAATTCCCTGGGATTCTCTACTGTCTATACTGCTCAAGGTTCTCATCAGAAAACTGAGACCTTAAGTGATCCCTGTGCAGTGTGTGTGGCTCTGGCCTTGCCTGCAGGATTCTGAACTGTGTTTGTGGGGCTGTGCTGAGAAGGAGGGAGTCTCCTCTCCAAACCCCATTTTGAGCTGTGGTTTTGGTTTCCATAGTGACACTTCCTGTGGTAGCGAAAAGAGGTAGTGTAGCAGTGTGAGCGTGGCAGGCGGCTGCGCTCCCTCGCTCTCTCCCCGCCGGGGATGCTCTGAGCTGCACCACAGCCTCAGGGGGCTCCTGCCTAAGCCCCGGGATTAAGGGAATCCCTGAGACAGCAACACGAGGCATGCTGGGAAAACCCAAATACCTGGGCGTCCAAAATGGCCGCATGGTGAGTGACCACAGCACTGCTGCTCCTGGGGGTGGAGGGGCACAGCCTGGTACTTTGGACAGCTGCTGGCAGTGTTCTCTGCTCTCCTGCTGCTCCCTGTGCTGCGGGGGCTCACAAGAAGCTGCTTTGCAGCTGTCTGATGGGGCTATCTGGGAATGTGGGGGTTAGCTCAGCCAGAGTGTATGGGCTGGCCCTTACTATGGTGGGTTTGCTCCCTGCTGGGACCTGCCAGGTTCCAAGTCACGGTTCTTCATCCCACTCCCATTTACAACATGTTGTCCCCATCTCTTGGCCCTTCTTTTTGGCAAAGACTCCCTGAAATACAGAGAGGGGGAAGCACAAGGCCATTATCTTGCCCCAATGGATTGGGGGAAAGATTGTAGCTCCCCTGCTTTCAGGTTGGCTCTATTCACCCCTCTCTCCCATCACTGGTAACTGGGGAGAGAGCTTGAGTGCCTTGTAACTGGTCTGTGTAGAGTCCCAGCAGCTCACGCCCCACCCCCCTGCCCCCATACCTGGGGTTGGGATTCTTAGATCTATTAGAGGCTCCAGCTGCTGAAAGTGAGTTACTCTGGGTATGAGGAACGGTGCTGGTGGTGTGTTTCTGACATCACATTGTGCAACTGGGAGGGACTATCAGCCACAACCCACAACAGACAAGAATGAGATCAGGTTAGAGGGAAATCAGCAGAATTGTGTGAGGGAAGCCCAGGGCTAAAGTATCAGGGAAGCTGTCATGGGGACATGGGGGCAACACACCCATTTGGGGGAGATAACGCACCAATTTTTTTAGGGGGGGGATATGTGTAATGTAATATAAAGATGTAACAGATTGTAAGTTCAGTGGGAGCAGAATGCTGAAACCAGTGCCAGATGCTGTCTCGGTCTAGTAGTTGAAGACCGGGTTCAAATCTTAGTTTATAGCCAAGTCTTTAGTCCATAGTTTGCAATCTTGCAGGAGCTCCTCTCCTGAGCTGTTAACTTGTTCAAGTCCAAAATGGAAGAGACTTAATTCTTGAAGAAGAACTTCCTTCTTCTTCCTCACAGGAAGCCTGAGGTCACTTCCTGAGTGTCCTGGCCATTGTCATTGTTATTAAGGTGGCAGAGTGACCTGGGCGTTGCTTGGCAACTGCCCACTTGCCATAATCTCTTCCCCCCACTCTGGCAACTGGTTTCAGCATTCTGCTCCCACGGAGCTTACAATCTGTTACATCTTTATATTACATTACACCTATCCCCCCCCCAAATGGGTGCGTCATCTCCTCCAAATGGGTGTGTTGCCCCCATGTCCCCATGACAGAAGCTTTGGGCCAGAATTAAGGAGCATCAGAAGACGTGTAGGAGAGAGCCCAGGATGGAATAGCAAGGGGCTGTGGGTCAGGACTGAGGGGCATGGCTGGGCTGCACATGTGGGGAGCCCAAGGTTAGAATAGCAGGCTCTGTGGGCTGAAATGGAGGAGCATAAGCAGAGCTGTGCAGTCCGGTGGGATCCAGTGTTCACTGTATGAATCATACAGTATGATGAATTAATTCCAGGAAGCATAGGAGACTGCTGAGAAAGTGGGAATGATCCATGGGTCTCCAGCTGCATTGGGTAGGAAGATGCTGGGAGTCCAAATGTTCTGCAGATTGAGCTCAGCTTGTGAGAACTCTGAACTGGCTCTTAGACACAAATCCTACCCAGATGTACTGGAGCAAGGCATATTAGGAAATGCCAGCCTGGGAACCTCTGCTCTGGGGGGAGGGGGCATCCCTGGTCTGGGCCTGACAGAGGAGATGTGGATGAAGGCTGCTGTGTGGGAGCTGAGGCGTAGGGACAGCCCCAGTCCTGGTCTGTACAAGGCAGGGTACCTAAGAGGGGAGCAGTTCTCTACCCCTCCCATTAGGATGGAGCCAACTCTGGTGAGGAGAGGCCACTAATGCCCTAGTTTGGGTGGTTTGTCCTTTCCCAATACTGGTGAGGCCAGGCAGGCAGAGCTGCTAATCATACTATCCCCCTCCCCCCATACATCCTGCTCAGGGGTGGATGAGCTGCTGAGATAAGGTGTGTGGGACAAAGCATGGGTGTGGTGACTTAGGCATATATCTCTTATATTCCCCCCGTCCATCCACTTGGAGGTTTGCCTGTCAATTCTCTGGCAGAGCTAGTCTGTATGCCATTTCTGAGCTGCATCTGATGTTGGGGACTTCTGCCCGTACCTGGGTTCCTATGGCACAGGCGCAATGGAAATAGCAGTCCTGAGATGGAAAGGTGTGATGAAATTACCCTCTCTGTGGTTGTGACTGTACTTTGCCACCGTAGTCCTTACTGGACTCTTCTGGCTCGCTGACAAGATGTATTCAGACACTCTGGACCACACAGCCTGGACCTCCTAAGTCCAGGTCCTTAGCCATCCCTGGGAGGATCCTGTCAGGGATTCAGCGATTTAATTCTTGTTGCTCTGCTAGACACAGTGCATTCCTGTGCTCTCAATCAGCTGAGCTCAGTCAGGCACAGACATGCTTTTCAAGCAGATAGAACTTCCTGTATTGAATGGTTACATAGGTTAGTAAAGAAACAAGGATAAATCAGTCTCCTAGTTGAAGCTCACTCAAACTCCCTGTGCTGAAAAGTCAGACTCTCTGCTAAGATTATTCCTTTCACACTCCCCAAAGCCAGATTGGTATTTGAATCTATTCCATCTGCACCTGCCTTGCAAGGGATCTTTGGTCCAGCAAATGGATAAAGCTCTGCACATTTATAATGAAAAGTCTCTCATATCCTTCTCCAGGCTACAGCTGTTAAGATTGGATTCAGATGCCCCACAAGAGTCTGCATCTCCCTAGATAACACCAGTCAACGGTCATTCCCCCACATGCTGTGCTCCTTGGAGACACAACTGGATGTTCCATGGGTGGGGACCCTGCCTGAGTCATGTAACAGCGTACAGCCTGTCACTTTACATGGTACCATTTCTCCCCTGTGTCACTCTTCCCCCAGTTTTTGCACTGTTGGTTTTACCCACTCTTTTACCAGCATTGGAATCACAGACCCATTGGTACCAGCATTGGATTCACAGTACCAAATGTTCTTCTTCGTTATCCTCTCAGCCAAAGTCCCAACTCCTAAAGTGGGACTTTGGTGAGAGGATACAACTCGAAGAAGAAATGTTACTGGTAGGAAACTACCCGTACTGCACATGTGTGTAATTACTATGGTGTTGCCCTGGGATGGTGCTACTATACCAGTCCTTACACACTGGAAACTACATGTCTATTCTCTACACCTCACAGAACACTACAATTCCAGATCTCAGCAGGCTCCTCTGTTTACATGTGTCTGATACAGAGGGAGCCAGGGGTTGCTGGCCTGGCAGAGACTGTGGTTTCTACAGAACCACCTCACCAGAAGTGACCTCACCATGGCTAAGGGCACCCTACCATCATGTGCTGCCTCCACATGGCTCTGACTGCAGAGCACTCCGGGGGAGAGAGATAGAAACAAGGTAGCCTGGAGCCAGATCCAAAGTCCCTCGCTCAAAACCTGTCCTGGAGGACCCTGGCGCTGGTAGATGTCTTCATGCACAAATAGAGAACTCTAGGAAGGTTCTTAACCTACGAGCTAGATCCCCCTCCTGGGCTCCCAACATCCCCAGGACCTGTGTGACCATTCCCCTCCTTCTGTTGCAGGGCCTGGCTGTGTCGGATGGGGGTAAGTGTAACCTCTGCCTCAGAGACGAGGTTTTTGGAGCCCAAAGCAAAACAATGGGGGCAGGAGATGTTAGCTGCTGCGGGAGGTGTTAGTTGCAGGGTCAGTTGGAGGGGTATAGACGTCACCTGGCTTATGCTCAGTACTGGCTGTGTGAAAGGCTGCTGCAGCCAGCTCCTCTAAGCCACCGAGATGGCACTCCCAACCGGGATAGTGTTGGATAGTGCAAGGCCCTGGCCTACACCCCTTGGGAGGCCTGAATGGGGAGGAGGGAGGAAGACAGTGGAAGGCACAGGCTATTGCTTCACTCTGCTATATAGGGGGGAGGGAGGCCACAACCACTGCCCAGCTCCCAGGGGGCTTTGGCTCCCTCTACTAGCTGCTGGGAGTTGGTATTACCCTAAGCAGCACCAGGGGCTCGGGAGGGGTCTGATGTCTCTGTCTGTGTCACAGAGTTGAACAGCTCAGGGGGCTGTGGAAGTAATAAAAGTGTGAATAGCCTGCCAGGCATCCAGAGCACCACTCGCTCCTTGGGGCAGTCTGTGACCCGCTGGGCTGAGTCCTTTGAGATGCTGCTGCAGGACCGGCTTGGTGTCGCCTACTTCACCGTGAGTACTGCTTGTACCCTGCTCTGCCCCTTGCCCAGCACCCCTGCTCCCTCCAATGCCTTGTTAGATATTGGGCACCACACCCTGTGTGCCCTTTGCACTGTACCCCTTCCGCACCCCTGCTCTCTTCTGGGCCCCATACATTTAGACCAGACCAGACCGTGTGCCCCTTGCCCTGTATCCACTCCTTGCCCAGTATGTCTGCTCTCTTTTGTGCCCTATAATCCACTAGATTTTGTCTACCACACGCTGTGTACCCCATACTCCTAGATTTCTGCTGCACCTTGCTGGCTTATCCTGCTGTGTCTCATGTAGGGAAGGTCTTAGTGTGGGGCAAATGTAGTTGCTCCAGGCCTTGCTGCCTTGGGTGGGGCAGCAGCTGTGACCCCCAACAGGAACAGTGGGGGGTCCTGGTGGTGGACTCAGTTGTGGCAGCAGCAGATGACCATGGTGGCAGCTTGAGTAAGAAGGGAGACAGCAGCGGCAGGGCCTGCATTCCCCCCCCCCCCCCTTTCTTTTCTTATTTTTTGCCTTGGGCCTTATAAATACTAACATCAGCCCTGAAACCATGCTCCACTGCCTGGCTGGTGTAGAACCTCTTTGCTCCCTTCCAGGCCTTGCAGCCCACCTGCCAAACCCTCTTTAGACCCCCTTGGCCTAGACTAACCCTTCTCCAGCCTGACTTGATCTGTAGCCACCATTGGCTGCTGTGCTTGGTCACCCAGCCCAACTAGCCACAGCTGGAGGATGCCTTTCCCATGTGACCAATCAAGGGGTTGTCTGGGGTCTCTAAGCTGAAAGTCTCTGGGCGATGCTGATGACTCCCCTGTTCACCTTTCCCCAGGAATTCCTGAAGAAGGAGTTTAGTGCCGAGAACGTTTACTTCTGGCAGGCATGTGAGCGGTTTCAGCAGATCCCATCCAGCAGCACCCAGCAGGTAGGGAGCAGGGATGGGCCTGATACCCAGCTTGTTTGCATGACAGCAGAGCCAGCCAGGTGAAGGCTGGGGCATGGCTCCCTGCATCTTGTATTCTATTCCCGGGAAAGTGATGAGGGTGGTGTGGCTGAGCCATGGGCTGTGGAGGTTCCAGGGAGTTGGTGAGGGACAAGATCCAATTCCCACATGGTCCTCTCTTCCCCAGCTGGCTCAGGAGGCCCGGAGGATCTATGATGAGTTCCTGTCCACCCACTCTGTCAGTCCGGTCAATATTGACAGGCAGGCGTGGATTGGGGAGGAGATGCTGGCCACTCCCAACCCAGGCATGTTCCAGACCCAGCAGCTTCAGGTGAGAATCGTCTCCACAGCCAGGAATCAATGAGAAGGCAGAGAGGGGGCCATGGACTTCAGCTGCTCCTCCCACAACCACATGGAAGCAGGGGGGTTCAGTGCCACTCGGGGGTGTCTGGCACTTCACAGCTCTTCTCCCCTGTGGCTGGGATCCAGACTGGTGATGACAGACCTGTCATAGCACTAACCTGCCACATTCCGTCTCAGATTTTCAACTTGATGAAGTTCGACAGCTACGCGCGTTTCGTCAAATCCCCACTATACCAGGCCTGTGCGAGGGCTGAGAGCCAGGGCCAACCTCTCCCAGACCTGCGACCACACTCCCGCAGCAGTAGCCCCCCAGCTGACCTTGGCAAGGTAATGAGAGACAAGGGTGACACGTGTAAGAAGGGGTAGGGAGTGCCTGTTCCCTCGTCCCTTCCTTCCCTCCCACCCATCACAGTTCTCCCCAAGGCAATCCTCTATCTGCTTTTCCCCAAAAGTCAAAGCTGAAGGCAGGGAAGTCACTGCCACTGGGTGTGGAGGCAGCCGGTAACGTGGCCAGCAGGAGCCCCCGCAGATCCTTCCGGAAAGGGGAGCGCAGGGAGCCTCCATGGGTAGGTGAGTCCTGGGCTGGGACTGACAGTCAATCAACCCTTTCCCAGGGGATGGATCAATATGTGAGAAAGGGATCATGTTTTCCTAGAAATCTGACTCGTCTGTCTATTGTAGATGAGCGAAATGGCAGTGGGGGCCCATCTCTGTGGCGTGAATCTCAGGGCTCCTTGAACTCCTCAGCCAGTTTGGACCTGGGTTTCCTGACGTCCTGCGCGGCCAGCACCTCCCAGACAGAGGTAAGTACTGCAACCTTGGCCCTACGCAGTCTGGCCTGGCCCAACCCATACAGCCTCTGTGATGCTCCCAGGACTGTGGATGGACTATAAATGTTCAGCACACTCACTTCAGCCCACACGCCCTCCATATTACTTACTATTGTTATTATGATGTTAGATTTCCATGTCACCCTTTTCCTGAAGGTCTCAGGTCAGCTTATAATACCTCCCAAATATAAAGTTGATTACAATACATAAACTAAACCCCCCATGAGTCCCCATAAAAACCAGCCCCTACAAACCCTATCCCTACCCACCAACTGCCACTCCTCCCACTCCCCCATCTCTCACTTGGGGGAGAAGCCACCCTTTCCACCCACAGAATTCCACCTCCTGGACCATACCCCCTTCCCCCTCAGGGCCATCACTATCCCCATGTCTTATCCCACACACACCAGCAGAGATAATCCCAGTTCATAGCAAAGGTCTTCTCTCCAGTCAGCCAGAGCACCAGCTAGGGCCCACTATGGGAATTAAACACTGCTCCCTTCTGCACATTCTGCTTACAGGAAAGCAGCTGGAGGCTGTTGGGAAGAGATGCCCTGGAGAGCTGACAGGGATTGTGGGGGTACATGCCCTGCAATTGGTGGCCAATGCTAAGGACAATTGTGCCCTGTCTTGGGGCCACAACATTGAAAAGAGCCCAATGTGTGACAGCCGAAGGGCTCTGAGGAGGCCTACTAAAGTCCCAAAGCGAGGGCGGTTCTGAACAGTTGGCCTGTCAGTTTGCTGGGAAGCTGAGACTCAAACTCATGAAAACTGACAATGAGTGTGGAACATCCTCTCCCCTCAGAGCCACAGGAAGAGCCTGAGTGGCCCAGAGTCTGAGGCCCAGAGCCAGCCACTCAAGTACTGTTGTGTGTACCTGCCCGATGGCACTGCATCACTGGCTCCTGTGCGCCCTGGCCTCTCCATCCGTGAAATGCTGTCTGGGATCTGCCAGCGCCGGGGCCTCCAACTGCCAGACATCAAGGTCTACCTGGTGTGGAATGAAGAGGTAGGCCTCATCAACAGGGCTGAGGAAAGGAAGATCAGGGGTGGGGAAAGGGGTGTTGAGGAGGAGACATGCTGAGTGGCAAGAGGAATAGCCCTCCTAAGGCAGCTCCTTATGGAAGAGCCTGGGTCCCTCTCCATAGGAATTGTGGCCCCACAGGCACATGGGCTGACTGGCAGGGAGTACAGTCCTGTGCATGTGGACAGCGTTTGTCTGTCTCCATTCCATGAAAGGGGATTGGGGATCAAGGCCTTTCAATCCCAGTGCCTCTGGTGTTGGTGGCTGGGAACAGGCAGAGCCTATGGGGTCATTTGTTTTTTCTTTCCCCAGAAGGCGCTTGTGCTGGACCAGGAGAGCTTGGTGCTGATGGACCAAGAAGTGAAACTGGAGAACAGGGTCAGCTTTGAGTGAGTCTGAACTACCTGTCTCTGTCCCACTCTGCTTGCAGTGTCCATCACCTCTGACTTGGGCAGGGATCCCACATATCCCCCTCTGTGTAGGTGTCATGGGCTTTGCGGATCCTCCCCTGCCCAGACCTGGGATGCCAGCACAGGGTTGAGCTCCCAGCTGATCCTGCCGGCTGCTAAGGCTCAAGGGCTCATTTTACACAGCTGGAGGCTGCTGGGAAGAGATGCCTGGAGACAGCTGCCCACCCACAGATCCAGAGATGAAACATCAGGGCAGTCTAGAGCCAAGATCCCAAGTGCTGCTCACTCGTGGGTCAACTGCTACCCTAGACTGGGGCCAGCTGCAGACCCTTTGCTCCTTCCCTTGGCTTATCTCCCCTCTTTGCATGGTACCTCCCTTGCAGGGCAAGCCCCTTGGGTGGAAGTCTGCATGGAGGATTGCCCCTTCTGGGTAGCAGAGACTGGTTGCAAGAGATCACCCCTTCCGGGGCAATAACTCAGACCAACCCAGGGTCAACTTAAACATACTTTACTAAGGGAAGGGAATGCCAGAGAAGTGTCTAGGCATAGAGAAATACAAGGCCGGTCACATAACAAGGCTTACAGTTCTGTCTCTGGGCGGATGGCTCCAAATTCTTCTCTGCGGCATTCTCAGCTCACCTGGCAGAGTCCATTCCAGGATGGTCAGCTTCCCCAAATTGCACGCCAGTCCTTTTCCAGCATGAGAACCCCAACTGCCTCATATTAGCTAACCCTGTTTTAACTGGCCGTAGTCTCCCCCCAGTTGAACTGTTCTTGGACACCCAAAAGAATTAGGATGGTCAGAGAGTCATTAACAAGCCAGACTCACTGGCTCCTGGGTGGGTTTAACCCAAGTGCGTGAGGAGACACCAAACCATAACAGTAGGGCAGTGGTTCTCAATTTTTTTTTAACTGAGCCCCTCTTCTGCCTGCTTGAGATAGTTGAAGACCCTTCCCCTACAACACACACATGCATACATCTTGCTCCTTCTCTTCCTCTCCCCCTTCCCACTTACCTTTTGCATCCCCTTTTTCTCTCCCCCTTGTTATAGGACTCTTCCCCGCCCCCTTGCTACCCCTTACCCCCTAGCTCAGTGAGAATTTGCAGCTGGGTGTTTGCTACCTGGGATCTAACCCAGGGGAGGCGAGGGATGTACCTGTTTTCTATTCTGCGGAGGCTGCTGGCTGGGTGGGACCCCCTGCCTCCATCCATGCCTCGGAGTGCTGTATTGTGGCCTTTAGTATGAACATGCTTGACCACCACCTGCTGATCTGGGTCTGCCAGGCTGCACCCACCCAGAGATGCAGCTACCTCCCACCCAAAACGCAGGGACCAACAACTCCTTCTTTAAACTGTATCCATAACAGCTGATCCACCTGGTCTCCCTATATACCACATAGGCATGAGAGCTTAGCAAGCAAGGGCCCTGCCTCATAGTGCCCTGCTGTCTCTGAGATGGGCAGAGAGGCCTGTGTAGCAATGTCAATGGCTTTCATCCTGGGACTTTTTGCAAGTTCTGCCCATTTCCATTCCAGCTGCTCTTCACAGCTGACCACGCTGTTTGGGAGCTGGAATTCTTCATTGTTCTGCACAGGCTGAGGTAGGGGGCACCTAAGTGTCTTGTAACTAGGGAGCCCCCAGCTGTAGTGTCACTCACAGCGATGAGGACACTCTCTGCTTCTCCTCTTCCTGCAGGCTGGAAATCACCCCCCTCAATAAGACTGTACGCATTATGGCAACATCCACCAAGCACCTGCGGGAGGTGCTGCAGCCCGTCCTGGGGAAATACGGGCTGAACATGATGCAGGCACGGCTGCGGCGGGTGAGACTGGGCCAGGAGGAAGGGGTGGGTGTGATGGAGATGGGCTTACCTCAAATCCAGCTAAGTCCTGGAGCTGCAGGCATACAGGTCACTGCTACTAAACTCTAGGCCTGAGCCACCTTCCCAGTTGCTTTCAACACCTCTTGCTGGACACTGGGGGCAGTGTCTTCCTGCACGAGCAGGGGCAGGTCTAAAATACAGACCGGTGGAGGCTATTGGAATCTATGCCTGTGGGAGGCAGTGTCCTGTACTGACTGAGCTAGGCCCAGGGGAAAGGCATGCGTTTTGAACCACTGCATGGGCTGCAGCATATGATGCCTTCCTCTGCTCATCCTTGGCACAGCTCCCCACTGAGGGGCTGTCACCCTAGCTGCCCACCCACCCTCCAGTCCTGCTCAACCCTCTGATTCTGTTCTCCTGCTGCAGCCCGGCGAGCTCCACACTTTGGACCTGGAGGAGCTGGTCAGCACTGTGGCTGCTCAGAAGCTTGTGCTGGAAACGACAGCAGGTACATCTGGTCATGTGGGAACAGTATAAAACTTAAACTAAACTAAACTGCCTGAGTCAGACCAATGGTCCATCTTAGCCCAGTATTGTCACAACCTGACAAGGCAGCAGGGGTTTCAAATTCGGGTCCAAATCTGGCTCTTCCAGGGTCTCCGGCCAAGGCCATCCCAGTGTGCTACCTGAGACCACTTCAAGCCTCCAGCAGAGGCCTCCCCCAGGCGTGCTACCAGGGATCCTGAAGTGGAGATGCCGGGGATTGTACCTGGGACCTTATACATGCAAAGCACGCACTCTCCTAGGATCCTGCTCCCTGCTCCTTCCATTGGCCAGTAAAGGACAGGAGGAACAGCTGTCCAATGGAGCAGGGACTCCTTTCTGCTCCCAACATGGAGAATGGGCCTGCCCTGACTCTGAGGAGCAAGAGTGCTATTGCTCTGCCTCAGAGAAACCCCACAGCAGAGAGTTCTGTAGGTTAACACTTCACTGTACTGCCTGATCCATGCCCCACCCCCATCCACACTGGCCTGAGGGGTTCAGCTAGCCCCGGTTCACTCTCCAGCCTTGTCACTGCTTTCCCCACAGCTCCAGGTAGCCCTGATCCATGCCCTTGTCCCTAGCTCCACCTGCATTGTCCTCACAGGTCCAAGCAATTCTGATCCATGCTCCTCCAGCCCAACGTCAGCCTAATGCTGTGTGGTTTGTTGCAGAGACGAAAGCAGCTGGTGTCAGTGATTCTTCAACAGGCCCTTCTCCTATACAGAGTGAGGTGAGTTCCAGCCACTGAGAGAGGCTTGCCCTGGTGCAGCGAGCAAAGACTGGGGAGGGAGGCCAGGATGTTCTTTCCAACAAAGGCAGCAGAACTGGGCTGGGACATGAAGGGTTCAGGGTTGCCATCTCTCATGGTTTGACCCTGACACTCCGATAGGCCAAAATGAGCGTGTCAGAGTTGCTAGTACTTATGAGCTCAAGAAACCAGACTCACAATTCAGTTGTCTGGATCTGAGCTTTCCTTTTTTTAAAGAAGTCAGTTTGCAACCCTCCTGGTGATAGAGAAGACCTGATTGCAGCCTGATCAGAACAGCTTTGAGAGCAGCCCACATTATTGCATGCTGTCAACATCAGGACTTGGGGTGGTGACTAAGGATTTTTGAGCATTTGGGGGCTGGGCCAATGCAGGGGTTCCCTGTGAGAGAGAATGCCACTAAAGGGATCAGTGTTGAGGCAGGGAGGGACTCTCCCAGAACAAAGCCTCCCTTGGGGAAATGCAGAAGTTGAGTAGGTAGGTAGCTCTGGGGCTGACCCTGGCTCCTGTGAAGAGCTATGTTGGGTGCAGGCCTCACCACTGGGACATGGAGTGCCCCTTACTATGTTTTCTCTTAACTGTTCCAGGAGGATAGGTCAGTGGAGCCGGAAGATGAAATGGAGTCATTGCCAGAGATGTCCTCCTCCACCAGATCCAAGAAGGCTGCTTCAAAGAACCAGAACCGGCGCACGTATGACCTGGAAGGTAGGCAGCCTGGCACTCATGGGCAGTGTGCCACCTTTTGGGACAGACTCAGCTGGGATGAAGTGGAGAGGAGCTTATGAGTACTGGGAGATGCTTAGGATTTGGGCAAGATCAGAAGGAAATGTACAATGTGGGTATGAATAGGAGTTTGGGGATGCGGTGAGTCTATGGGGCACAGACCACAGATATAGGTATGAGGGAGGGAGCGCCAGGGCTCTGCCGAGTAACCCTATCACCTCTCATCCTGGAGTCTGTGGTGAAGAGTAAGAAGACAGGGTAAGTGTAGGGTACAGACTGGGTGCGAAGGAGGAGTCTGTGAGGTGTAGGCTGTGGGAGTGGAGGAGGGGGCATAGGCACCTGTGTGGTACAGGCTGGGACTGTTGGGGAGAGGAAGGTGAGTCTGTAGAGTGCAGTTTGGGTGTGTTGGGAGGGTAAGCCTATAGAGGAGTGCAGGCTGGAACGGGAGGTGTGGAGGGGGAAGGAAGGCTGATCTTTGGGGTGCAGGTTAAGAGTACAGGTGGAGCATAGGGCATTAGAGCTCCAGTGAGTGACCCCATCCCTTCTCTCCACCAGGGCTGGTGGAGCTGCTGAACCGGGCGCAGAGCTGCCGAGCCAATGACCAGCGTGGGCTGCTCTCTAAGGAGGACCTGGTGTTGCCTGATTTCCTGCAGCTGCCTGGGCAGGAGGATGGCTCCAACAAGGGTCCCTCTCTGCCCAGGCATTCCTCGCAGGGGGATGGTGCCCCCACCCCTCCAGATCATGCTGTGGTGGTTTCTCCCTCTCACTGTCAATCCCAGGAAAGGGCAAAGGCTCCTTCTCTGAACCTGCAGAAAGGCCACCCTGCCCCCACTCAGGGGGAAGCTGCAGCCCAGTGACTCTCCCTTGCCCAGCTGCCCAGAAGAGCCTGGCCAAGCCGGTGTTCTCTGGGGGAGCTCAGAGACCTGCTCTTCCCTGCTTGGTGCAGCACCCTGGTCGCCTCACTTCTCCCCTGGGATGAACACCAGGCTCTGGATAACCAAGCATTTGTTCTGAGCCACAGCCAACATCCTGCCCCGATCCCACCCCTGCTGGGTCAGGAAACGCCAGTCCTGCTCACTTCCTGTCCCAAACTGTTGTGTAGTGTTGCTGCTGTGCGTTGTGGAATGCTGCCATAGCCTGCCCCAGTGGCAGCTGCATCTCCAGGGCAAGTGGTGATGCCTGTATATAGTTTATATTTCAGTCTCTTTGTAAAGCACTTTGGAATGTAAGATATTGCAGATCAAACCGAGTGTCTGTGCTTCTGTGAATATACCTTCCCAGCTGAGCTTGGGGGATGGAGTGGAGACCAGCCCTTCACCGCCTGGGTCTGTGCACACCACCAGCAGGGGGAGCTGTGAGCCCAGGGCAGGCAGGCTAGCTCCCATGGTCCCACAACCCCCTCCAGTTCCTTGTATAGGACATGGCCACCACGGTGCTTGGAGCAACACAGCTTGTGGGGAAAGCTATGAGGTGAGGAGCCCTCTCTCTCTGCCTGAGCCTGCGTGTCCCTGGGGACGAAATCCCCTCAAATTCCCCCAGCCTGGCCCTTCTTTCAAGGTCCCAGAGCCCAGACAAGTAGGATCCCACCCCGTTTTCCAAACATTGGACATGCAAGGGCTCCCGCTGGGAGGGGAGTGAGGCTCCCGCTGGGAGCAGGCTGGAGTCACCATGTCAAAGTCCTGCCCAGAAAGCATGCTCACCTGTAAGCCGGTGGGCAAACGATCTCCTCTTGCCTAGCTCGGGCTCTTTGTGCTTCGGTTGCGGAGCAGTCTCGTATGCTAAGCGCGGCAGGGGAGGCAGCTGCTTCCCCATTGGCTGCCCCCGGCCGCATGTGCCAGCCCCTTGCTGGCTGAGCAGGGAGCGGAGAAAGCAGCACAAGCAGCCAGTCTGGACGGCAAGAGCCAGCAGCCCCAGAGACAGGTAGGTAGGGGGAGAGAGCACAACCGGGGTAGGGACCCTGCAAATAGCTGCACGGGAGGTTTAGTACAACAGGTGGCGTTCTCTGAGTCCGTCTGACTCTAATACCCCAGTAGGGCACTAGGGGGCGCTGCGGTGCATGGAGGGGTGTCAATAGGGGGTGCTCTCGCGCCAAAGACTATGCTGACCCCAATACCCTGGGGGCGCTGCGATGCGGAGAGTTGGGTGGGGTGTTGGCTCAGAAGGGGGCACTCTCTCCGAGCTGGGTGCTGTGTTTCAAGGAAGGGTCTCAGTGAGGTGCTGTCCCCTGAAGAGTCAGTGCTGACCCCAATACCCTATCTTTGTCCTATAGTACACTGTTCTGAACGCAGTGGGGTGGCTACTGATCCCTTTGGCTCAGCACTGTGCTAGGTGGCGCTGTGCCCTATGCCAGTGCAGGCAGTGATTTATGGGGTGGGCATCACCCTAGTGTTCTGGCTAAACTTCATACTGTTCCCTGAATTTCCCTCTTGGGTTCCGCTTCTCGTACTGCCCTGCCCTGCCCCTCCCCCCCATCCCCGAGTTATCATGCGCTGTTAAATTGCTGTTCCAAGCCCAGAGGCAGCTGCATTTCAGTAGTGAATGGACTAGTTCCTGGATCCCATTGTTGTTCCATTCATAAATCTCGGGTGTACAGAGGAGCCAGACTGCAGTTGGGCCTGGGATTTGCAATAGGCAGGATGCACGTGGGGGGCCAGGGTGGGTGACTGTGGAATTGGATCGTGCCTATGGGGAGAGCAAGGGTGTGAGACAATGGGGGCAGGATGGGGATGGCAGGGAGCTGGGAGGGAGTGGATCGTCTGCTCTCTGTCCGACCAAAGGGATACACTGTGCCTGATTCCTGAAACTGCTCCCCAACACCTTAGATGTGAGAAATCCTTCAGCCAGACAGCTGCGTGGGGGAGGACTATGTAAACAGAGGCAGGGTCCTGAGGTAGCTGGGCTTCTGTTCAGCCTCCCTCTCCGTGTTGTGTAACTGGGTGAAGGGACACGGAGGCCATTTTGCTGTGGGGAAGAAGGGGTGGCTGGTCTGCAACATAGGTTGCTTGGATAATGCAATTCCTGGGATCTCTGAGTCCTTCCCCTGGGGGACCCTGCATCTGCATCCTCTTCTATGGACAACTGAGGTAAACAGTCACCAGCCCTCCTCTACCCCTTGAGCCACACAGGGGACCTGTGGCTTCAGGAAATGTCTGTGTGTGGAGGTATGTCGAAGGGAGTGGAGCTGGGAGAGCAGGGGTTGCTGCTCTGTCCCTGGGTGTGGGCAGGCATGCTGGGAAGGCCATGGTAGGGAAAGGGGGTTCCCAGCTCTGTGAGACCACCCACAGTAACCCTGCACGGAGCTGTCTGTCTCATACCCTGTCCTCCATTTGCACTGCTTCTGAATGCTCATTGGTAGTCTGCTTTTGCAGGTTTGAACCACCGTGGTTTAAACCAGTTTAAATTATCCTAAGCTAAAAAGAAACCCCACCAGTTGAAACCTCCTTACATTAAAACAAAAACAAAGCATCACTGGTTTAAACCAACAAAAAAAGTGTTCTTTTGCCCCAGGCAGGGAAAATTGGGGGGGGGGGGCTGACTCTCCCTGTTACCATGGCAACTGCCTCCCAGGTACCATGTAGCAGAGCTTCTTAGAGACCAGGTTTACCCAAGTGATGAGTGGCTGGCAGGCTGCTGGAATCACATAGGCCTGGAATCAGGTAATGGGGAGTAGACTTTCGGGGGATTCAGACGTTCTGATTTGTGCGATTTT